>CP066509.1:1800000-2257753 GCA_016413765.1 Aspergillus felis
CCTTGCCGAGACCGAAGCTCCAGCCTGCTGTGCATCCACCCCCAACTTGGGTGAAGGTCTTACCGTAGTCTGTCGAGTGCCAGAGTCCCGTATCTGTAGTTGCCCATACATCACCCGCAATAGAGGGATGAGCGCGGATGGCGTTGACGGCGGTGCTGGAGCCAAGGGCCGTAGTCTTAGTGAACGAGGCGGCACTGTTTGTGGAAACGTAAAAGGAGCCGGCCGATCCACCGTAGAAGACGGTATTGTTGGACTTGTCAGACGCAATGGCCGCGCCGGGGGGTAGAGATGAGACAGCACTGAATGTGCTGCTATACTTCGATACCATGGCCCCATTGGAGTTCATGAGCAGGACGGTATCGGCGTCCGCCGAGAGAGCAATCTGCCCGCCAGGTGTGGTGGAAGAGGCTGCGTAGTCTGCCGACCAGGTCTTGCCAAAGTCCGTAGACGTAGCAACGGTAGGATTCGTGCTGCTGGCTCCCGAGCGAACAATGTTCGATGGTTTGTTACCAGCGTAATCAATGCCGTTGGTAGTGCCGTATGTTGGGTTATGGAAGGATTGAGCCGGTGCCACGCCGAGATCAGAATGGTAGAATCCTCCAACGTCACCAACAGCAGACAGCAGTGGTGGTCCGCCTGGAGGAGCAATTAGTCCAAGAACAGCCATCTCTTCAATTCCGACGGCGAGAGATTTCAAGGTGACATTATGCACAGAGTCCCACTTCTGAAGGTCATGCCCACCATAGATTGTCGCGCCGGTACCGTACAACCAGTGGTTAGAATCAAATGGGTCAATGGCGAGAGCCTCGACCATCCAGCCGACACGAACGGGAAATTGAGCTGTTGAGGTGTTGTCTTGCAGCCAGGGGGCATTGGAGATATCGTAGCTATAATAGTAGTTCAGGTTAGGATATCCGTTCCAGGCCCAGATGGGGGACCACGTCGCTCCGGAATCCACACTCCTGAAGATTAACTCGTCGGGCCACCAGCAATTCAATGCAGCTACCATCAATGTCCCAGGGACTTGCAGGTCAACAGATAGGCCGCCATAGCCATAGTATGTGCTTGCCATGGGAGTAGGGCTGATGTCGGTCCACACTTTGCTGGTGATGTTATACTTATGTACTGTTCCATTGGTGCCATCATACGGCCCGGCTCCGTTGGAATAGGAGACGTAAAGTGTCTTTTCAACTGGCGACAGAACCCCTTTATGTGGCAGAAAGCCGTACTGTGGCTCTCCGGTAACCCAGGACCCTAGGTTTCAGTTAATGGGGGTATCAAATCGAATAGATGCAAAGAACCTACACGTTGATCCGGCGTCTTCAGACACAAACACTGATTTGCCAGTGTCCGCAACCCCTAGAAAGGATTAGACCATGGTTCGAGATTCCCTATTCTCAAAACGTACCAACAAAGATGCGTGGAGTGGGAGAGCCATTTGAACCAGACGTGGAATCGAATGTGACCCAAGCAATGCCAACGGGGTCGGACGTATATGTAGAACTGGCATTCTGGAAATATGTCCCTACTCCCGGTCAGCTTCTCGTCACATGGACTTATCGGTATTATGCCTTACCAGTCCAAATAAAAGAAGTGACATTGGACCAGGTCGCTCCGTAGTCAGTACTCTTCCAGAGGCCATGGCCACTCCTCGCGCCAAAGTAGAGGACGCTGTTTTCGTTCGGGTCTACAGCAAGACGCTACATGGTTTTAGCCGGGAAAACAAACAACGCAGAGTGTAAGTTACTCACCTCGCCCATACCACGGCCAGGCATGTTTCCTCCTACTTTGAACGGTAGCTTTGTCTCTGACCAAGTATTACCCTTATCGGTCGAGCGCAGAATTGAGCCAACGTTGGGATCCCATTCGTTCGTGTACATCCCGACTGCCAGGTACAGGCGATTGGTATCAATGGGATCGGTAGCGAGTGCATCGATACCCCAGTCATGCCTAAACCGTCAGTTACCTTCGCTCATAGATTCAAATTACATACCAGTTACTGTTCCCCACAGAGTCCAGTAGAGGCGTCCATGTGTCGTCCGAGTTGAGACGGTAAGCGCCCCCAATGTCAGTACGAGCATATGCTACTCCCTTGGCTGACGGATTGAAAACGATTCCTGGGACGAAACCTCCGCCTCCTGGATATTCCTGTCAGCGAGCGCATCAGCCAGGCCGTATTCAGTATACTTGCCCCCTGTAACCACATTTTTCCAGGTGTAAGCTTGTGATGCTGCTCCGTGGGCTGCATCAAACAAGAGGCCAATAGCCAGCAAGACCACTCTTAGGGTTTGCATCATCTTGGCAGTGGAAGCACACAAGGTTTGACGATTCTAGTAGCCGAAGAAGAGCTGTTTACGGGAATTTAAGTATGTCTCATCTGCACGGAACTGTCTCCGCTCCTGTCCAATCCGATTCTAAAGCAATATATCCCCTCCACGCCAGAGTACAGGGGTGTCTGCCGAGCGAACATCTGCATTTGGACATGATATGCATTCAGCTCCAATCCAGAGGTCTCTGAGAAGGTTCATCACGGCCCGCCCGTATTGAAGACGGGTGATACCTGGCAGGTTTTCTGCATATGCTTCCAGCCAGATCGATAGTAGCCCATGTGATGGTTCCAGGGGCGGGAGAGCAGGTCGTCTCGGCACAAGGGGCCGAGCAACCGTTGACCTTCAGGAACAAGATGCATTGCTTAAATTGAATAGTGACGGATTTATCACGGATGCCCTTCCGATGCATGTCCGCCCCGCGATGCACCCCATACTTCACTTGCAGAATGATGACTATGTGGAGTCCGGCAAATGTCCACATATACCGCGTGAACACTGGCAAGCCCCTCCCTTAATTCTGCTCGGTAGATTTCCGGTGTGATTAGAGGGCCGTGGATGGTCATCTGCACAATGAGGATGAGCCGTCTTGTGGTGGTGGCGCCGAGTGCAGGTTGCAATTCCGAAATGATCGAATTGCGATTGGAGGAAGAAAAGTATTAATGGAAGAATGTACCCCAGAACAAGGGGTATGACAATTTGCCGATGCGGGGAATTGCGGGAAGATATATTGGTCCTGTAGGGTGATGATATTGCAGAAGGGAATCTGATAATTCGGCAGAGAGACAGGGTACCCCTTGTGAAAGCACATGCAGCATTGTATCTAGAAGTGGATTCATGATTTTCCAAAGACATAAAATAAATTTATGGAGAATCACTAGGCATCGTCTTTAGACACATACCGCAGACATGCGGAGCCAAAAACCTGGGGTATTCCTGATTCATTCGGACTCCGGCCCGCAATGCCTATAGTTAGTTCGTCAATGCTCCTGAGCTAAGAAAAAGATAAATAGACATTATATTATTCATCTGCCAGACGATATGCAAAAACATGGCTATCGAATGTGTCTTAGCCGCATCCCCACAGGAGGCTAACACTGGCCTAAAGCTTTTTCTCGATGTCAGCGATATCCTAGTACATGCAGCTCAGTTAAGAGGCACCATGGGTAATGATCATATGTTATTCCTTGATACACTGCCATCCGCGGAATCTCTCCCCATATATCGTCCTCCCTACTCACCATGCTGGGCATATTTGCTCTTCGCCCGAATGCGTTCCCCGTATATATACAATAAGAAGGGATATGGCGTGAATAGCACGGTCAAGCAACCCAACAATGTACAAGCCCAACCAACACCGAGATTATGGAACATTTGCGACGCAAATAGGGGGAAGCCGCCGCCGAAAGATGATCGTAAGAAGTCATTCCCTGCAAGGACCGAGGCTGCATATCTCGGATACGCCCCTGCCTCGTAGCAGAAAATGCTATTGAAGATAAGGTATCCGCCAAAGGAAAAGAGCACGGAAGAAATAATAGGCACAATCCAGTGGACGCTGGAGAAGTTTCCGGTCCACCCAAACCAGAAAAGGGATATTGGGAGACAGACCGCCCCAAGGCATGCTGGAGGGAGGTGTTCCTCCGGTTTAAGGTGGCCGTCTGGGGTGATGTGTTTGGATTGCCAGAACTTTTTCCAATAGACGTAGGCTGGAAGAGCAAAGAATACTGCTCCTATCATGATACCCAGGAATGCCAGGCCGTTTTCTCCTGAAGTAAAGCCATGTTTTTCTTGAAAGACAATCGGAAAGGCTTCAAACCAGATATACAGAATTCCGTAGATAAGGGCGATGTAGAGGTTCATCAGAAGGATAATGGGTTCGAGGAAGCAAAGCACAAATGGACGGACCAGCGCTTCAAAGAGGACATCCTATTCCGATCTGTCAGTTATCACCTGCTAGCCAAAGGTTTTTCCATGCAGTCTTACCCTGGGGGCCACTTGGGCAATCTCAATCTCGGCCTCGGACGCATATCTCTGATCGCCTGTGATCCGGCGAATACGCCGTGCTCGGCGACTGAGGATATTGGGGGCAAATGTCTCGGGTAGGACGAAGAAGAGAAGCACTAGGGCAAAACCTGATACCCAAAGCAGCTCCCAGATAGTCCACGTCCATCCCTTGACGGGGGCAGCGAAACCTCCCACGAGAGGTCCCAGCACGGGAGCGGCAATGGCGAAGCTTGCCCAGACCGCAATCATATAGTCGCGGGTTCTGGGGTCCCACATATCCCCAATCGAGGCTCCCCCTGTCGCGAGGACGGGTGAGCCCATGAAGCCGGTTATAAATCGAAATGCTAGAAGCATCCCAATGTTCTTCGCGTAGATAACAGCGAACTGAAAGAAAACAAAGACTACTAGTGTTAGAACATATACTGGACTTCGTCCGACTGCGGGGATCTCCGATATTGGTGCCCAGATCATGGGTCCTGATGATATTCACTTAGTATCGGCTAAGGTTGATGCGATTCTTTTTGGAAGCAATGCAGCTCACCCAATCCGTATCCGAGCACAAATAGTGTCAGACCAAGGAGTCCAACCTCGTTACTCACGCCAAACTGCTTAGCCACACCCGGGATTCCGGGTGTGTAGATAGCGGATCCAATATAGATTGCGAACGTAAGAAGGCAGATAAGTAAGGTGACGAAGATCTTTTTGTGGACACTCCAATTTTGTGGATTCTACCTATATCAGCCAAAACCCCACCTTGTCGGCCAGAAAACTGGTCAAGCATTTTTAATGCTGTCCTACCTCACTATCACCGGCGTCGCTCCAGCCGATTACCTCGGGCGTTCCATCGCCTATCCCGCGCCATGGACCTGCCAAAACACTTTTCAGAGGGGGCCTGTCTCGCCCGCGACGAGAGGCTTGCGACATGACCGTGTACAAGGCATTCTGGTCGTAAAACTCCTCCCTACCAGTCGCCATGGATTCTACCCGGTAGGCCTCGGGTCTTTCTAGGTATTTCCGCCAAGTGGAATCATCAACTTCTTCCGGGTACAGAAAAAGCCTGTAGCCACTAAAGAAACGAACTAACTTGCCGAATGCTGAGTCGCGGATTGTCTCCATTATAACATGTACATTGGAGACTACTTTGTCAAAGTGGTCAAAGTGGTGAGGGAGGCTTTGGGGTGGGTCAAAGGCAGCTATCTCAATTTCTGGTGAAGTGATTCTTTTAGTACAGTATAAACGTCATGTCATGATGAATATCGAATAAAAACAAACTGGCGAGAGAATCCTCTCCATTAAAGGTGAGCAGGGTAATCTCATCCTGGTTTTCCTTTGACCTTAACAGCGCAGTAAAAAAAAATTATCCTCGTAATATGTCAGGGTGGTTCGACGTTCCGTGAGAGATTAGTATGTTAATTGGTCCAGATAGATCGGCTTGTGGTCATTACGTTCGAGACTCTCAGGTAGGCCATACCGGTGACATCAGGACCTCAAAGGGCCCGTAAGCCTTCCGTGGCTGATGAATATCTGGTAAAGTTTAGTGGGTGGCAGAATTTATTAACGTTTGTGGGGTCCGCTGATATTCTTACAATGCTCCACGCATCACAGTTTTAACAGTCTGGGGAAATCATAACTCTGGACCTTGGGTGCATGGAAGTTTCCTTTCAATGTCAGCGGTGTGACCTTTTTCCTCTTGGGTAGGGCAGAACTCAGATACTGCCTTTTACTCGAACTAAAACATTATCAAGAGCTAAGCTTCCCAAGCCTTCAGCTATCGGCCTTCGCATAAGGGTGGCCCGTCAAATATAATAATACATTTATAGCAGTTATACGCTTTATATTTCAGCAAAATGGCATGTGGCGGAATCCTTCACTGACGGTTATCCAGTATGCGATGCTGCATGTCATTATGCACCAAATGACGGAATGATAATAAAGGGAGAGTCTCTTTCTCGACAGGATGGTCACACGCTGGTGGCTTGCGACGGCAAGCTTCCCTGTTATTGCGGTATTTCGCCTAACGCTCCCGGATTAGAGGTTTATCTGACCGACGTTCCCTCCAGGGAATGTTATGTGCGTTGGCCGTAATGTTCAATATTTGCGCTATATCCCAAGGATGGAGAGAGATAGTAGACGTCGACGGAAGCGTAAGCACCATAGATCAGCCGGCCTGGTACGTTCAGCACTCTTTCGTCTCCTTCTAGTTGACTTAATCATCAAATCAGGGCTGTGGGCCTTAAGGCCGTATCGTTGGCTTTGGCTGTTGTTGGTTACATCGTGCTTCTGCTTACAATGATGTCCAAACATGATCCGGTCAAAGGATTTATCGTGACGATAATGTGCTGGTGTGCCTCAGCAGCAACACTGCTTAGTGTTGTCGGTGTTATAGCTGGGGAACACCCAACGGTGGGCCCTCAGCAGACGCTTCAGTATACGCAAAATTATTTCTACGGGACATTCGCTGCGGGCCATTACGTACTGATTGCCGTGCTGCTAGCAATCCACACGGGGAGTGTGCACTCAGTGCATCCGACTCATGAGGAAAGACGAATTGTTGAATGCACAAGCATCATCCTGCGAGCGACCTCTTTTTTTGTCTCTCTGCTCGGGGGTGCTGCAGTCTACGCGACTATTGAAGGCTGGACGTTTATGGATGCCTTGTACTGGGCGGACTATACGCTTCTAACAATCGGGATCGGAAACATTGTGCCGAAGACTCACCTCGGGCGAAGCTTGCTATTTCCATATGCCTCTGCAGGCATCTTCAATGCAGGTCTAGTGATCACCTCGATGATGTCATTCACCGAGAATATTCGAGAACTAAACATCAAATTCAAGATGGAGGAAGTGCACAGCGGCATGCAGGGGCGCCGATGTGTCGACAAGCGTTCCAGCAACAGTCACGGTGACAGAGAGAAGCAGGCACCCGAAACGCCAGCTGAATCTCGGTACCCAAACAAGGCCGACCTTTTGAAGTTCCAACGCATCAAGCGAGACTTCTACCGAAGACATCGGTGGATGACTTTGATCTGGTCCGGAGTAGCACTGTTCTTCCTCTGGTTACTCAGTGCTGTTATTTTTCGTCGTTCGGAGAGAAGCCAGAAGTGGACTTATTTTGAGGCTCTCTATTTCACATACACGTCTCTGACAACCATCGGCTACGGAGATCTTTACCCCATCAGCAATTTTGGAAAGGCATTTTTCGTGTTCTGGTCTCTTCTGGCTGTTCCCGTGTTGACTAACCTTATTACTACCATGGGGCAATTGGGGTTTGAGAAGTTGACTTATTTGTTGCACTATCTTTGGAGATTCCGACCTTCCAGACTAGGCAGGATGGACCCCGACGCTCACCGCGAAAAAAGAGAGAGAAATAAATCAGTCCCAGGTCCAGGCATAGCCAACGACACCAACACTCGTGCCTCAGAACTCACAAACTCCATGCAACCATCCAACAGTGTACAAAGCAGTTCAACATATGAAAAGAAGGAGTCTGGTAAATCGCTCGTCCAAGCTGCTCAGCGCTCCGTTTTGCTCGGCGAGGAAATCAGCAAGCTCATATCTATACTTCACAGTTCGTCTACTACTCAGCTAGATCTGTACAACGAGTGGGACAGGATCCTTCCACTGCTCCATCCTGAAAGCGATGGGGGGGACTTGTCGGAAACGACTTCTCTTGCAACGTTCTATGGCCATACGGGAACTGTGCTCGAATTCTTAGACACCGACATACCGACCATAGACATGAGGAAGGAAATCCTGTGGATGCTCAAGTTCATGACGGAAAAGGTCTGTTCGCATTTACGGGAGGGGCTGGAGAGAGAGCAAAGTGGAAGGTCAAACACACTGTCCTAAGTCAGGGGAATATAGGGAGTACGCTACAGTACACAGAAGGCCTGTAATCATGGATATCCTCTAGACCATCGAGAGCACCAAGCTGGAGTATCTAGAGCACCAAGCTGGAGTAGAGTCTTGCTCTATCTAGTCCTGCGGATAGTTCACAATGACTGGCAGCGTCTACTGTACGATATTCTATTCTCCGTTCTCCTAACTGGAATATGGTTTATGTACTTCTTTAGCGCCATGTGCCGAAAGAAGATACGTGTATTAGTACGTCGATACCCTTCTGTCCGTGTTATCAGAGTTTGGCTATATAGATATCGCTAATATAGCACTCCTCGTTGGACCGTTCAAAGTTTGCTGTCCCTCGCAGCCATCTTCTCAATGTCAAAGAACTGGTAGTAATACTTAAGACATTCGGGATTTGAGAGTGTACTAGATGGTTGGACGTGTATTCCAGATATAATCTGCTTCACAGGTAGCTCGACCTTCTTGAAGTTGACAGTCACCTGGTTTCATGAAGCATCAGCTCAGATCCTAACAGGGCAATTACATTGATAGATGGGAACACTCACTGGAATTTCAGGCGTAGGAAAAATGTAAGATGGAACATGACGTGCGCTCAGACGTTTCCGAATAGCGGCTCTCACTCTGTTCACGAGATCCGCAGTAAATGTAACTCCCTGCTTCATCTTGAGGAACAATACGACCCTTTCGTCGTTATCAGACGGTCTCCGTTGGCCCACACAGAGCGAGTCTTCCACCTCATGGGCAAAGTCGCTTTCAATAACTTGGTAGATCTCCGAGGAGCCAAATCGTACGCCGGACGGATTGAGTACGCCATCCGCGCGGCCATGGAAGAACAGCTGTTTCGTGGTAGGATGGATGGAGACAAAGTCGCCATGCGTCCAGACGCCTAATGGGCACCCGGCTTCAGTTAGCCTACATATCTCCGACATTGGGGCTGCTTCTGGGCTCGATCATACCGTCAAATTCAGCAAAGTAAGCTTTGTGATAACGCTTGTCACCGTCTTCGCCCCAGAAGCCAACTGGCATATTGGGGAAGGCAGCAGTAGCCACCAGTTCCCCCGGCGTACCATCGGCAACGGGCACACCCTTGCCTCCGTCCCTGCCAATGGACGGATCATACACTTCAACTGGAATGCCAAGGGCCAATCCAGGGCAACCACCCACATGAACTGGCACCAGAGAATTCCCGGTAGCAAAGGAGCCCGCAATGTCAGTGCCGCCGGAAAGATTGTTTAGACGAACATGTGGAGGGAAGCCGTGATCGTAGAACCATTCGAAAAGGGCTTCAGGCAGGACCATCCCCGTGCTAGACACCACCTGCAGGGAGCGTAGATCTGCCAATTCTCGGGGGCTGATCTTGCGTCGCTGCAGTTCGTACAGGTACCGTGGGGAGATGCCCAGATGCGTGACCCTTTCATGAAACCATCAGCTTGTCATAGATCTTGCGAGCGATATGTGCCATTGTTTGTGGGAAAGGAATCAGAAGGATATCGGAGCTTACCTCTCCTTTGCAGCCAATTCGATCAACATTGCAATATGCGGCACGAACGGATTCCCGTCGTACAGGATAATACGGGCTCCAAATACAAGACCCTGGACCTGGGCCAGGTACATAATCCAACCTGTGGTTGTATACTGCAGGACCACGCTATCTGGGCCCATCTCTTGATGAAGGCCACCTTCTTTGTGAGCGTTTAATAGCACACCCCCAACCGAGTGGACGATGCATTTCGGTTGCCCCGTCGTCCCAGACGAATACACCACTAGGAACGGGTCACGAAATTGCACTCGTTCAAACTCCAGATTATCGTGAGGCGCTGCAGCAAGGAAGTCGTCCAGTGTGCAAGCTCTAGGGACACCGCTGAGATCGGCAGGGCGAGCAGCGAATCGGGGCAGTGCGACAACTCCTTTGAACTCAGCGACTGTGTTCAGGCCGTTAACAACTTCCACAATCTTTGATCGCAGATCAATCTTCTTCCCACTGTACACCGCGGAGTCATCCATGAACAGCCAAACAGGTTTAATCTGCAGTAGCCGGTCAAGGACCCCCTTGGTCCCCATATCTGTAGCCATCGAGGAGAAAATAGCTCCTAGAGCTGTAGTCGCCAGGAAGACGAGCAACGTGTCGAGACTGTTGCTCGCACAGACTGCGATCCGGTCTCCACGCTTCACGCCATGAGCTTTCATCGCCTGGACCAGGCGTCCGGTCCGTTGGCGTAGATCCTTCCAGGTTACATAGGTTGCTCCCTCGGCGCCGGCCTCACGCACCTCGACGACAGCGACCTTGTCGTCTTCCTTCCCGCGGAGCCGGTCCCGGTCGTCGGTGGAGAAGAGTATGTTCTCCGCAAAGTTCAACCGGACACCGTTGAACCAGTTAGGGATGGTGTCGATCCGGGCTGTTTCATCCACGACTACCTCGTACGAACCCTCATGTATGATTTTGAAATATTTCCAGCAGAAGTCCCAGAACGAAGCCCGGTGCTGGATCGAGTAGTTGTGGAGGTCATGGAAGGTCTGTGAATTTGTCAATGAATTTGCTGCAAATGGGACATGATGCACTGTGACTTACAGGGAAGGCTTTTGCAGTGTGACTCTCCAGAGAGGCTCGGAAACGACCGATGTGTGTTGAAGCTGGGGATGGATGTTCCCACAGCTTCCGAGGAATTGATGCAGTTGCCATTGTTGCAGGGTGGCAAGTGATCGGGGTCAGAATGGCAAGCAAGCGTATACTAAGAATAAGTGAGAATCTAATGGTTTGGAAGGAGATGGGCCTCCTGAAAAGACTTATACTCTTCCGGAGACTCCGTTGTCCTCGGCTCGTTACTGTATTGCTCCGAGGATATGAATGTGGGACCTATCTCGGCTGTGCCGTTATTGGTAGCTTTGAAGAATATACGGGACGTCTACACTTGGTAAGATTACTGGCTCCTGATTACAATACTTCAATTTTAGATTAACTTGCAACCTGGTTAAGATGGTGCTTTACGACCATTCACATCGTATATGTTGCGGGGATATCCCCACATCGGTTTCCCCGCGGGGTTTGGGACGTAGTACCCACGATGGAGGTCCTTTGTCCACGGCCTTCATGATTGCTTGCAATTTTGCAATCAGAAAATTCTACAACCACTTTCGGCTGGCTGGGTCTTCTTTCCCGGGTATTTTTTGCACCAGTTCCAAGTGCTAACCAGCTACGACACCTATATCACTCTAAAAGACATCTTAGCATATAACGTAATATATATGTCGTAGGAATAGGCATTTACAGCGAGACGCGGAAAACGGAGGGGGAGCATTCACATCTTATTGAGTCGATGTACAAGGCTTCTAAACCTAAAATACGTTATCTTGCTCCTCTATAAGCGCGAGCAATGTTGAAGCAAAACTCAGAGATAGCTTCCAATGGCGTATGCTCTGTAGCAGACCGACAATTCTGAAGACCTGATTCGCGGCTTTCCGCTCAACTCGTGAGTTCCTCAATTCTGCCGCATTAATTTCGTCGACGTTCACCCCAACTAGATCTAATTCAGGGAAGTTGCATTCGACTGTTGGTCTGTCGCTGCTATCCCCGAAATGTCCAAAACAGAACCAGATGATCCCGCAATGGTAAAGACAGGTGGGAACGTGTAGTGGACACTCGGACCCAATAGGCATTGACTCGAAGTAATTTCTGACGCAGACAGCGTGTACTAGAGATCTGGTCGCCTCATGGGAATTTGCCCACGTGCGAGCGTATCCAATGGCTTCTTGAGCTGCCGCAGGCCCGTCTCGACCGCAGGCTCGCTCAAGAACGTCAAGGTTCGAGTATAAGAGAATGAAAGTCGAGTGCCAGAGAACTCGTAGTGGATAAGCCGAGATTTGACCAGGAGCGGCAGTAGATAGATGCATCTCGTACCAAGCTATAAGCATTTCCTGGCACTTCTCGGTCAGGTGAGGGGCGGTCGAGAAAGGCTCTTGGCGTTCACAGGCCATAGCACTGATGGACTCAAGCATGGCGCAGAGTTCGAAGTCACTCTTCCCGCCAGGCCTTCGCTCCTGCACCTCAGTTGGCAATGAGGTCCTGCTTCCAGATTTTTGAATCTGTTGATGAACAATCTCCTTCCAAGCATTTGCATTGCTTGCTGCAAACACGTCATCTGAGGAGATGGCCGGAAGACGCGGAGTGGCAGGACGTAGATATGGTTCATGATGATGAATCTTTGCTAACTCAGCATCAAGGATGAAGATTCCGAGCGCAGTGCTGTAGGATATCAGCGAAGTTATACCGAGCGAGAAGAAGTGGCAGACGATACCGTTTCCTCTCTTCTGCGAAGATCCAATGCTCCCATGCCGATTGCAATTCGCCGCTCGTCAGATTCGGAAGATTTTGGGGTAACGCTGGTGGTGTTGCATGGTTAAGTAGTCGAATTCTGCGAGCCCACTTGACCACAGTAAGCATTTCCAGGTGCCTCTGGGCGAGAAAAAGCTGGTTCACCAAAACCTACCGCAATTATACTTCCATGGAACGCCTCAATTCCCACCAGGTCTTTAGGCCTCTGGGCAAGGAAAGCAGGAATCATATGTTAGTTCCCATCCATAGTACATAGTTCAGATGGTAGAGCCAGAAGATACTGTCACAGGCAAAGGACATACTCCCATAAGAAGACCAAATGTCTGGCCCAACAAGGCTGACTGAATGGCCACGACACTTGAATCTGAACGTTGAGCGATCATAATGTCCCACTGCGTCGTACAACTCTCAGTTAACATTTTCACTCAAGACTGGTAGAGTTCACTGCATGGATCATCTAACGCACTGAAGATAAAACCGCTTTTTGAAGTCTTTCAAACATACTGATCCCATGTTCGATTGCTCGCCGAGAGCCGAGGAAGAGACTACCCACAGAGCAAATGGACAGCAGAAGAACGGCATTCTGCCTAGACGGAAGAAAGGAAGGCTCATGGATGATAGGGAAAATGGGATGGAAATGGGAGAAATAGGCTTGCAGACAGAGATGCTACGCAAGCGCCATAATATAGTCAGCCCTTACATTCTGTCGTTCCATCTTTGCGGCTGGGTCGAAGGCGGCGTGCTAGTTCACACAGCATGAAGGGAAAATGGCTTACCAGAAAAGTGGTCGAGGGGAGAATTCCGGTTTGCACGCGCTGCTGAAGACGATTAGCGAGCTCGTGGCGATAAGACTCATCAATTTGATGGCGGTCGTTCGTTGGGTCTGGGGATATAATGCCCGATGTGGTCTGTCCACAGTGGGTATGCCATTTCTCTCTGATTGCATTCCCAGTCGGCGCAAATCCCGCGTCTGTTGCCTGCGGGCCAACGCTGAATGCTTCAGCAGGCAGCGGGTGGTCGTCCGGCATCAGGTCAACAGGTAACAATTCTCCAGTAGTAGCTTGCAATAAGGATGAGTTCACGGCGTCCAAGTCAAAGTTAGCACCCATCAGCCAAGAAATCCACCCCGGTTCTAGCTCGATGCTGTGTATATCCGTCGAATTCAGGCCTCCATTTACATGGAAGTCAGCAGCTGGATTCGGAGACAATGAGATGGGGAAATTCAGCGCCGGAGAGGTATTGGTGTCGCTTTCTACAGGCACAGTTGCCGTATCCACACGTTCTGCAAGGGCATTGGGAGGCCTCCTTATATTCGCAGACGTTGGCGATATTGGAACTCGCTGGGATGTTGCCGCAGTGAGGTCCTCGAGACCTGAAGCCCTTCTTCCCGGTGAATTCGCCACATTGCCCAATTCATCTCTGAGGCAATGAGATCGCGTATGACGAAGTAATGTGTCTCTAAACGTAGAGGGGCATCATAATCAATGAAGATTCTTTTATTGAATCAAATGTCAAGAGTACTACACTGACTGTCTGGTATAGACCCTCCCGCAATCCACGCAACGGAAGGGCTTTTCCTTGGTGTGGGATCTATAATGCCTCGCCAAATGTTCCGCCTTGGAGAACTCTTTGGAGCAAATCGGACACACGCGTTCTTGCTTGGACGTCTTGGGTCGCCGACGGCCGACTGGTCGGGAGAGAGCACTGGATTGCATTATCACCATGCACTTATGTGAATACAAGCCAACTGTAGATGTCTGAGTGATTATTGATGATGCTAGTGATGGTTGAAGGTGATGCGTACAGGTCGCGGAAAGGGGCGGACAACGGATGCGGCAACTTCCGTCCCCCGAATGCATAATGCACGTGCTGTTGATTTTACTTCTGAAGGTGCCTGACTTTCGAGATAATGTTCTCTTCCTTACACGGAGCATCTAACAACCCAGAAACATCTTATGTCAAGTAGTAGTAATACAACAGCTGTCCCTAGAATACTAAGGGTAACGGATCTCATTTTTGACCGATGCCACGCCTTCTATCTCCACCTCCACCACGTCTCCATCCTTCAGAAACTCCTTGGTAAAGAATCCGACGCCAGCTGGGGTACCAGTCATGATCACTGTTCCCTTGCGAAGAGTCATGCCCCGTGAGAGATGGCTAACAATCTGCCGAACACCCCAGATCATATCGCTTGTACTGGTCTGCTGCTTGACCTCCCCATTGACCCGGGTCACCAGACGGAGATCCTGGGGATCTGATATCTCACTGGCCGCAACAATGGTATGTCCAATTGGACCAAACTGATCAAAAGATTTGGAATAGCCAAATTGCATCCCGGATGCTTCGGGGAGTTGGAAATTCCGTGCGGACAGGTCATTTCCGGCCGTATAGCCCAGGACATAGTCCAATGCGTCCTCTTCCGAAATGTTCTTTGCGTCTCGTCCCACAACTACCGTCAGCTCTCCCTCATAGTCTAGCATTTCACGCGCGTCGGGGTGAATGTCAATGGTATCAAAGGGGCCAGCTAGTGCATCAGCTGGCTTGACGAAGATGGGAGGGTATTTTGGGACATTCAGCTGATAGTTTCTGTCAACAAATCATGTACAACAGCTAAAAGTTTCTCGAGTACTTACCTTGGCTTCATTTACGTGGCTCTGGTAATTTAGGCCCACAAGTATGATGAGCGGAGTCCGTTCTATAGGGCATAGAAGCTGTCGGAGCATTACATGTCAGAACAAGAGACTCAGGATTGCCAAGGGATGCGAAGCCACCTTCTCAACTTGGACGATATCATCAGTAGACTGTAGCTTAGTGAACGGATCGCCAGTCAATCTTCTAACATTGTATGTGCCGCCATTGATGCTGAGTAGATCGCCGAAAGAGACACGGTCTCCAATGGCGAACCGAACCAATCGCTTGAAGGCCATTCTGAATTTGTAAGGGGAATGTATGACAGTATAGTCAATATTTTGAAAAATGCAAACAAATGTGAGTACTGGACTTTAATGTTCTCTGAGAAAGCACACTGGTGTCACTACGCGGCATTGAATTTATATCCTAAATCAAGAGATACAAGCCCACAAGATAGGTCCCACCAAGCCTGAATGTTGAAGATGCGGGTCCTTTTCCTGGCTGCCTACTAAGAGAACGGAATATAAACAGTTCCAAGTCGTATCTACTGTTCAGTTCATATTGTTTTAACGTAACAATTCACATCACCCTTTCGCTTTCTCAGTTTTCTCGTATTGACAACCCGGCACTATCCTCATCCTCACCATGGCAATCACGGAATCATCGATCAAGGCCAACCACGGGGCCTCTGTTCCCGATACGAGTGCCTCTCTGGAGCAAATGTCTCAAGCTACATGGCTCCAGTCCAGGGGAATCAAGGCCGAAGATCGCGTTCAGTTGGCCAGGCTCTCTCATATGCGTTATCAGCATCCAGACCTGGACACGTTAGCGGATTTTATGCTGGGTTTGTCGCAGGGATCTCGTCTTATGTCGAATGCAAACTGAACTTTCTAGATTTCGGAATGGTGATAGCAAAAAGAACCGAGAGTGAAATCTGGTTCCGAGGCTATGGAATCGACCAATATGTCTATTATGCAACGAAAGGACCAAAGAAGTTCTTGGGAGGAGTATTCGCAGTCGACTCGGAAGAGGAATTTGAGAAGTAAGACAATTCCCTGCCAGGATCCCGGAAGATAATGCTAAAATTATGTGATTCCTTCCCTCATAGAGCGGCCAAAATACCCGGAGCATTTCCAGTCCAAGACTTATCCGGAGCCCCAGGAGGAGGTCAGATGGTGACCATCGCCGATCCGGACGGCTTTCTCGTTAATATCATGTTTGGCCAAGGAAGACGCGAAGATGCGTCTGCAGCTGCTACAGAGAAGCTGAAACCCAACTACCCGAACGAGAAGCAGAGGATCCGTCAGTTTAATCGCTTTAATCCTGGCCCCGCTGCTGTACACAAAGTCAGTCGACTTTCGTTTCCTGTTTGAAATGCTCCTCTCTCCGTACTGACAATTTTTGCTACTGTTAGCTGGGTCACTTTGGCTATTCCACGCAACGCTTCGAGGAGCTCCTGTCATTCTACACCTCCCATTTCAACATAGTTCCGACCGACCTGCTTTACATGGAACACGACGGCCACAGAATGTATATGACGACATTTATGCACCTGGACTTGGGCAAAGAGCATACAGACCACCACTCATTCTTTATCGGCGCCAGTCAAACCGGCTCCCATGTACACCATTGCTCCTTTGAGGTCTATGATTATGATACCCAGCACTTGGGACATCAATGGCTGGCTAGGAAGGGCTATCAATCTGTCTGGGGGGTGGGCAGACATATTCTGGGATCCCAGATTTTTGACTACTGGTGGGATCCAGCGGGAAACATGGTCGAGCACTATGCCGATGGTGATATCGTGAATGAGGATACCCCCATAGGAATTTTACCTGCAGGCCATGAGTCGTTGGCTATTTGGGGACCCGAGGTTCCTCTGGCATTCCTGCAGTACATCGGGGGTCAAAAGTATCCGGACACTCCGCATTTCCGCGACGCGTCAAAAAATCAACAATTCTTTCAACCACCAACCATTCCATCAAAATGAGGTCGTTTGGCACCGAAATTAGTGGAAATAGAAGGCCTAAAGCTGAACTTTCTAGCGAGACACGCGCAGCTATTTTATATGGCCTGGAGAACCAGGGATCACCTACGCAGCTAGCAAAGGAATTTGGCGTTAGTCGCAGTACTATTTACGCAACCAAGGAACGCTTCCAACACCATAAAACCTTGAAATCAATGCCTAGAATTGGTAGACCCCAAAAGCTTAGCCCCTCTGCTAAGCGTTACATCTATCAGATGGTCCGCCGGAGTCCCTCTATGAGCTGGAAGGCCTTGGTTGCATACTCGCCTGGGGGCGTCTCTAAGTCAACTATTCAACGTGTTTTGAGGAGATATCACCTCAAGAAGTGGAAGAGCAAGAAAAGGATCCCTTTAAAGCGCAAAACAGTCAAAGAACGGTATAAATTTGCGCGTACGTGGCTCGATTTCCCTCACTGGGAGGAAGTACTGTTTTCTGACGAATGTTCCGTCCAAAGAAAGCCAAATAATTCCACCCAATTCGTCTTCCGATTCTCAAATGAAGCATACCGGCATGATCTAGTCAATCTAACAAACCATGGGAAGGATATTTCACAAATGATATGGGGCGCAATCTGGGTTGGAGGCCGTACAAAGCTGGTGATTATGGAACGTGACGAATTAGCTCCTCGAGGTGGATATTCCACTAATTCTTACCTGAAATGCCTTGAAGATGGCCTCCTTCCAATCTACGAGCCTGGCACTATATTCCAGCAAGATAATGCCAAAATCCATACATCTTACCAGGCGCAGGAGTGGTTTGAATCTCATGGAATCTGGGTTATAGAATGGCCTCCGCATTCCCCTGATTTAAACCCAATTGAACACCTCTGGAACCTCCTAAAGAAGAAGCTTTTACAGCTCTATCCTGGACTCTTCTTAGGAGGCAGATCCAAGGTAGATTGGACCCGATTTCGCAATGCTATTATAGAGGCATGGGATGCTATCCCTCAGGAGAGGATTGATAGTCTAATTCACTCAATGCCACGTAGATTACGTGCAGTTTACCAGGCAAAGGGATGGTATACTAAATATTAATATCTACTATCCCCTAGTTTATTCTTATGTACTAGAATAGTATGGTGGTTGAGAAATATGGTATTGAAAATGGTCGAATTTTTTGATTTTTTAGAGTGTCCGGATACTTTTGACCTCTTAGTTTAGTATGCCTGTGTGAAATCCTCTGGTAATTTTGTTTTTGTAGTCATTAAGTAATAAGTCACGGAGGTATCTTATCCGATTTTTTATTAGGTATATAGTTGTGCGTGTGGCTTAAAATCCCAACTTCATGGAACTCTACCATATACACTGGAGCAGTACACAATGTAGTTTACTATACGAGAAGTCGAATTGGATGAGTTTATCAAAAGCTTGCAGGACGACATTGGTGCATCTTAGGTTCAGCTTTCCTGAAGGCACGTTTTACGGGGACTATGCGGGGAATGTCCCGCCATCGTAGACTCTCCCGTTTTGAACAGTCGTGAACACCTGCCGCCCAACATAATTGGTCCCACATCTTCGTACACAAAGAATTTGAGGTGGGACTAGAGCATACAAAGGCCAACATATACATAAACAACGGAAAGAGAGCGACATTCAGACTTCAATCGAGGGCTTTTTAACAATTGAGAACCTACGCAGCCAATATGTCATCTGAGCAGGCATGGGAGACCACAGATGTCCTCATCTGTGGCTGTGGGCCAACAGGAGCTATGCTCTCCGGCTACCTTGACAGTATGGCGGTCCGGAATATCGTCCTGGAGAGAGAGGCCGAGATCACGACGGATCCCAGGGGAATCGTTCTTGACGAGGATGGCATACGGTATTTGCAGGGTCTAGGTCTGTATAAGCAAGTTTATACAGCCATCGGTTCTTGTGAGCAGTGCATTCTATTATCCTTATACTGGCAGCATTCACTAACAGTCGATAGGTATTGAGAAGATACTATTCTTGCCCGGCGAGCAGCAAAGTTTGCACACGAAGCCCAGCTTCTGCTTTAATACTGCTTCGGTAAGCCTCACCGTGTCCCTTCAGACTCGTGGCATGATATTCCGTACTCTAACCAGTCCATAATCCAGTCCGAAGGATATACGGGACACGTTGGTGTCATAAGTCACAAACAACCTGTGCTTGAAAAACACCTCCGTTCCGTAATCGAAGAGTCTCAGTACTCGCAATTGAGGAGCAGATGCACGTTGGAGTCAATTCAGGAAGACAAGGACTGGGTGTATGCAACCTACGCGGATTCCGAAGGAACTAATCGACAAATCCGTGCTCGTTTTCTGATCGGTGCGGACGGCAAGACGGGCTACGTGCGCAAGCAATATTTAGAACCACGGGGAATCACAATGGACTGGGCCGAACAGTAAGTGTTCTTACTCTCTTACCCTGCCTAGGGAGAAATTTACAGAAACACTTCGGACTAATGTGCGTACAGATGTCGTTACGAAGAAACCTGGGTTGCATTGAACTGGGAAATCCGCCTGCCAACAGTAGAAACGCACCCGGACTTCCCGCTATGGAAGATGGGGTATTCCTCTGAAGAGGTGTACGACTTGTTCTTCCCCAAGAACTTCCGGTTCCTCTGCAACCCACGTCGGCCGGCAGTCTGCGGCCGATTTGGCCAGAACAAGGACCGCCTTTGGAGATTTGAATTCGTGGTTCAACCCGGTGAAGATCCGCAAGAGATGTCTGAGCCCCACAAGATTCGCGAGATCGTATTCCCTTATCTTCGTCATCCTGGGACTCGCTATGGGTAAGTCCATGGCCAATATAGCAAATGCTTGAGCCAGCGAGCGTTCTCATCTAACAACGGGCTGCTGTAGGTTAGACGAGGACGTCAAGTTTCCAACCGATTGCATCAAAGTACTGAGATCTCGCCCATTTCGCTTTGCAGCAAGAAAGTGCAACAAATGGGCCCTGGGGCGGGTCATCTTGTGCGGCGATGCAGCTCACGTCTTTCCCCCTTGTAAGTTCGCCTTTATCACCTGTGTGTGCTACAGTGCTGACTCGGGATTCTCTGTAGTCGGCGGCCAAGGAATTGCTTCTGGATTTCGGGACTCCATCGCTCTTGCCTGGCGCCTTGCCATTCTGACTCGGTCACCCTCGACTCGGTTGGACTACGAGAAGGTTCTCGAGGGGTGGTACACTGAACGCAGCCAGCAATTCCAAAAGTCACTCAACACAACCTTGCGAAACGGACAGTTGGTCAATAGCACCAACCCAGTGCAGAACTTCATCCGGGACTGGGCGTTCTGGGTCATGCAACTAATCCCTCCCGTGAAGCATCAACTAGAACTGGGACCCAGAAGGGAAGGTCCAGTTAGGTACATCCACTCGGCGGGTATGCCGTTTCTGCCCTCCCTCAATGGTGGACTCTGCTTTCCACAAACGTATTGCTCTGAGATAGGGATGCTCCACAGTCGGATTCGCTTTACCGACGACGTGATCTTTTCCAGAGAGAAGACAAAGCTCTTCCAGATTGTGGTCTTGCTAGATAAACCAGAACAGGCGATGGCGGCAACCCAAGAGCTAGACGGCATTGACGGCCTTAGCGGTGGCCACTTGTCTGCCAAAGAGGCCACCCTTCTGGTTCAGGCTCTGAAATGCCTTCCTGATGATGAGTACAGCGAATTTGCCGGTCTATCCCTTTCCCTGTTCCGAACTGCCACTGCAGAGGAGTTCAAGCAGTCCGACTTGTGTGTTGGACGGCCGGAACCCCAGGGCTACAACGACCGTCAGATCTGGCAGGTTTTGCCAGGGAAGAGGTTCGTGATTGTGAGGCATGATCGTTTTGTCTATGCCGCTTGTGCTACGAGAGCTGAATTAATTGAAGCTGCAAAAAGTCTGGTGGAGTGTCTGCCATTGAACTAACAGGTGACGATCACCTTGTTGTCCAGCATATCATAGTCTCCCACATAGCACTAGAGTTTCAGCGGATGATGCAAAATATTCATAAAATCCATCCACGTTGTTCTATGCCGCCCTTGGTTCCTTTTTCTATTTAGCCAGTGATTGAGTGCCGAAACTTGTCTTTTCTTGCCCATCCCCCCCCCCCCGGCGCCAGTAGTAGATAGTTAATGCGCGCATATTGATTAAGCCCCATCTAAAAAGTACCTTAAACTTACCAGAACACTGCGTCCTAATACGGTCGCCTACAGTGTCAGAAATTTAATAACTGACAGCTATTTATGATGCCTGAATATAGACGCGAAAATATTAGTATTAGCTATCTGTACGATATGCACGGAATTACTGCGGAAGTTAGATATATATAACTTTCCATCCCTTTCAATCGACGTCGACAGAGAATATTCAATATCGAACAGTTCAAGCGTATATGAATCTAATATTCCTGGGCTAATTAAGAAATCAATATCTGGAATAATGACATGAGATTCTTGTTGCCAGACGTCCTTGGAAGTAGTGGCATTGGTTTGTTTGTTGCGGATACGGAATACAAGAAGTTAAACCACGCACTTCCGGAATTGCACCCCGGATCCAAACTTCGCTGCTCCGCGATAGACAACCCCAGATACGGGCCGGCTCTTAGGAGATGGGGAAACAATACGGAGTTACAAGACACCGACGGTTTATCTATTGTCACTGCTCAGTATGCTCATGAGACATAAACAGACCGCCTAGCCCTTTAGTTGCGACGCTCCGAAAATCATGATTAAGTGGCGCATTCTCGAGAACTCAAAACGTTTGAGCGTCTTTAACATCACGTTGCTGCTGGAGGCAAGTCTGGTCTAGACCGCCGCAGCGCAACGGAACTCTTACTCGTCTTCTGGGACTCCGATGACGGTTGAGCCACGTTGAATGAACCGTGGCTAGCAGCGCTTATCGGGTGATCCTGCGGGGCTTATCTAGGAATCATGGAGAAAGATAAGCTACCAGCGCTTCGGAGGTGGTATGTTTATGCGTCTTCCGATGGCCGAAGCTCACGGAGCCCGTCATGGGGTGGTGTGCTTGTCTGTGTCCCGCATCGTGGGCTCAACCATGAGACGTTGCGGATGATTGCTCGCTGATGAGCGTGACAATATATTAAGACTCCGGCGAGATGCCTCTGCAGCGAAGCCCACGATCCCGTCTTCCTTACGTATCTACTAAATTTGATAAACCCTGTGCGTCAAATTTCACTTGTGTATGTGTTTTGATCCTGTATGCTGGCACATATCCGACTTCATTCAGGATGATCTTTTGACCGAGGTAAAATGGAGACGTTACTCCTCCCAGACATTCCTTGCCATCCTGGAAGGCACATTGCTGGGGCTCGAAAAGGGATTCAGCTCAGCTTTGCACTACTTGAGCCCGCTGTATTTTTGCAAGGGCACAGCACAGGTAGCAGTGCTTGCAAAGACAAGGCAGCCGTCGTCCGCGGGTATCTACATATGAAAGTCACCGAACCGACCAAAATCAAGCGGATTTGCATCTACTTTCGAGGTGTCGTTCAGTTAGAGCTACCAGAATGTACGCCGTTGTTCCATACTATGGTCTAGCCTCGCCAAGTGTTTTACATATGCTGACATATTTCCTCTACTGGACCAGATGAGTATTTGGGAAATAGAGATTTGATCACTTCTGGTATCACCTATTTAGACCGCGGGCAGACAGCTCAAGCAGGCAATGTCTATGGAGCAGTCTTATGTCACATACCGGACCAATCTGGCACAGATACAGAGAGAGACCAGTGCGCCAAAAAGTCTGCTCAGACGTTATGGAGGGATCAATCTCTTCCTCCCGAGTATAACATTGGCAGCTTACAGCAGCCTAGAATCTTGGGGACCGTCAGCAAGAGCACTATATTTCCTGTGGGCGACTATCTGTATAGCTTTGAATTCCTCCTGCACAACTCCCTTCCGGAGAGCATCAATACCGACCTGATATCTACCCGATACTACCTGGAAGCTATGATCGAACCGTCTGGTCCATTTTCTTCAAAGGTGGTTTCTCAGCTTGATGTCCCGGTCATTCGACTCCCAGCAGAGAACTCCCTAGAGCTGATTGAGCCGATCATCTTCTCCCGCAAATGGCGTGAGCAGCTCGCCTACGATGTTTGCATTTTCGGAAAATGTTTCCCTCTTGGCTCGCAGATACCAATCAGGGTAAAATTGACTCCGTTAGCCAACGTACGATGTCACTGGATCAGAATATACGTGTCTCAGCACGTACAGCATCGGACAAAGGGAAACAAAAGTCGCTTTTTGCAGCTGCCCACGAAAAAGGTGCTTCTGTTCGAAAAACAGGCTGGGCTTGCAAGTTACAGCTCGTACCCAGGCAGCACCCTTCGAATCATGACAGACGAGGGCAGAGCAAGAACCCCCGACATCCAAACAACAAATTTGCTAGGGGAAGAATCGGAAACCTCAGACATCAAATTAGAAGTACAGCTGCCTCGGTGCCCGGAAATGAAGATCAAAGAAAAAGCACAACGGCTTCACTTCAGTACCAAGGGCGGTAGTCCTGAGGTAAATCATTGGATCCAGGTAAGAAAAGGAGAAACGCCCTCTTGTGATGCGATGGCAAGCACAGTTTATATCCTTGACCCTGAATGCTGACTCACAAGCAGATTGTTCTGTGTCTTTCGACAGCAGACCAAGACGGTATGGGCTCAAGCAAGGCTCGGCCAGTGGAGTTGACAATCGAGGCACCTTTTACTATTCTGTCCTGCAGGGCTACCCCGGCAAATATCTATGTTCCACCATATCAAGTGGAAGGTGCTACCGAAGTGACGGCGTCTCAAGAAGGCCAATGTGGGTGTGGCCCAAGTCCCCGGTCAATATCGCTTGTGTCGAGGCATGAAGCAGAAGAACCTAAAGCCGCAGCCAGGGACAATTTGATGTCCGTTAAAGGGCAATTCCCGGGAGACATTACGCAGCCGGTCAGCTTCGATAGTATGTCCAGTGACATCAAGCAACCCGCTCGAGCCCATTTACCCGATTGGGGCCTTCCTTCTGCTGAACTTCACCGGCGACCTTTTCCTTATAGGAGCAGGCCATGGTATGGCGGATAGCTTTTCCTCATATCGCCGGCTTGCCAATGCTGATGATCATGTCAAATGCACGACCTTCCTTAACTGAGTGCTCCGTATTTTTCTATTCTTTGGGAGCAATTTTTCTTTTGATTTGCTATGCTGCTTGTTCTTATGAAACTCCTGCCTGCATAGAAAGCGAATATACCCTTGTTAGATCATACATTCTCTGCCAGTTCTGTCCCTCGAATCTGCATTTTTCTATCTCGTAAGGTTCATTTAAGGCTCTGTGAAATTTCAGTGCTTGCTAAAATATTATTATTAGGTAGTCCGTGGTGGACGTGGCTGAATTAGAGTCTAGCCACCATTCTCTCAGAAATCTAGCAACTATTTCTCTAGGCATTTTGAGACCGACACCATGTGATAGTATATTCACGAGGATATCATCACACCACCTCTAACAATGTGGGTGACCTATCAAACAGATGTGGGAGCCTGTTAATATGGGCCGTAAGCCGCGCTCTTTCCGTGGTCTCCAGTCTTGATGAACCATGGATGTCGTCTGGTTGAAGTAAACGGAGACTTGAACCGTGCTGGATCTCTTATCTGGGCGCAAATAGCCAACTTATTCGCCAGTCACAGAAAGAGGATCGCAACCTTAACCACACTGGCTGAAGTCTAAAATACCACGTCTTTGAACAAGTTCACGAAGGGGCGCGTTTGGGCTCAGCCAGGGGAGTCCAGGTGATATGCGAACTTGGATGACATCACGAGTCTTAATCCCTCATTACTACCTTACCTGGAGGATGAACATTGAAGAACTTGGACTTTTGCGAACGGTGATGATGATGCTGAATTGATCATGTATCTGATTGTGGAAGCCTTTGAGATCCGATGCAGTCAGCCATGAATCCGCAAACTGCGCTGCGCGCATCCTGCGAACCGTGCAGGAAGGCAAAGGTACGCAGGAATCTGTGTCCCTTTCGAACCTTTTAGTCGTCGTACTGACTGAGTATTCTACCTTAGGTGCGATGTAAGCGAGAAGGCGACAGTTGTTCGCGGTGCAAGCAGCGAGAGCAGAAATGCGAGTTTTCGCCCTCCTCCCGGAAGCGAATCGTCAAGGGACAGCCCAAACCGCATCGGTGAGCACAAGAAACTGTTGTCCGTCGAATTATTGGACTGATGCCCAGGTCGTTTCATATAGCGATACTATCGATGAGATGAAAAACCGGCTTGAGAGAATGGAGTCGCTGTTGCTCGCAAGAAGGCGCTCATCAGTGGATAATACCAGCGCCAGCTCCTCATTAGGCGAAGGCAAGGAGGACGATGCATCATACTGCTTGATGGATCGGATCGGATTCTCCAGTTTTATTGGTAAGACTATACTCCTTCTCAACTCCACGGCTGGGAGCAAAGTTCACAGTGTCGTTAGGTTCTGCGTCCGGATTAGCTCTCCTATCACCGCGTGGTCTGCAGTGGGTTTCCAGCATCACACACTCGACCGATTTGTTGGACTTTTTCTTCACCAGAGCGCGGACATACATGCTGGGCTGGTCGGAGGAGATGATGAGCACATGGCAACATCTCAGGCCAGACGATCAGACGCCCCTCCCACCAAAGGGTTCCGCCATCCTCGCGGTTAACTGTGAGATCTTCCCTGTCGGCCCTTGCTTGTGCCACCCATCATTAAGCTGACACTGGTGCAGACTTCTTTGCCTACGTAAACTCCACTTTACCCTTATTTAACCAAAAGCGGTTCATGGAACGTTTCAACGCGCAGTACTCGGACGATCCTCCAACGAGCGTGGCCTGGTATGCCTCACTTAATGCCGTACTTGGTATCGGCGCACTCGTCTTGGAAGATGAGATTGGCGTGCCGTCCACAGTGCTACATCCCGGGCAGAATACTGAAGGCGCAGGCCATGTATTGAGCTGTTTGAAGAATTGCTATTCTGTGTTCACTCAGCTCTCATATAGCTGCAGAGAGGTTATGGGAGTCCAAGCCTTGATTGGAATGGTCTGTGCGCTCCATAGAAGCCATTGATGACTACAGCTGATGGCAATCTCGTGCTATAGACTATGATCCTCGAAATCCTACTGGACGCGGAGGCAGGTTACATGGCCATTGGATCGGCAGCGCGACTTGCACTTGGATTAGGCTTAAATCGGGATTGCAATTCAGAGTTCTCCCCAGGCGAAGTTGAGGAACGGCGCAACGTCTTCTGGGTGTTGTATGTCCTAGACCGAGGCCTGAGCTTTCGGCTCGGACGTCCGTCAACAATCCGTGACGAAGATATCCAAATCAACGAGCCAGCAGACGGCAGATTCGCACACTTGGTGAGACTGATGAGAATTGAGAGCGAGATCTATACCAGGTTGTATTCCGTCCGCTCTCGGGAGCCAGATCGGCGCTCAGAAAGGCTTGCAGCCGAAGATGAGCTGTATCAGAAACTGCTTGCCTGGCAATATTCCTTGCCTTACGGAGAGCTGCGGCCCGGTCAGGTCCCCCATTGCCCGAATCCAGAGCAGCTTCCGTCCACTCTTTACCTTCACGCTGAGTTCTACAATTGCCAGTTAATGCTCTGGCGCTTGGAAATTGGCGCTGAGACATCTTCCTCCCCAGAAGACCCTCGTTGGTCTTCCAAGCGCACAGCATGTCTGGCCGCCGCGAGGGATATAGTCAAGCTACTTGACAGTTTACGGGAGGGTGGTCAATTGTTTCGAAATAACCTGGCGCGGTATGTTCTCCTCACCCCTATGGCGATTCCGTTTGGCTGGGGCTAACAGTGCTGGCCTCGAAAAAGACGCCTAGCATACTATCCCCTTTGTGCCTTTGTCAGACTCTTTATCAATGTCCTCCTGAATCCGCACGATCCTAGCGCCTTCGAAGATCTAGAGTCGCTTCGAGTCGTGCTAAACACGTTGTCAGGACCTCTGCTGACAAGCAGCTCGCCGTTCGCTTTGATGTTGTTTGAAGTATTTCAGAAACTGACGAGAACTGCCGAGGACTTCCTTGTCCGCACTCTATCGGGTGAAGCGAACGAAACAGGCCCGCGGGGCGATTTCGCATCCTGCGACGTCACAGGCCATGAAGTTTCGTCTACTATGGACTCTTCATTTGACATCCCCAGAGACGATCACACATTAGGCGGCTGGTGTCCGCAGCTACCTCCACCCTTTTCGGACTATGCGGTGCTCTCCTATGAGGACCCTGCTCCAGTCCGAGAACAGGAATCACTGGCAAAGGTCAACCAGTTTCTTTCACACTCTGACATAGGCGCATCGGATACCCTGTTCTCTGGGTATGAGCGCTTTTCGAGCGAGGTACAGGGTGTCGATTCGGGTCTTTCGTCCCCATCCCTCCACCGTGGCTGGCAGAATCCTACCAGTCTGCCAGATAGCTCCAGCAGCCTCGGTCCTCCATCGTGAATTCAAACAAAAACAGCTAATTTTCCTATGGCTCAATAATGGACGAAGAATGACCTATCCATTCCTTGTTTATGGACATTGTCCAGCGGTCAGAGGTCGATGCCGGCAATTGTAAAAGGAGGCGTCCTCGGCAACTATTAATTAGCCTAGATAGTAAATAAGGAAACATGAAACCTCCGTTGAGGCGCATTCAAATTATCTGGACAAAGTAATGCCTTGACTATTACTCCGGCGCAGCCGTTCTATACATGGGGCGTACGGTGGTGCCTCTGTCCGGTCTCCCCACGGGGCGGACTCTGTACACTGTTGTCATTAACGAATCTATATATCTCTAACGGTAGGAAGTTAAAGAGGAAGATTTCGTTTGCGCTTTGCCCATCTATGTTGGCTTTCGCAGTCGACTCTCTTCTAGCCATGCAAGCAGGTCTGGCTAGAGTATACTAAACAGTTCTGTAGGCTTTTGGTGCATTCTTCCATTTATAGGCCTGTCGCTTCCTCATCTACCCAAAGAGACCTACCAATACAGTAGAGTATGTTCTGGGGTGCCCTGGCTATTGCTAAGTACATGTGGCCCACAACACAACGGCTTATTCAGCGGAAGAGCCAGAAAATATGCATGTACTTCTCTAGCAGTTGCCCTGAAGGACTCGGTATTGTTAGCTGCATAAACCGCATAGCAGCTTATTCAGCGGAAGAGGCGGACGAAAACATGCTTGTTGCGGGCTGCGGTTGCATAGGGGTCACCGTCGAAACTAGCTTGTTGTGGGTCAAACGGGGCCAATTCCACATCGGAAAAACTCCAAGCTGCTTGTTGGCAAGAATACATGGAGGTATGACAATAGAGATTCAAAGGACTGGCCACGTTGTGATGGGTTAACATCTTCATAAAAGCCATGAATGTTATGCTGGAAGTCGTGTGATTGACCATCCTATAACGATATAGGACACGCTCTATGGAATGAACCAGTAGCACTCTGCAAAATGGGCTGTATAACCTTATTTGGCTACCGTGGGCCGTCACGAAAGTATAAAGGCTATATATATTAATTGCATTCGTAGCGTGTGGATTCCTTCTGCGTGGGGGAGATATTTCACTACCATGAGGATGCCAACAGGTCAGGGGTTCGCATTACAATTCCGTCTAGCAGCTATTACTCTGCAGATCTGCAATGTGCGTTCCAGAACTGGCCTCATACTCGAGGTGGTTATGCACTTGACTCGAGTTGATCCGCTTAGGAATCAGCATGGAACACACCTAGTGGGGTGATGTACTAGACCGCAAGACGAAATAGAAGAAGCTGTTTCTCTTCTCATCCGCTGCCCTCCGAACTAAGTGAAGCTGAACTAATGGGATCAAAGCATTCTCGCTCCCTCGGGGTATAAAAGGGCGGCGAACGTCTTTCCAGGTCATTCCTACCATCAACCCAACCCAAGAATTCCCTCGAATCCTGGAAGAAAACAATCATGGGAAGTCTGCCTGAATCTACTATCATGGAGCGCTATCCCCCCAGCGGGCTCTCCATTCTTATAGTGGGCGGTGGAATCGGTGGTCTGACTTTTGCGATTGAGGCATATCGCAAGGGTCACGAGGTCCAGGTGCTGGAGAAACGGCCAAATTTTGAGGGCTATGGTAAGTTAGCATCCCATGCATACACTATACTTCCTTATCTAACGGTCTTTCATGACAGGGGACCTACTCCTGATAGAATGCAATGCTCTTCATACCGTCAAGAAGTGGCCTGGTTTCTTCGAGAGACTGGAGGCAATATCCTACAAAACCCAGCGAAATGTGAAAAAGTTCGACGGAACATGGATTGGGAGCTGGCCTATCGGTGATGGGGTGAACCGATCTGCAGCCCTTAATCGTTCTGAGCTTCATGGCCTGCTTTGGGACTATGTGCAGGAACTCGGTATCAAAGTAGACTTCGACAAAGAGGTGGATGAATACTTCGAAACCGACACGCATGGAGGCGTGCTTTTGGCTGATGGACAGAGGCTCACTGCGGATATCGTCGTCGCGGCTGATGGTGTTGGATCAAAGTCATGGCCATTGGTCCTGGGGCAAAAGGACAAGCCGACCAGCTCTGGCTTTGCCTGCTATAGGGCGACTTTCCCGGCAGGTCCAGCCCTGGAGAACCCGATCATTGCGAAAGAGTTTGAGGGCCATGTTGATCGCGCTTCACTGCACTTAGGCCCCGGGGCGCACATGGTGGTTGGCAAAACCGAAAGGCAGATCTGCTATATCTTGACACATAGGGTATGTCTGATAATTATGTCGTCTGGAAGAGGACTGACTAATCGATTCCGATCCTGTAGGACGACCACAATGCCGAGGAGAATTGGGACAAACCCGTGTCGACGGATACTGCTCTGCAGTACATCGCCGGGTGGGAGCCCTTCTTAACGGAGCTTGTCAAGGCAACACCCGGTCACCGTTGCACCGACTGGAAGTTGCTGTGGCGTAACCCGCAACCCAGGTGGGCTTCACCTAATGCTCGTGTCATCCAGCTTGGAGACGCTGCGCATTCATTCTTGCCCACTTCCGGGAGTGGAGCAGCAATGGCCATGGAGGATGCGTACTCTCTGGCGACTTGCCTTCAGTTAGGGGGGAAGTCCAATGCTCCCTTGGCTGTAAGGGTCCATAACCATCTAAGGCAAGTACTCATTTCCGTTCAAATTAGAAGGCAGTATACTTATGCTACGCAGATCTGAGCGTGTCTCGTGCGCGCAGAAAATGGGCTTTCACAACCGAGAAAAGTTCCACAACACAGACTGGGACGAGGTTGCCAGCAATCCGGATATTCTCAGCAAGACTACGGCAGACTGGATTATGCGCCACAATCCAGAGCAGTATGCTTATGACAACTACGACAGTTGCGCTCAGCATGTCCTTGCAGGGAAGGCGTTTCAGAACACCAATATCCCGCCGGGTTACAGATATGAGCCATGGACTGTCAAGCAGCTTATGGACGCCTCGGACAGACACGAACCTGTCATTGATGAAGGTGATTGGTCTTGATAGTTGTTTCATTCATTCGTATGAAGTACTTGTATCTCAATCAAAGCTTCAATTGGCCCCAAAGATTGTTACAGACAAGGGCGATATTCAGGAGAATGGTACATTAAGGCATATGGAACCCAGTCCAATCTTCGGACTGCTGGATAATATCATCCATAGCACTTGCCCCAGTCCAATCATAATCCAACCATACATCCTATACATAGTGTGTCAGAATTTGCGGACGGAAGAGCGGTAATCGCCGTTTCAAAGACATGATGACCCACCTTGTCCAAGTGATCGGCAACACCCGTACTTTGAGACAGCTGATTTGAGAAAGGCGCACTGCTCGCAAACGGCAGAGGACCTGATGAAATCGTTGTGTAGGAGGACTGCTCATATGATAGAGGTGAAGGACCTGCCTACCTGTTAGCTGGTATTGTATGGAATAGTTAAAACGTGAGGGAAATTATATACAGACCGGTCGAAAAGCAGGCGGAATCACTGCTAGATGCTTCCATGGACAGGTCGTCCTTCGCGCGTGCTTTCCCAAGCACGATTCGCAGCGTCTCAGTCACCTTCTGGCTTTCCCGGGACTTGTCGCTTGATTGTTGCCAAATGGAATAGGAGTTTGTCAATGATTGAATGACGCGGTCTGAAAACTCGTCCCCGATTTCACTGTTGCTATTTCCATCCCGGAGGCTGTAGTCAAGGTCGACACAGAGAATAGTGGTTGCGAGGAGGAAGATATGCTTGACCAAGGCAGAAGATATCCATCGGTGACGATAGAGACGACGCCCAGGCTGGGATTCTTCGTGCACAGTGACTTGAATCTGTAGAATTTCCAAGGCAGCGTTGATACATGACCTGCGATTATACAAGTAGCGATGATCTGACCGACCTGCCAGCATGTACTCTCGGTGCAGTATACAGTGTGACTTGTAGAAGGACAAAGCGAGAAACACTCTATTCAGAATCACATCTGAGGGATCCGTGAGCTGTCGACTCATCGATCGCATTTGTAGCGCAGCCGGCATGGATGTGAACTGGTCGTTTAAGATCTGATCCAGTTTCATGACTTCTGTGTAGGATACGGCTTGCTTCGGAGAGCTTATAAGATCGATGATGAGGTTGAAGGTTGACATTAGTCTGTTTTTCATGACTAGGAATTGAATAGAGCTCGGCCCGGGGTCAGTTTGAGGGGGAGGCAATTCTGTCATTCCGGGGCTAAGGGCGTCGTCACTGAGATCTCGCGGTTCAGCAGTATCTACCTTGGACGTGTTGATCATTCGTGGAAGGCCAAATTGTCCGGCAGCTGCCGAGTCCATTTGTAGGATGATTGCCCACGCTCGGCGTCGCATCTCAGCCTGGAATGGCGACAAGTGTGAAGAATAGGATCCGTCGCGATGATAGCCCATACGAAACGCTATCTGCACAGTGATTCCGAGCAAGATCCAAACACTGGTCGGGCTGTCCGTGACATTGAGGTATTCAATCGCCAAGTAATGTAAGAGCGTCTCCATAGTGTATGGCACGCACTTGGTGTAGTCGGCTAGAGCAAGACACTGCGCAACACGGTCACGGTAGACCTGCATCCCATGTAATTCCCGGAAGCCTTGCGCGACTGATGCCGGCTGATCGGATGCTGGCCTTTCGAGCTGCTGTTGCATTGCTGCCAAGCATATCATGGAGAACAGGAGACCAATCCACATTGTAGAGGCCTTTGCTGGACATTCCCAAAAAGCATCATACTAGTTTCCCATCAGAAGTTACTCGTCTCTGGGCATATAAGTCCTCATACCTTCTCTAGGAATGTCGGACCATGAATGGTAACTAAATGTATTAGTTTGGTAGAAGTAATAACCACGTTGATGGCACTACTTACGCGAATTGATATTTTTCGAGTTGAAGTAGCTGGCTAAGAGTCGATCCACCTCTGGCCTTGGTGGGAGCGATGCCAAAATTTCGTCTCTATCGAGATGCTGAGCATCTCCGAAGATAAGTGCAGGTTTGCGCGACTGAAAGTTCCAGTCTGCGCCCAGACGATTGGTACTTGATTCAGCCGCCTGGGGCACGTCAGCGTCGTCGAAGAAATCCTTCAGCTCGGCAATCTATTGATGTCTCTTAGTTGTTCCTGCGTTTCTGCTCGACAGATGAGAAAATACTGACTCCGTCCAGAATGGCCGTCCAGTGTGAACCTTCAACGTAGCTAGTCTCTTCATTCTCTAGTCCGATCCTGCCAAAGCTCGTCGGCAGCTGCGAGACATCCACGGAATGAATAGCTTGAGCGACCGGAGATGATCGCTGTGTGCGATTGTTGCCCTCGCGATCCCTCAACGACAGAACCAACTTCTCTATCTGTGCGACTCTGTCATGCATTGCCGTCGACGACGGCTGAATGACTCTTTTCCCACTCTGTAGCGGAGCCGAGGCTGGATATGTGCACGACGACGACAGGCCGCGAGCAGCGCATGTCGCACATGGTAGACCACGATCGCATTTCAGTCTTGTCATTCAGCGCATGAACTTGCGAATGGTGATAAGACATATGCTTACTTTCTTCTTTTGCAGAGAGTGCACGACAGTTGCGGCTTATCTCTGCGCCGGTTGAGAGGTGGGGGAGGCCGCGATGCCATCAGTCTGATACACGCGGAATAGTATTATTTCTGAAAGCTCCTTTCGACCAGCAGTTGTCGAGAAAGTTATTTTCGGTCTTAACGATGAGGGCTGGAGATAATATTCAAGTGACAGAGTTATCCCCGCATTGATAGGATAATAATAGGCTGAGTCTTGCTGCGACCATCCGACCGTCCGACTCTCCGTCGGCGCCTTTCCCTACTGGGCTTCCTCTCCATTGGTTGTCAGCCCTACGCCACGCATTGTCATTGGAGTGCATCTCGCACATGTTTCTCCACGCAACTATGAGATGAACTAAAAAGGAGAAACCAGTACGATGAACTGCGAACGCAGGAGGGTGAGGGCGGACGGTCGTTGTCTTCGAACCTTAACACTGAAGGAGCCCAAATGCTCAACAATATATATTGACCGCCACGGCATTGACCAAAGACCACAATGTCATCTTTACAAACTCAGGATTGTTCGAAGCTATAGTATCGACTGCTCAGGTCTTTGCGCACCACATCATCCACCGATTATCTCCCTTATACATTAGTTCAGAAAAGATTAGGAAGCGCTCTCCATGGCTCCCACCAACCAAGCGGCCAAGCTCGCAAAGGCTGGACAGCCCCTACAGGTAATGTCTGCGCCATACACAAAGCCAAAGGCAAACCAAATCGTCGTCAAGAACGCCGCCTTGGCAGTGAACCCTTTCGACTGGATAATTCAAGACCGTGGTCGAATGGCCGTACCGCACGCACAATACCCGTTTACCTTGGGCTGCGACGTCGCCGGTGAGGTCGTCGAGATCGGTACGACCGTGAATCAATTTGCGGTCGGTGACCGTGTCGTTGGCTACGCCCCTGGAATCAGCAAGTCTGTCAGCGACCAGGCGCAAAGCGCATTTCAACTGTACACCGTCCTACCTGAGGACACTGTCTCCAAGATCCCCAGTAATATACCTTACGAAACGGCAGTGGTACTGCCCCTGGGGTTTATGACCGCAGCCACCAGTCTGTTCCACGACGAGCAGCTACATCTACCCCTCCCTCAGCCCCTCAAGCCGAAAGCTAATGGTGAAACGGTGATTATCTGGGGAGGATCGACAAGTGTCGGCCTCAACGCTGTTCAACTGGCCGTTGCGGCTGGGTACGAGGTGTTTACCACCTGTTCACCTCGAAATTTCCAGCTGCTGGAAAGGATGGGTGCATCGCGGGTGTTCGATTACAACAGCCCAACCGTCGTCCGCGATATCGTTGCCGCTATGAAGGGGAAAGCGACGGCTGGAGCAGTCGCTATCGGTGTGACGGCTGCTAACGCCTTGTTTGATATTCTTGACAAGTGCGAAGGAGGCAATAAATTCATCGCAATGGTCAGCTACCCTGTTCCGCAGAAGCCGCCGAGGTTCTTCGGAACGGCGTATACAATCTTGTATTTATTGTCGTCGATGATTTCGTACGCCATCAAGAGCCGCACCAGGGGAATCAGGTACAAAATGGTCGTCATCGAACCCATGCTCACCAATGGTATGGGCAAGGCAGTGTGGCGCTTCCTGAGCGAGGCCCTAGAGAACCGCAGCTTTGTGCCGGCGCCTGAATCCGAAGTTGTTGGGGATGGATTGGACCAGCTTCAACATGCGCTGGAAGTTCAGAAGAACGGGGTGAGTGCGAGGAAGATTGTTGTTACCCTGTAGAAAGGTTTGCGTGTGGCCGTTGATTCTGTATCCACTATTCTGTTATAATTTTCTGAGGTCAAGTTTTTTGTATTTTGCAGTGTCTTTGCCCTGTTTATCACCTAATTTGATACTCCTGCTGTTGTAGACGATTTCATGGATCAGAATGATACTGTGAAGCATCCTGCGATACTTCCTCTGCTACATCCGTATAATTAGACTTATAACATCCTAAGCCCTGACTTGACTTGATGATTGCTTGCTTAGCTCAATGGAAGAAAATTGCGCAACAAGGTGTCTTAGAGACCTGGCATTTGTCAGCACTAGCTATATTGTAACTAACAGTATGTTGGCGTGGATGGCACAGCATTATCACCACTCCCATTACTGATTGGCTGCACGGAAAGCCCCACCTTACTCCGCAGGTCCACTTTTGTCCGCCATGACACATAAGCTTACAGGCCAAAAGCCACCCCGATCATAATTTCAGGATATTCATCGTCTCCATTCAGATCCAATCCAGCTGTAGAAGTCGCAATGTCACTCCGCAAAACTTCTTGTCGAGCATGTGTGGCTGCCAAGCGCCGGTGTGACCATGAGGTGCCCAGTTGCTCTCGCTGCCGCAAGAAATCTATTGCGTGTCAGTATCCATATCCGCCTCCACAAGCCAAGGGCGATCAGACTCCAGCGCCCGAGGCTCATAGAGGATCCAGTCTTGAGATTGGTCCCACTGGCTCGAGCACCCGCGAACTCGCCCCAATGGGGGACTGGATAGAACAGTCCATGATCGCCAACCAAACAGATAACATTCTTAACCCAATGTGGTTCCCAGAGGGCCCCATGACTTCCAGTCAAGCCTGGGACTTTCCTCAAGGGGTGTCAGGCTGCCTTTCCATTCCCAGCTTGGCAGATGGTTTTACTTCAGCATTACCGAGACTCGAACGTCGAGTCTTGGAATTTTGGCCCCGCGTTCAGGACACTGAAACCTGGGGATTTTGCATGAGGACGTTTCTCAGTTACGTTGACCACTTTCTGGATACTGGTGCAATGCCATTTCTCGGGCCGCTGCTCGATCGCACATCAGATCTTCCGCCTCTTCTGCGTGAAGCGTATGGGGTATGCGCAGCATATCGAGCATGCAAGCACGCAAAAAAGCCCCTCTACCACCAACTCCTCAACGCAGGCATCAATAACATGAGCCTAAGTGCCCCAACTCGCACTGACTTACAAGGCCAATTGGACCGTGTTCAAGCCTTGGTTCTCTACTATATCCTATTTCTGGCAGGTGGCATCAGCGACAAGCCACTCCTTCGACATCTACAACGTATGTTGGCGCACGGTACTGCCGACCTAGAGCGGACAGAACTAGCAAGTCGCCAAGCGACCCGAGATAAGGCACAATTAAACTCTCATTTTTCTGAAAGCCATTTAAATGACTGGGTGCTCTGCGAAAGTGCTCGTCGACTTGTCATGATTTCGTATATGGTGCGCGCTGTTCACTCCGTGATCCAGTTCCAGAGATGTGATTATATCAAGTATCTGGCGGGGCTGCCGGTTTCGACAAAGTCATACGCGGAGCTTTGCTGGGAGGAATTCATCTATGAAAGGGAGCAAAGCTCCGCTCAATCAATCTCTGGAGTCATTTCGTATGATGAATTTGTGAGTGAATGGGAGCAAGGAGGACTTGTGCAAGTGGATGAGTTCAGGCACCTGTTGCTGGTTGCATGTAAAGGGCTAGGCTCTGTACAAGAAAGAACATCAAAAGAGCTGGTTGGGACCTTTGATAATTTCAGGCATTCTTAGCTTTCTTTAATAAATATTCTCCTATATTCAATTCTAGATCTTGCCCTCGGACTAGTTATGACTGGACTCGATCCTCACATTTACTCCAGCCCGGTATCAGGCTTCTGGGACCTTAGTAAGTTCAGCATAAGCAGTGCGGCAAATGGTGGATCCCAATCTTTAACTCTTGCGGAGAAATATTGTCAGTCTGAGCCTTTTGTCGAAATGATATGATAAGCAATTGCGGAAAAGAGTGGATCTGTTGGCCGTTATTGCGGCGCATAATGTGCCAGTTTATGTGCCAGTTTATAGAGAGTTACCAAAATAACTGTTGGGAACACAATACAGACGATCCAAATGAGTAATCCAAAACCAATTAATACACAAAAAGGACACGGCCTGAAAGTATATAAAGATGTGTATTAGACGCTGAATTGCATGGTCAGAAAGTCAGAGATGTGTCTGTTAAATAAAATGCTTCCACCCATGCAATTCTCCCAGGCAGCCGTCATCACCCGGTCATTGGGGCATGCCGACTTCATTACCAACTGGCCCATCCCATCCCTTCGCGACGATGACATTCTCGTGCGCACCGTCGCCGTGGCCTTGAATCCAATCGACTGGATGCTCCTGGAGAGTACCCCGTCACCCCATGCAATCATGGGGCATGATTATGCAGGAATTGTTGCGGCAGTTGGAGACTCCGTCCGCGAGCTGTTCAAGGTTGGTGACCGCGTGTGTGGACTTGTCAAGGGAGCAGACAATACCCGTCCCGAGAGCGGTACCTTTGCCCAATATATTGTGGCAAAGGCGGCGATTCAGATGAAGATCCCAGACGGCGTCAGCTTCGAGGATGCGGCCACTGTAGGAGTGGGAGCAATTACAGCTGGACAGTGTCTGTTCGGACCATCTTGTCTCAAACTGCAATGGCCAGAGAATGAAAGTCATGTTGAGAAGCGAGAACCGATTCTAGTATATGGAGGAGCCACATCCGCGGGAAGCTGGATTATCCAGTTTGCTAAACTGTATGTCCATTTGCTTTTGAGTCCTAATGACATGCCACTAACTGTTGAATAGGGCCGGGTACACAGTCCTCACAACATGTTCGCCGAACAACTTCGATCTGGTGCGCAAATACGGAGCAGATATAGTCTTTGATTATCGCGACCCTATGTGTGCGCGAAAGATCCGCGAGCACACCAACAATACCCTCAGAGTCGTCTGCGATGCTGTGGCAACTCAGGAGTCTGTGCAGATTTGCGAAGCGGTTATAGGTGACGCAGGAGGCCTGTATCACTCCTTGCTCCCAGTGCAAACTGCGCGCCCGGACCTGGAGGCCACTTTCTCGAACAGCTGTACCGCGATTGGTGAACCGTTTGAGTATGGTCCTGACCGCACGGTAATCCCCAGCATGCCAGCAGAGTTCGAGTTTGCCAAGAAATGGGCAGGGATCGTGAGCACCCTCTGGTCTCAGGGAAAGATCAGGACACTGGTTGCTGAAAAGCGTGACGGGGGGCTGAGGAAGGTTCTGGATGGCCTGAAGGATTTGAAGAATCGGTCTGTTAGGGCTCGGAAGCTGGTGTACCTGGTTTCTGAGACTTAGGTCTTCGGCTTGCATATCGATTCATGTGGCACAGTTTCTTATGTAAAGAAGAAATATTATACCTTCACTCTTGTCTGGATGACACCATATAAAACAGAGAAGCAAAAGCTGTAGAATGGCTCGAAATTCTCAATATGTTTGGAGAAATGCTAACAAAGAATAGGATATTAAAGGGCAAGAAGCCACGGCAAAGCGGCCCGTAATTCGCTGTTACTGTTGAATATATTATTCTTGGTGATATACTAGTACGTATGCTACATTGTCAAGAACTAAGTTATCAAGGCGCAGACAGGTACGTCCGAGAATCATAACCGACTTGGGCATTACCATGGCCGTCACTCAAGGCTAAGCCATATTTTGGGGTGGTTATCGTGAACTACCCAATAATGTGACGCCTTATGCATATGCAAAAGTACAGACTACTAGCATTGCTGCTGGCGTAACCGCAGAATTATTATTCGTCCACTAACAGACATATCCTTGCAAAATTCGGGCGTCGTGCAGAAATCGCCTGACGCTGAAAATCTATGACCACGCGAGCCCAAGAAGTCTGTTAGGTTACTCAGTCCTAGATTCTACGGCCACCCTCTCCTACTAAATTCTGGGAACCTACTCCTTAAACATTGTGTTTCAGAGCCCGATAGCAGAGATGCCGCCTCACTTCCACATCAGAAAACATGTCTATCACTTAGCCTGGCCCCTGAGCTAGCCACTTGACCAGAGCGTTTGAGGCTTTCAATAGAAAATAGCCTAGAGGAGTCACTATTAGCTTCGTCTGTTCTTGCGACAGTTCCAAGGACCTTTCGGATGTTGGTAAATGCAGCTTGCGGTACACTTCGATGGGAGAGTGTTAATTCTTTCTGACTTTAATATTCTGAAAGAAGGGCTAAAGCCTCCAGAGGTGACTGGGCTGAATCCACAGCAATACGATGCCAAAGTGAGGATGAGCAACACAGCAGTGTTTATAGAGAGTTAGCATACATTGCCTGGGTCCTCATGGCCGAATACCCCTGTTGTTCTGGTCCGACGCACCAGAATGACAGGGATTAGATGTCAGTTGTCACGATGGTTGTATATAAATCTAATATCACTAGCTAAAGGTGCCCCAATGATGCATTCATTAGTCTATAAGTTACCAATCTAAATTATGGTGGTGTAGTCCTTTAATGAAGGCGAATAAGAAGTGGTTGTGGACTGTCACTAGCTACAGATGGGAAATCCATCATCCACCTGCTCTTGCCAGCCATAAACATTATAACCATTCTTCTGCTCATAGCCGCCAGCGGCAAGGAATAGTGGATATAATAATCCACCAAAGATTGAATTCTTGTCGCCAGGCCCTTCTGTTGGTTGGGAGCTTCGACACAGGATTACAATTGACCCAGTCTAGAAATCCAAGGTCCTGTGCAAAGATGGGCGTTGTGTTAAGAGGGTAGTTTATTAGGGTGGATAGTTCCTGCACATCCCTGCAACTTGGTAGTAGTTGGTAGCATTCTACCAAGATGCAGGGATGTGCATTACCAATTTCTACCAAGTTGCAGGGATGGGCAGGTAGAATCTACTAAAACTTCTATTAAGATACAAGGGATGTGCTGGAACTATCCACTGTAATAAACTGTCTGAGATAATCCCTGCATCTTGGTAGAAATTGGTAATGCACATCCCTGCATCTTGGTAGAATGCTACCAACTACTACCAAGTTGCAGGGATGTGCAGGAACTATCCACCCTAATAAACTGTCTGAGATAATCCCTGCATCTTGGTAGAATTCTACCATCAAATCTACCATCAAGTCTACCTATCAAACCTTTCCCACTAAGTCAAGACAAGAAGCATATAAGAATGGCGTTTCCATTCCCTTCTGCTCAACCAATTTTTTTCACATCGAATTCCCACAAGAGTCCTCTTAAACAAGCTTCGGATCTCGTTATGCAATGACATTGTCGGAAGAGGCAATCATAGCTTTGATAGCTCTTTTCATCGCTTGTGTTCCGGGTGTACGATTTATCCTCCGCCGTCACAACACGTTCCGTCTGTTGAGGAACCGAGCCGAAGGAGCAGAATTTCCACTGCCTGGTATGCATGATCATGTTCTGTGGTATCCAACGCTCCGAACCCCGTCAATTCATGTCTATGTGGGGTGCAGGGGGTCCACAATTCTACATAGTACCTAGGTTTCTGACCTCTTGGTTCCTACTATCAGATCACAACCGCTCGGATAGTCCCGAAGAACATCAGATGGACATTGTGCCCCAGAGTGAACCATCGGCCGCGATCTTGGGGGATCGTGGGTCCCATAATCCAGGCCACCGCCCCCCGTCATCTAATCCTGAGCGCCCATATGGGACACCATTGAGACAGGAGTCCCGGACAGCTGCGTTACAAATACAGGCTCAAATCATACTTGTCAGTGGAGCGAGGTCCTCTAATACAAAACAAACAGGCTTTCGCTAATTCATTCGCAAACCGTTTTCCAGATCTCTAACACTGATCACTCCGAGAGCGAGCCTTTAATCAATGACTATTCTGGCCGTCCCTTATCCAACGAATAAGAGCCAGTGGGAAGCGATGACGAATAAGTCCAGTTGATACCTTACCACAGATCTTTGGTCATATATTCTAGCAGTGGAGAGAGGGATTCTTTCCATCCTCTCGATTTTTTTGTCTCGTTTAAAATGTTCCAAAAAGTGATGTTCTCACTCGTTCCCCTTCATTTCCGAGAAAGTGTACACGAACTGAAAAGCCTTTGATGCTGTTATAATCTCATTCCATTGTGTTCTGTGTGTGTCTATATAAAGATGTAAATTTCTTTCTGCTGCATGGTTGATTTTAGGAATGTACTCCTTTGCGCTCAAGAGTATACTCCTATTGGACTGATATTAAGCAATACGCACCGCCGAGAGCAGGCGGAGTGACCCGCCATATCTTGGACCCGACTATCATTGGAGCTATAGATGCATCAGCTGGCTCTGATACGAATACGGCTGCCTGATACCTGCCAACAATGCTGAACACCAGAAAACCAGCTTTTATTGAGAGAAGACAGCGCAGTCAAATGCATAGGGTATCCATGAACTTTCGCTCTTCATAATCGCTATTCCTCCTCGTCCGACCATTCATCGGAGAGCATCCACAACAGGTCCGGATATTGATCTGGAAAGTCGATGTCCTTTGCTTCGGGAATACATTCATCCACGCCATGTATCTCCTTCAGCGAAGTTGAACCTGACTCCACCAGCGCCTTGAGGGCATCCATCTGAGCGTCATTATGCGTCCCTTTGCCCCTCTCGTATCCCCGGATGCACAGGTACTCCAGATTTGGCGGCAGATACTCCACCAAAGACATGGTCTTGTAGTCATTCTCGTTGTTCATCCCCGAGGCAAAGTACAACAGAAGATTTACCCCAATACTGAGGCTTTTCAGGGCCTCAAAGTCTTTGAGACACCCCCGTTGGTCCCAGAATGAGTCCGGGGGTGATTCAATCCAATAGGCTTGTGCCTCGGCTCGGCCATCTTCCCCGTCGAATTCAAAGTCCCCTGGACCACGATAGATGGTGCTAGATATATGTGCTTCGACGTCGATATCTAATTTTTCTAGCGTGGTTCTGTGTTCCAGGACGCACAGCATAAACGTTTTCGGGTTGAAGGTCGGGTGTGTACCATTGACCGAACCCCTGCCACCGATCGAATACTCGAATTCCTTTAAGGCTCTGCACGACCGGATGACAGGCGTCAGATAGCTTGTAGCTACAGCTGAGTGATGGATCGCGATGCGAGACACATTGGAAGATTTGGGTCCGAGTGCTGGCATCACGTTGCCATCCTCCGTCAGAACATCAGTACCGATCCATTCAAGGGATGGAAGGTTGCGGAGAATGGCTAAGCATCCGATGAAGTCCATGGGCACATACACCCGCCCATCATCAAAAGAGTCATCCCCCAGGTTGATCATGTACACTCTGCGAAGATTCTGCAAGTACGGCTTGCCAACCGGGTTTTCGTTTGTCTCGTTGAGCAGCAGGTTCAGGGCGCACTCGGAGTGCATAAAAGAATCTTCCGTTTCCTCGTCAAAGTCGGTGTAAAAAGTCGGCATCATCGCCATTGACTCGAGGTTGGGTGACACCGAGACGAGTAGGGCCGTCAACGCTTGCGTGACGTAGGTCGCAGGGGCACGGGTGTCACTGTTCATGCATTAATGCAGAGAATGCCATAGGGCACTGTTGTCAGCTCACCTAAACGTGCCGTAAAGACGATCCCCCACCACCGATTCCCGCATCAACATATTGAGTACACGCCCTTCTAGAGCTCCCGTAAATCCTGCCCTCTGCGTGGCTTTTCGCAGCAGCCGCATATCCTCCTCATCTAGTTTCCGTTCATAAGGCTTCACGTCGTACAGGCGATACCGCGAAACAGTCTGCCTATATTCAATATGGCGCACATAGCGGCCCAAACTGGGCTTTCTCAAAATATCCATGAGCATCTTGAACCCGCGATTAAGATCAGCAATACTCGGGGTGATGCGCACACGACGGTATTTCTTCCGATTGGACATGTCGCAGAGAGAACGCAGAGCTTTGCATTGTGAAGAGAGAGCGGCCACATCGCGGTTCGACTCGAGGTGCAAGATTATCCGATGATGGATTTCTGCAGGTAGATCGGTGAAAAGAAGCATTTTGTTTGTAGTTCTCTTTCCCTCTGAATCAGATACCGTGGAAATTGCCGATGAACTGGTGATTGAGCCCCTTTAAGTGGCGTTTTAGCGTCTCTAATGACTTTAGCGTGGCCCGTGGGCATCCCGATGGTGGCTGGCAGCTGCACTGCCTGGATCGCAGGGCTTGGCACTGGGGCCGAAAGTGCTGTGGAGCTTGGGGATCTTTTTATCAAATTGAGTCGAGCTACAAATTAGTGGCTCTGTACATAGGAGAAAACTAATAGGAGAAGATAGTATCCGTGGTTGGTTGGCTTTAGGTAAGGAAATATGAACGATATATATTCCCGCCTCTTACTTGATAATATAAAGAACTACATCGATGTTACTGGGGGTGCCTCTAGCACTACGGAATGCAATAATATCTTTATTGTTTTGTATCTTTTCACCGTCTGGAAGCATTTGTCAATGACCGGCGTGTGAACTCCACCCTCCTTCACAAGGTTCCAGAAGAATCTTGTCGTCAGAAGATGGGCCTTGGTTATAGTACAGGCACTGGGTCAAACGCTCACCTTTGGATGAGATAAATTGCGGGGATGTTCATTGATATGTGCCTGCTTGGTGCTCTGTAGTTATGTCCTTGAGCCTGGCATTGCTGGGTCCTGGGGTAGTCTCCTTGGTGATATTTCATTCAGAAGGCGTTGCCGGAACATCAAGTGGTATATACTTTTGTGTCATTTTGCTTGCCTGTGACCTGGTCCTTTGATGTGGAATTACTGTCGAAAGGTGCCGAAGGGGGTTCTAAAAAATCTTGAGACAAGGTGTACAAGGTGGTGCAGACGTTGCAGTTCTCTGCATTCGTTACATTAGTGTGGTGGAGTCCAGGCTTAAGATGAATATGCCCTTGGCCATCGAGGTTGGATAGAAGCCTTCTGACATATGCTTGTCATTCCTACAGGATATTCACTGCTTCACGCTCACCTGCAAGTTGAAAACATGGATCCAGCTCATCTAGAGGTCCAGCTATACAAGGTGTTTTACTCAAGAAAGCTCCAGGTCCTTTTTACCAAGATCTATTCAACCCGTGACGAACGGGCAAGCGACCAATCTGACCAGCCATGGAGGTTGTTTCTCATGGATACTCACGCTGCCCTGCTAGTTATTATGGGAACTGATGACGTCGGACTGAGGAATAAGATAGGGCATGGTCCTGAGGCTAATCAAGAATCCCACCAATCTATAATTCCCGTCTTTTAAAATCCATCGAAAGACGATCCGGCGGCACAAACTTCAGGCAACAAGTAAAAGGCATTTGAGTTTGCATACAGGCGTGGAAAAACGTAATTGAATTGGGTAAATCTGGAACAAGGCCAAACAGACGGCATCCACATGCCACCTCACTCAGCGTCAAGTTTCGCTTCGTGCAGTTGGCCAAGGAAAATGAAAAGAGATTCGTCAAGTGCAACAGACTCATCATGGGTTGGGGCCTCCAAAACTTCATCCTGGTTTTCGAGAATAGGCTTAACGGGAAGATCGGACATAGGCTAGAAAATTAAAGAGTTAGTCCCTGCACCTCAAATACCGCACGGTAGGAACTTGTGGACATCAACTCTCTGCCAAACTCACTTTCCAGCCCGTGGAATATGCAATTTGCTTTCCGATATCTCTGTAGAATTCCCAGTTATTCTGCTGTTTTGTCTCGTCGACAACCTCAGCGATCGAGTCGTGGTACTAAAATTCTCGTTGGCATAATCACGGAAGATATTATAATGATAAAGTCGCTCACCTCTTGGATGGCAGCCTTCGTCTCAGGCGTATCTGCATTAGATTCTCTTGGGATGGACTTATGAGTAGCTTGGTGTTAATATATAAATTGATTGGCCAATGGTGTGAGAGCGCACCTTATTCAGGATATCGATGATCTCCCTCAGTGACTTGTCGTAATCTTCGGCAGACGAGGCAATGTCGGTAATGTCAAATTCAAGATTGCGGGGATCAGGTGGGCCCCCGTGGACAGGCTGATGGGCACGCAAGATCTTAAATGTCCTAGCAGCTAGCTGTACAACGTCAAAAACTTGTCCTTTGGGGTGGGATGGGATAGGAGCTTCGTACTTTGACGGCTTCTGTAACTCCGAAGATTATACGCCACGGCTTCCCCCTCCAGGAAAAGTAGTCCCAAAAATGGTCGTCAAATGACAAGTAGCTGATGGCTCTCACTCCCTCAAAGACTTTATAAGAGTACCAGTAACAGTTGTAGAAGGCGAGGTTGTAACGTGGGTGAAGTTCATGTGTCTTTCTGAGCAACCGTGCAAGCTCTTTGACCCTGAATTTGCCCTTCTGAAAAGATCGCGTGGCTAAAGGGAGGGGTAAATCTCCAACTGGGCCGCTGGAACTGCCGCTGGAACCAATTGCAACTGCGTGCGAGTGGTAGAAACAGTCCTCCGGTTTCCAATTCTCATGGTAGCCTTTGGAGGCTTGCCATCGCCCAATGATAACCTGGTCTCGTTCCGTTTGACGTTCGACGATCAAACGAGTCCATGTATCGGTGGCCTCATCCTCCACGATGACATTTAAATACTCATGGAGAACACGCGATTCCAGATTTTTGACATGGGTGAAACGACGGACAAAGCAGTTTTGGTAAGTACCTGGGTCTTGGGTGATGAGATTTTCCCAATTAAGCACATTGATTACCCTCTCGGAATCCTCAAATATATTGGGAATGCTGGGCTTGCTCTGAGAGGACATTGTTGAGAGTCAATGGGACAATGTATTCAAGATGTTCAGAAGCGGAGGCGAGAAAGTCGAATCTAAATATCTGTTATTTGCCCCTCCAAAACGATAGTGAACCATTTTAGGTCTCGAGGATAACGCGCAGTCCTTGGACAATTCTTCGAGGACTGATGGCGTTCATGTGTGGAGAGCTGTTGGATATAATCATGATACTCCAATGGAAAATCAGTCAATAGGGTAAAGGAAAACAACAGCCCAAAAATGCTTTCCTGGCTTTCCAAGAATGCTAAGTAGGCCTGCCTGCTCAATGCAAAACAACAGTCTCACTTGGACTGTTGGCGGGGCAAGATGCAAGTGACGATGTACCAGGCTGGAAAGGGTAATGTTCAGCTAAATCAACAATGATGATCGAACCTCCAATTCTACTGCAGAGCGCAAAGAGGGCAACGGAGCCGAGTTGGGCGAAGGAAAGCAGCGCAGACCATACTTGAGTGCTCGGACAGGGACCGCAAAAGATCGGCTAGTTTGCATTGAAGGTAAATAGCGTACGCGACGATGAACTAAGCTCAGTGGCAAAAATGTCTCATCAGCAAAGAGCGCATGGGAGAAGGGTGGTAAGAAAGGAGGAGCAGGAGAGAAGAAATAATGAGATTGAGGGGATGAACTAAATCAAAATATGCATGCTAAATCACATAACGTGCATGGCTTCTGTTGAGTGGTGTTCTGCTATTGCCTTTGACCATGGTTAGCAACTCCAAATATCTGTGACCTGATGCAAGTATCAATGTGCTAATGCGCAACAAAATTGAGACTTAGCTAGTTAGCTTATTTGTTTTATTTCCCCTCTATTTTACTTGGCTACTAAAAGTGACGTCTGAGGCGTCTCTTTATTTGTGGAAGTGCCTATTTAGAAAAAAAGGCTGCTGCACCATACACCTGACTGAGTCAGCATGTTCTGAGCAAAGAAGCAAAGCGCCAGAAACAGTGTCATCATAAATCAGCTCTGATGACAAAGCATGCGAATACAGCAAGATGTGCGTGTCAGCCTGGGCATACACGTGAGAGCCGATGAACCGAGTACACACTTTTAAAAAAACCGTGAGGAGGCACAAGAGACAAGAACCATCGGATTCGTGATTGTTTCCAGACTAGGAGCCCTCTAGATCCGTATCCAGTCAGATGCTAAACTCCTCAGAGGCCTGCTACTACCATCCCCAGAGGGCACATAATGTATTTCATTGGTTCAATCCTACTCCTTGCTCCACCTTGGAGAAGCAATGTTGTTTCCAGCCGCACGATGTCTTGACGACGACCTTGGTTTCGTCTAGCCGGCCCGAGCCGACTTGATCCGATTTAATCTTAGTATATGAGGCACATCACGAATGCCCTTTCCTACCAGGCTGGAAGGTTTCCGACCAGTAGACCTAGTTTCTATGGAGTACAAAGGACTGGCTGGCTAAAAGCAGGTAAGGCTCGCGCTCAGCCCATACGCTACCACAGAGACCAAAAGTTTAGCTCGAGCTAGGATATGAATGAATGGCAGCTTGGGAAATCTGGCAGGCAAGCATTACAGAGGTCTTTGAGTTTCAAAGCCTCGACACCTGGAGTAGAGCCTCCAGATAAATGCAACAGCCGCCAAGAACACCCAGCAAAAGATGACTGGTAACGATTGACCTTTGCCATATATCCGCCAACTTCAAAATCAGCCCCTCTTTCAGAGACCCCAGAAAGGATTTCCGCTGCTCAGTAGTAGTGACCATGAGTCATACATTTTTGTTCTCGGCGTAGGCGTTTGTATTCTTCGCAAAAGTACCGCACAAACTTTCTGAAAGAAAGGCTTAGAAGACTGTACGGACTGTCAATATCAGTCTCTTAACAAAGGTCAAGGCTCGCAGCCCATGGTTCTGCCATTTGGCGTGGCTCAGATTTGATAGTGTCAACTAGGGAAGTCGCAAATGAAGTTGCTTAGCAAGATGCTGATTTGACTCCGTTTGCTTTCTTTCGACAAAGGTGTCTGCCGGCGCTGGTGATGTAGCATGGAGGGTATGTGATAACTAGAAAGCCATGTATATGGCGGGCAGGAAAGCGCATGCATACGCGTATCTATTCGAGGAATCTGGTCCTCGTGGCGTTCGTGATTCTCATCTTTGAGTCGTCCTAAGCAATTGATGACGCTTTGCACTGTGTGAGGAAGCTGGATGAAGAAACTGATCGTCTGCTGTCTCACGAAAGTACAAGCCTGAGGAGAGGAAGGAAAACAACAAAGCTACAAGTAAATGTACAGTCATATAAAGCCTAGTCTATATTTGGAAGGTGAGCGAGTTCCCTGACAGAGCAAAATGCCGTAGATGTGGGCTCAATATAGGTGGAGCAGTGTGATCTTCATCAAGGTATAGACACTATCGTGGAGATGACAGGTGTGATCGGAACGCTCTGGGGGTCATCACTTGTGTGTAAGGTTTCATGAATATAATTTGCTGTACAAAGAGCATAGAGAAATGCCCTAAGTGAGGACATGCCTGAGACCATATCTCTCTATATACGACAAATGAGAAAATGAGCAAAAGGCTTTTAGCCCTTCTTATTACTCAAACAAGTGATCCTCAAACAAATGATGATCTCTTAAACGGAATGGATGTGCCTCGGTGTTGCTAGAATATTTGTGTAAGCATAGCTAATCGGCCCACAGTGTAGATGAAAAGGGGAAAAGAGTAGGAGGGGGATTCTTACAGGACAAAATTATCCAAACTAACAAGATCAGGCTCGCTGAATAACAGATAAAAGTATTTCAACGTCTCCGCTAACCAAAAGCTTTCCATAGAGTCATCCTGCTTCGGTTTCGCATCTGTCACATCGCTGATGCGTGCATTCGCAATCGGTGTCTTGGTATGCTTCATGATTGCCTGGAACATGTTCCAACCTTTCTCTTGCCAGATCGGGTTGCCCGTAAGACGATACATAATAAAGACCGATTCGATTGCCTCAGGGCGCAGCTGGTAGCTCGTGTCCAAGATTCGCGTGAAGCCGTATTCATGTCCCAACTCAACGTGGCCCTCATCCGTTCATTCACACGAACCTTCGGAGGGACAGTCATGGATGTAAAAGACCTCCGGCATGATTCCGCTCGCCGTGTTTTGGTAAGCCCAGACGCAGCCTTCGGTGAGTTTGATTGCGATGGCGAGTTCCTCAGGTGAATCATTGAGCCGGGCGCCCAGGCCCACCATGCCACCTACGAAGCAGGCCAGATGCTGGACTTCCGTGCGCAGAGCCGGTTGTCCATTGCCTCTAGCTTCCAGCGAGCCCGGGAAGAGAATATCCTGATCGCCAGGGGTTTTGGGACGGAAAAAGTGATATTTCACAGCACTATCAAGGGCGGCCCGGTACATCTGTAGGTATTGATCTGTTTTGCCGTTAAGTAAAAGATGTTCCTATTCTGTGTTGGTAAGTCGTGAATATGTAGTGAGGAAGCGCTTCTAGGAAGGCCATCGAATGGTATTCACCTTCGGTAAATACTCGTACAACGAGTCTGCCCACGCTCCCAAAGTGAACGTCGAACCGTCGAACGAGGGACCCCTTGTGTCGACTTGAGATGGCCAGAGACCTGGAATACGGGTGTTGTTCTGCGCATGATGTAGATAGTCTGTAATCCTGGAAATACCATCAAAGTACTTTTGTTTCCCTGTGAGCTGCGCTAGGCGGGTGAATTCGAGTGATAGAGACCCTATATGGGTGTCAGTATTTCTCACCTATATTGAGGCTCTGATCCCGCCCGTTCTCACCTATCTGTGCTACCAGAACTCCACCCTCCCCTTCCAATCCCTGATTTCCTCTTTGCCACCAGTAATAAGGCACTGGGATGCCATTGGGCGTGTTAAACGCCTGAAATAGGAATTCCCCCAGCTGGTCGGCTTTCTGAAGAAGCAGTGGGTACTTTCCACCACTCACATCGTATGCCCCTAACAAGCCACCCAGATATCGAATTGTGGTCTCGAATACCGGCACGCGCTCGGTATTAGGCTTGGAAAAATTTATTGACTTTAGTGCTTCCAGCGCACTGTCGAACTCATGATGCAGCCCCATAATATAAAGCGAGTCCAGCCCGTCTACCAATGTCGCCGCCCATCCCACATAGGGGTCCCGGTGTGCGCCTGCAAGCGGAGTCACCTCGTCATGTAGCCATGCATATTTCTTATATCCTTTCCAGGCGTGCAGGAATGCTTCACGCACCTGCTGCTGGCGGTGTTGTCGAATGCGTCTGGCGGAACGGCTTTCGCCCTGGAAGGCGAATTGTATGCCAAATTTCGATGGTGACGATGAGCCATTCGCGATTAGGTCTTGTTTTGTGCGCAGTGGTAGGAAAAAAGTCAAGGTTATGAGCAGAAATATGGCGAGGGCGGTGTAGCGCAGTCGACGAGAGGAGGAATATGAGACAGGCCGAAGACGGAGGCGGCGCAATATTCGATTCATGGCTGAGGGCGGCGTACGTGCGTTGTCATCAGGAGGATTCGGATGATGAGACTACCTCATAGTCCATTTATCTCTAGGAACAAGAGCCGCAGAGCAAGCTGGGAGCTCATCGGCAGGAGAGGTTGGGGGTGGCATTAGGAAAGATTGGGTGACATGAAGTTGGCCGAGGCCACAGCGGGCAGATCCGCAGGCGAACATGTGGAGATAGCACGTTTCTATCTGTGGTACGCCGTAGAGAATAAGGACCAAGACCGGAACTTGGTATGCCAAACATCAGCGTAATCAGTCAAATTAAGCCGACTTGAGACTAGAATGTCTCACCAAAGATGTGAAGTCCAATCAGTAATCTTTGTTAAGCGGGGCCAACGCGCCTCCGGACCGCGTAAATCACTGGACCCTTGCTGGACCCTTGCTCTGAGGACGCTAGCGCGGGCGTCCGGCGATTTTGCGGATGATTTCAGTGGATCCGAGGCCGACTTTCCACGCTATTGGTCGCTCAGTTACGCGCTGGCCTTATGCACCCTTGTAACACCAAGTTAATCAGTCTCCAGAGGTTACTCCAACAGCACTAGGAATATACGCTTCTCGTAACTGTTTGTATATTATGGTTTTCTTTGATCCTTCATATTTTGCTGATCGAGGAAGCCGTCGCGAGGTTTTTCGACGCGGGAGATCGCCGCATGAGCCGTGAATTCTACCCCCGCGATCGGCGGTCAACGTGTTTACGTGTTATGGAAAAAAGATAAGTCCGTGGTCGGACAGGTTACCGCATAACGGCGACTCTTCTATCGCACCGATACTCCGTGATCATCAAGGCTACCACGGCGGAGAAGCAACATCTCCTTCTTGCAGAAGTAGACAATTATTGCCACATGAAGAGTTTGCAGGAGCAACTGATCCCTGTCTGTCTTGGGTTTTAGGCCACAAGCTGCACGTTAGTACCTCTGAACTAATCGTGCAGATGATGGTCTTGAGCTGCAAGACCATGGTCATAAACGCGACTTCAACATATATTTAATGACAAGAATTCCAATTTCTTCGATCAGGAACGCAAGGGAGCTCTGGCCGTGCTCCGGTCCATGGACTTATCCACGGTGACGGTAAGTGGCGCAATATGTTGTGGGATGATCTGGCGGAAAGCACAAATGGACTTGGACACGATAGGATGGTTCAGGAGCTTCCTCAGCGACAGAAAAACAACCACAGGGATGGGCGCGGTAGGGTCGGACGCATACCATGCGAATGTGGGCATCCCGCGGGAATCTCCGCTTTCCCCAATCCTGTACCTCTTTTACAACGCGGACCTCTGGGGAAAAGTGAGAGAATAAGGCATCCAAACGGCGGGATGGATAGACAATGTCCACTTCTTTACCCAGAGCACATCAACGGAGGTTGCATGCACGGTTATAGTCCGCGTTCGAGACTGATACTACCTAGGCAACGAGATAGTCTTATTCCAAGTCGGGATTGGCATGGCTCAGCGCCATGGTCCATCACTTCCAATGAGATTTCAGACTTTCTCTGCATGGTGAGTACCACAAATCCGGGCCATTGTCATCCAGAACTCGTGAAAGCAGTGATAGCATCCGTGAGCACTAGTAAGGCGTGCCTGCGGTGGTATTGCAGACATAAAAAGGAGGTACAACCCAGAACCTCACCACGATGCTCGCCAAAATCGCCACCGAAGTAGGAGACTGGGCCGAGTTCGCCAGTGATGTGTGTCAGCGGTTCGGATATGATAAGTTGGTTGGGGTCGTCTCTAGGATGGAAGGTACCGATGCGGCCGTGAAGTTTGCTCGCAAATGGGGGATCAAAGGCAAGGGAACCAAGCCCAGCGAGGTGCTCGTCCTGGGGATGTCGGACAACTACCATGGCGTTGGATCGGGAATCTGGCCCATCATGAACGATATGGGCGATCTAGTGCGGCAGGGCGGTACCATTGGGTAGCTGGTGCGCTTATTTCCTCGCGTCCATTGATTGTTTCGTCCTGGTGGTGGCAGTTGTGGCTAACTGGCTGTTCCTCACCATTCAGTATGTTCAGCCTCTACTCTCTGATTCCAAGAATGGCGTGAGATTCATTGGTGTGTTAGTATCTCGGGATGAATAAAAAGAACGTCCTCTCTTGGTTTACCGCCTGGCCTGGTTCAATGTTGCAACCTGGGTATGTACAGCCCAAATATTCCGTCACACCTTCCAGTGCGAAGTAGAGGCCGTGACCTCAGAGATGACTTCTTGCGACCGCCTCATTATTCGGTAGTTCATTGATCATGAACATTACTGTCCTTGCCAATCCGGTAATTATCCCAATCACTCACTCTTCCACAATCGAGAAGAGACATGAAGAGAACCTTATAGATATACTGGGGGCGCTAACGGATACAGAATCTCACGTTCAACGGTGGCGGGTATTCCTCCTCTATATGGGCTTTTGCGCGACCGGGGTTTTAATCAACGCCTTCTGGGACTCGATCCTCGCAGCCCTTAGCAAAACCGCATGTGATTTAGCAATAATGTGATGGAGACCTTTGTGCATCGTTCTCTAATTATGGACTCATGATCTGGTCCCTTTGTAGATTTCTCATTATTTCTATTACAGCTCTCGCAGGTGCTATACCTGACCACCTCCAGTCGAATGATATTCACACTTGGCAGGTGAGAGAACCACAATCATTTATGCACAGTACCAGTCGATTATTCGTACCTTAACTCTCATGCCAGAGATTCTAGAATGCCCCTCTCACCGTTCTGGAGGAGGGTGCACCCTACTCTGGGAATGCCCTTGAGTGCTCTCGGCCTCACTGCGTTCTTGACCCTCTGCTGCGGTTGCATCTGCCTCGGTTCTTCCACGTGAGCTTCCCATTACTGGCTCGCAGATCAAACCTATGGATCATTGACTTTCTTCAAGTGCTTTCGACGCATTGAGTTCCGCCACTGTGCTTGGCTTCGATATTTCCTACGGCCTTCCAATCATAATCCACTGCCTGCGCGGTTGCAGCCAGCTTCCCAGCTTCCTAGGAGCCCGTGGGCCCTCAGCCGGGTCATCAGCTGGACTATTAACTTGTAAAAGTCCACGGTTCAAGTACTGCTGTTCGCCATGATCGACTGACTTCCTTACAGGTAGCAATCGGCTATAATCCTCCCCCCCCCCCCCACCGTTCTGCCCCTATTCCCGCCCTCTCTTCCAGTAAGAGGCCGATGCATGAGTGGGTGTCATCCCTCGAAGAAATTGTTGCTGAATGGCTAATCGTTTTCCAGATTACCGTGTCATTGTCATTGGCGTCGTTTTTCATCAACTCTACTACTTACTCGTTTGTCAGAGGGGCGGAAGAGGTTCTCACGTCAGCAGGTCCTCTCAGCAGAGGGCGACTACTACCGTCCCTGACTCGGCACATATCGCTCAGAAATAGTTGCCAGTTAATCTGCGCTGATGCACAGGGTGTGAGATGTACTCTACGTGTATTAATGATGGAAGAGATATCACGGTAACAGATTGGTTCACTAGTGCTTAAGAACATGGCAAGTGGATGCCACTCTATAGGTTAATATCCATATAGCACCATCACAAACATTACTGGCTGCTGCTATGCGGAAAAGACACGCAAGATAAAGGTAGATGGGTATGGTATCCCTCAATATTCCGACAATGAAAGATGTGCATCGGAATGATTGAACCAGAAGAGAGAGGTTAGGCAGCATGGCCCCGGACTGTGCTCGATTGCGCGGGGAAACAAGGACTTAAACCCCACCGTATCTGCAAGGCCCTGATCGGAGGATATTAAGAACACCGGAATGTTACATTACTCAAGCTCTGACGAGTTATAATCTCTGCTGTCGCAAGTCCGACTGCGCGGTTCCTTGAAATTTAAAGTGAAAGTGAGAGTGACATCTCCTTGGACTCGGCGGCCACGGTCACGTCGCATAGCAGAATGCTCCCTTTCCAGCTGCTGCAAATCCATTTTGACCCCCTCAAACAGCGGGATGTTAACCAAGAAGGGCATTCACTTTAATACGAACATTCTTTCTGTCGTTACATCGACCTGCACTCCTGGAGATTAAGGAGACCCCTCACGCGACTAAGCGCCTTGGCGGCCCTCCACGCGGGCAGTCACATTGCCTTTTCTGCACAAAGTGATGCTCTCATTGGGCAGATAAGCCCAGACTACTTGCATCTGCCGACGTCGCATGGAGCATGGTCAGGTACGTGAAACCTGGCCTGTGACTCGAGATTACTGCAAGATCTATGGCCGTCGGATCACCGGAACTTGATTCTTCACTGAATCACTGCCTTATCTCTGCATCTGATTTCGGATCCCTGACCTTGTGACACGTTGCCATCAGGGTTACTGGTGAAAGAGTCGTGGGCTATCTATACCTACAACGCGACGATGGGACTTGACCAGAAAGCGATGCTGTATCGGCGGAGTGTTGTAGATGTCGCGAATGAAAGTAGCGATGAAGACGAACCTCACGAGGGACTTCAGAGATAAATAGGAAGTGCGTCTCATGGTAATCACGAAGAACAAGACGACTGCATTCGACAAGCTCACAAATCGGTAAGCTCAACTGAACAACAACTATGCGCTTTGCAACTTCCACCATCGTCAAGGTCGCTCTTCTGCTCGGCAGTCTCTGTGTCGATGCAGCAGTGATGTGGAACCGCGATGCCGGTAAGACTGATCTCGAGGCGCGCGCTAGCTCCGGTTATAAATCCGTCATTTACTTTGTGAACTGGGTTAGTATTATGTTTACATCATACTGAGTACCCGATTGGCGCTAATTACCTAGGCAATTTACGGGCGCAACCATAATCCTCAGGACCTCCCTGTCCAGAGGCTGACGCACGTCCTCTATGCGTTTGCCAATGTGCGTCCTGAAACCGGGGAAGTCTACATGACAGACTCTTGGGCCGACGTTGAGAAACATTACCCCGGTGACTCCTGGTCTGATACGGGCAACAATGTCTACGGCTGTATCAAGCAGCTGTATCTCTTGAAGAAGCAGAACCGTAACCTCAAGGTTCTCTTGTCTATCGGCGGGTGGACCTATTCTCCCAACTTTGCTCCGGCGGCTAGTACCGATGCTGGACGAAAGAACTTCGCCAAGACTGCCGTGAAGCTGCTGCAGGACTTGGGATTTGATGGGCTGGATATTGATTGGGAGGTGAGTAGATGCATGGCTTCAACGTCTACGCTGGCTAACATGCATAGTACCCGGCAAACGACCAGCAAGCGAGCGACTTTGTTTCGTTGCTCAAGGAAGTGAGGGCTGTATGTGCTCATGAATATGACTCTTGATGGACATATCACTAACGTCACTAGGCACTCGACAGTTACAGTGCTGCAAATGCGGGCGGACAGCACTTCCTTCTCACTGTAGCTTCTCCAGCTGGTTAGTACACACTGCTCTGATATTCTCACTTGGACCCATCTGATTTGATTAGGTCCCGATAAGATCAATGTCCTTCACCTCAAAGACATGGATCAGCAACTGGACTTCTGGAACCTCATGGCCTATGACTACGCTGGCAGCTTCTCTGCTCTGACCGGTCATCAAGCGAACGTCTACAACGACACCTCTAACCCGCTCTCCACGCCATTCAACACTCAGACTGCAATCGATCTGTACCGTGCCGGCGGAGTCCCCGCAAACAAAATCGTCCTGGGCATGCCTCTCTACGGCCGCTCTTTCGCCAGCACTGACGGACTCGGCAAGCCTTACAACGGCGTTGGCCAGGGCAGCTGGGAGAATGGAGTGTGGGACTACAAGGCGCTCCCGCAAGCTGGCGCCACCGAGTATGTGCTTCCCGATATCATGGCGAGCTATAGTTATGACGCGACGAACAAGTACTTGATCAGCTATGACAATCCTCAGGTGGCGACTATGAAGTCTGGCTATATCAAGTCCTTGGGATTGGGAGGTGCCATGTGGTGGGACAGCAGCAGCGATAAGACCGGAAGTGGTAGTCTGGTTACCACGGTAAGTACACATTTGAGCGGTCGGCTGGTCCAATGCTGATATCCCATCAGGTAGTAAATGCACTTGGAGGCGCGGGAGCCTTTGAACAGAGTCAGAATGAATTGTCCTATCCGGCGTCGCAGTATGATAACCTACGCAATGGTATGTAAACCTGATGGGGATGGAGCAGCTTCTCGTTCGTGGTGGAGTGAGGTATTGAGCTCAGGTAGCTGGAAAGTGTGGATAAGTGCTGGGCACGATGATATAGGAATTTGAGATTATGGAATTTGTCTTTTATGCACTTTATCGTACCTGATATATTGAGCTTCGTATATTTCTCCAAACGGGATCCGCGGATTCCATTCGTGCCATCCGCTACCGATCAGTTCCATGCCAAGACCATGTTTCTGACCTGCACGACATCATTAATTCCTTCAGTTAGCCGTTCAAATATAACAACAGGTGTTCACCAGGCAATGAGCGCCCCTCATCAGTACCATGTCTGCTGATGCCAGTAACAAGGACGTCTCAATTGTATGTACCTGATAAAATGTTGGCATTACACTGCGTCTAATCCCATTTAGGCAGCAGGCATAGCTGCGATAGGAGTTGAGCTACTCACTCACCCACTCGACACGCTCATTACTCGAATACAATCACCCACCTACGCGTCGACATATCAGCATGTAAATGGCGGTACCAACCCAGCTCTCTACCGAGGGTTGTATCAAGGCTTCGGCCCAACACTCATAACCAGTATCCCCGCCTCAGTCGCCTTTTTCACAATCTACGAGACTATGAAATCAACGCTTCAACCTAACGAAGGCACTCAATCGTCAAAAACCCGCGAGCTAGCCACGTACGCGATTAGCAGCGCAGTAGCGGATCTGGTCGCGTGCGCCATCACTAACCCCGCTGAAGTCCTGAAGCAGAATGCTCAAGTCGTGCATGCTCAATCCGAGCATAGTCATTCGCCACTGTTATCGACCGTCAGGCATTTTTCCAGGCATCCGACTAAGCTCTGGGCCGGGTATACGATGCTAGCCGCAAGCCATCTCCCCGGGACGAGTCTGACGTTCTTGTTGTATGAGTATCTCAAGACTGATTGGTTTGGGGTATCGCAAAGTTCCAGTGATGTTCGCACTCATGTCAAAGGAAGTTTCTACAGTGGTGCGCTGGCTAGCGCTGTGGTTTCTCTGCTCTTCGTACCGGTTGATGTAGTGAAAACGCGCCTGAGGCTTGCGGTGGGTACGCCTACCTATGCTCGACTGCCTTTGAAGCCGGATATTCGCGCTATACCTCCGGCAGTGAGTGCACAGCAGGTATCGTCAGCTAATGCTATGGCTGTCGCGAGGGGTATATTAGTGAAGGAAGGGATACGGGGTCTTTTCAGAGGCGGGGCCTTGACGTGCCTCGCGGCTGGGCTAGGAGGTGGTTTGTTCCTTGGGTGTTACGATGGTCTTAAGGTCTACTTTGGAGCGCATGTATAAACAGACGGCGTTTGAAAATGGCTGCGGGTTTTTCCACTCTTGGATTCGAATTTGTATAGTAGAATATCTCCAATCTTTATAAAATGAGGGATACGAAGATAGAATATTGGCGCTTGCAATGTCTATCCTTTATGGCCTAAGAAGGTACGGCTGCACCGCATATGCTTGTCCACGGAATTCTGCACGTGACAGGTTTCATGTACAGGAGCGAGCGATGGAACTTCTGGGGAGAGTACCGCGTTAAAGACGTCAGTTGCTGCACTGTAGACTCGTGGTCTGGTACCCAGCTATGGTATGACCAGTTATTTATAGGCCTGTTAATTATTCAAATATACTATGAAGGTCTACGTGCGTGTGGACAGCTGAGGGATTCGTGGATTGAGATTTATGAGCCGAATGACTAGGTACATGAGGTCATATACCTGGACTGTTGCAGATGTACTGGAGACTTCAGTTGAATATCGGCAGCGAGCGTCCATAAAAATGGGGCTGTTCATCGTTCGGCCTGCTCCCCAAGATTCATTGCAGCACTAACACACGCCAGATGGCTGAAGGCCTGTGGCGTATTGCCAATCTGCTCCCCTGATATGGCCACTTCTTCTGAAAACATGCCCAAATGATTTGCAAAAGAAAGCATGTTGTCGAAGTGCGCAACCGCCGTCTTACGCAGTTGAGGATAGAATGGATCGTCCACCTGATAGGGCATTGCTTTTGAGGCCTGTGTACCGCGTCAGTCTTTTGATTCTCGGAGGGATACGAAGACGTACACGCATCATTGCTTCGACTAGCCAAAAAGTCACCATAACGAATGCGCCCTCGCCGCCACCAACTCCTGGTTTGGAGTCAGTAGCGAAACCAACCTCGTGGGATTCAAACCTACCATCATCCACCTTTGTGTGATCATACCGGGATACCATGTTGGCAACCGATAAACCCCCTTTGGCCGGGGAACACATGATCTTTTTTAGAGTGTGCAGGAATCTGGGATCGTTTGGAGCGACAAAGAATACCAGCGGTCCAATCAAAACAGCCGCATCCAGCACCTCCTGGCTCTCATAGCTCATGCAGAAATACTTTCCCTTGAGGTTGTAGCCTTTCGTCATGATCTCATCGTAAAGCTCATCACGCGCCCGCCTCCACTCCTCAACATCAGGACACGGTAGATTAGATCGCTTCTCCGATAGACGAATTGCTCTGTCCAGCGCAACCCAGAGCATGATCTTGCTGTAGACAAAATTCTGCATCTTCCCTCGGACCTCCCAGAGCGAGCGGTCGGGCTCATTTCGGACTCTAATTACATGTGCGATCATGCGTCGGATGGCGACCCACTGCTCATAGGAGATAGGTCGTCCGTGCTTGTTGTAGAGATAGACGCTGTCCATAAGCTCGCCATATATATCCAGCTGTATATGGTGTGCAGCTGCGTTTCCGATACGCACCGGCTTGCTGCCCTTATATCCCTCTAGATGATCCAGTTCACTTTCCGGAATGTCGCTCTCACCATGAATCGTCACCATTATCGGTAGGAACGGGGCATCCGCTACGCATTCATTATCCCTCACTGGAGGGAAGACGCGGTCGAAGATGAAGTTGATGTACGCTTCGGCCTCCATGGGGTAGCCGTTCTTGAGGAACACGTACACGACAAAAGCGGCATCACGAAGCCAGGAGTACCGATAGTCCCAGTTCCTGGACCCTCCGATGTACTCGGGGAGGGAGAACGTAGGAGCTGCAACGATTGCTCCGGTAGGTTTGTAGGTGAGGAGCTTAAGTACCAAGAGGCTGCGCTCAACCTGTTCGCGGTAGTGACCACGGAACGTACAACGGGCGATCCAACTAACCCAGAAGTTCAGCGTCTCTTTTTCCAGTCTCTCCAGGTACTGTTGTAGGGAGTCCTCCTCAGGAAGACTTGTTTCTGGGTCGTGCAGCACGAATGAGATCGATTGCCCTTCTTTCAACTTCACCCTGGCATGAAGCCCTGGCCCTTTTGGGCCTTGCTCCTCCTTGAGCTTTAGATCCGCCGGGGCAATGGCATCAGCTGGCTCAAGCGTAGTGTCGACACCAGCAAGGATAGTCAAGTGCAAGCTTTGCGTCTGACTTTCGAAACAATATTTCTTGAGAGAGCCGCTGGAGCTTTGGGGAGTGATCCAATGGCCAGTGTGTCGGTCTCTTGCATAGTTGAACGCAGGAAAGATCTCAAAATCCATCTCCATCTCACCCCTCACGCATTCGATCCTCCGAACAACACCTGAATGACATGGTCTCTGCGGGTCATTACGGGCAATGGGGTCATCACAAATACACCACTCGGAGCCCGACTTGTGACTGGATACAGGTAGGTAGTCGAGAAGACTGACCACTCCCTGTTCGTCAATCCATCGGGTCTCCAACATATTAGTGTACGGTCGATATCTCTGCTTGCTGATTGGTTGGATATCCGGTATTGGGCATATCGAGAAGTGTCCTCCCTGTGTACAGTCAAGGATACGACAGAACACGGAGGGCGAATCGAAGACGGGCCAGCACATATAGTCAAGACTGCCAGTTTTGCTGATCAGGGCGCAGGTGTGCATGTCCCCCACGAGGCCATAGTCTTCTATGCTAGTGTACGCTGCTGAAGTTCCGTCCATCCTCAATTGATTTGTCCTGTGGAATGCGAATATCTGTTCGTGATGTTTACACAGTATGGATAGTGAATTGATGGTGTTTCTGTGTTTTGTTTGGCATCTGGTTTGGAGTGTGGTGATCAGTGACGTCATTGATCCGGGGTATCCGTCAGCCTCCAGTTCCTCTTAGGTCCCCACCTGATGGAGGATGCAGCTAATAATTATTTAAGTACAGACTAAAGCTCAGAACCTCGGCTTATTTACTTGGAAGTGCTTTAGTTACCATACCAGAAATATAACTGTCATCAATAACAACGCAGCAATCTCAGAGTACAAGGCTGCACACTAGTCATTAATTCAACATAGTAATAGAATAATAACACACAACTCATAGTCTCATAAAAACATGTGAATATTTTACTTGCATACATTCCGTTCATGAATAACCTTAAATCAGGGATCACTCATAATGAGATATAGACCAGTAGATGTAAGCACATTGTGTTATTCCACTAACAGCACCTCATCCACTATTAATTGAAGGATTATATTGTTAATTATCATAGACACATACTTTTTGTTCCATTGATTCTGCAAGACTTGTGTCTTGACTTATGATCCAAATTATGAGCGCAAATCCCCAACTGAAGCATTGTTAAGTGTGTTTCTGGATCCTCTATAATGGTTAGATGATCGAGCGCACATTACTGGTGCACCTTTGATGCAAAAGTGCGAACCAATAAACCGTCATTCTCAATAATGAAGACAAACGCCAGGGGTGTATCACAGAACAGAAAGATAGAATGAGAGGAATGACTCGGGAAGACATTTCCCTTAAACGCAACACGGGATATCAGACAGACAGAATAAACGAAGTGGGTTAGAAAGCAGATGGCAAATACCAGGCGTAGCTCGCTATTCCGTGCGGTCTTGTTCGATCCAAGCCTTGAGATCGTGGTTGAACCCGTCGAACCCTTTCCTTGAATCCTCGCCTAGACCAACATAGCTGGCGAGGAAGCCCTCTCCCATAAGAAATGAAAGAAGGCCAGTAAAAGTCTCTTCATGGACGAACCTTGTGCGGCTCTGTTCCTGTCCCGTTGCGGGAATTTCCTCGAATCGAAACATATGCTCCCCGGTGAAGATTCCTGGGATAGAACCGATCCAGCTAAACATAGACTGTGTGTTTGATGACACGACGGGCGAAAAATTCATCTTTCCGTAGCCTACACAGACATTCAATTTGTCGCCAGGTTGAAGATCCATAGATGATTTAGTTTGGTCAACGAGGGATATGGAGCGGATAAATCCATTGGGTGAGTATTTCGAGAAGGATGAAAAGTCGAGAAACTGTTGTGAAGTGTCAGAAAGACGGGTTTGTTTATGACTGATATCATTGCTTCTCAATATCCAATGGGAGCCAGTACCTTCTCTCTGACCGTTGCTGGAGGGGCGTTGATTTCAATGCTTGTGGTGATTAAATACATGACGCTGTTGGCAGGTCTTTCTGATTAATTATCAGACGGCCTCAAAGTCTTCAACAAAAAGACCTTTCAAGACTAATAAGTTGATGCTGTGTTTCTAGCTGATAATGTTTTGATGATTGATTCAACTGACATGGTGGGCGATCGTCTCTATATATAAGATAGGCAATCATTTACCCGAATCGGCACTCGTGTGGCCGTTGCCGACTCTATCTTGCCCATTACCCGGTGATGACTGGAAATGATTGGCTGAAACGGTGCACGGAATTCCGTGCCCAACGATCCCGGCCTCAGGCCCTCAGCCCCGACAACCCAGCACTCTGACCAGAAACATACAACCAACCACATACCCGCAGTGCTACTTCGCCGAAGACTGTTAACCCTCAAGTTGCTCCGATGGGCAGAAGGCGTCCAGTAAGAATTCGAGAGCCAAAGGCATGTCAGCAATGCGCGTACGCAAAAGTGAAATGCGACCAACAAGAGACGGGTGGGTGCAAGCGGTACGGTGCTTTCTCAGTTAAAGTCTGCTGAGCCACGTTGAATCAAGACTAGGTGTTCTCGTTTAAAGAGAGAGTGTGTCGCTCAGGCCCCTGGGGCCCACAAGCGGGAGGCTACCTCGCCGTTGTAGGTGCCCACGAGATCAGCAGAGGGGTTGGCTATTGACTTTGATCAAAGGGATGTTGCGAGACTCGAGAAGAAGCTTGACACTATGGCTTGTCTTGTCGGCGTATCGCCTCATGTGACGTCTGATGCTGCATCCAAGACTGAACAGGAGACCAGACGCCAAGCGCAGAAGACCTCGCAATTGGTTCTTCCATGGGATGAAAGTTTCAATTTTACTCATGAAAGTGCATCAGTGATTTTGATAAAATACCAGACGGAGATGGCCTGTTACTATCCTAGTGTTGTCATCCCACTTGATATGACTGTTCCAGAGCTGCAGCAAAAAGGGCCACTTCTCTTGAGTGCAATCTTAATGGTGACTTGTCTCGACGACGCAAATCGGAAGAAACGCATGACAGATCAGTTCCTAGAGCATGTTAGCCGTTCCATCGTTACAAAACGGCACAGCAGTCTTGATGTCTTGCAGGCTCTCTTGGTCTGCATGTCATGGTAGCTATGACCTTTCCGTTTCAACCTTGTCTGTAGAACTCAGGGCTCACGCCATAATAGGTATCACCTTCTGCCCGAATCCGAAGCACAACTGTCTATCATCTTGCACCTGGGTCTGGCCATGCTACGTAGTCTTGGCCTCCATCGAAGACCAAATCCATCTAGTGGAAAACTACCACAATCTTGCGAGCGTGACCATGCTCCCACCACGGACGAACGGAGAGCCTACCTCGGGTGCTTTTATACAGCCTGTGTGTATGTAGATCGGCCCCCATACATCACTCCAGCATTAAGACTGACCCATCTAGAGCTGCAACATGTGCCAAAGATATGGATCCTCTTAGATACACGGGCTACACTGAAGAATGCTGTCGCGTACTTGAGGAGCTACAGGAATATCCTACAGACATGTACCTTGTCCACCTGGCACGAGTAAATCGTATGGCCCACAAGATCGTTCAAATACTTCCCTTTGATGCGTACAATCAACCGCGCATAGCTTCGTCGGATTCAGTCCGAACGTGTGTCGAGGCTCTTGGAGCGGAATTGAAGCGTTTGAATCCCTCTAGCGCGCAGGGCCGCATACAGGACTGTGAGTGGCATTGAATTTTCTTACTACATCCTATACGACAAGACTTGCTAATCTTGTACCTAGCCATCCTGGCATTACAGTATTCCAGTCTGGAGCTCCTCTTATATGAGTCCGCTTTGGAAGACCACTCCTCAAAAAGCGCATGCAATAGCACCGGGGGCCATTATGATATCCTTCACTCATCCTTGGCCTCAGCGAAAGCCTTCTTCTCAACGTTCTCTTCGCTTACGCCTCGATACTTCCTCTATCTCCCATACTCGGTCTACCAGCAATACTACCATGCTGTCGATTCATTATCTAAACTTCTGCTCTTGGCATGGAAGGAACGCGATCAGATCAGCACACGTATTACCATGGACGTTCCGACCGCTGTTAACATGTTCGTCACAAAGGCGAAAGAGGCGGTGCAGCTTCTTAATCACGAAGAATCATCACTCTGCGCGGAGGAAATACTGTATCAACTCATAGCACGAGTGCGTGCATTTGAGGAGCTGCATGAAGCAAGACTTGCTGGCGTCGAATCTTATGGCATCGATAGGAATGCTGCGAGCCGGAATTCAATACAAGATGCGACATTTGCGCTACCGCATGACATGTCCTGGCAGTTTCTGGAATCAGAATAACATAGCACTTTGCTATAATCTTTTGAGGAGAGAGGCGAGGCGGGATTGTTACGCTGGAACGAAAACTATAGATTTTATTTCTATCCTTCTAGCTTGAGCATATCCCATAGAATGTTAGTATTTCATATGAGATATATTATAATCATCATCCAACCCTGTATCTAGAATAATCGACTTCTAGGAGTTTGGGTGTGCGGTTTGTGAAGGTCGCTACATATATATATTCAGACCACTCTCAACGGCCTATGACGGATCCAATTAAATAAATCAGTAACCACTATTTCATCTAGTCGAAACCTTTGAGTATGCATTCTTTCGATAACAAATTATCTTGTGATCTAAAGAATAAGAAAAATTAAAGGATTGTGGTATGTTGCCCTCACCTATAAGCGTGATGATAGTCACAATACCTGGGGGAATGCTGTGAGAATTGTACAAGTTTATGCTTGAGCGACCATATTACCTGCTCATCAGATGACACTGTGATAGCAGAGGACTGCACTAGTGTCAACTCAGCATCTGGCAATTAAAACTGTTAATGCCTGGAGTTGATATTTGTCAACAGCAGGGCCGATATGTCACTCATTTTATGCTCAAGCCATCAGCGGGACGCACCGTGCAAGGGAATCTTGTGTCAAAAGATTTTCTGACATAGAGATGGTAGGCAAGTTGATGGACGATACTTCTGACCCATTCAAGGAGATTAAAGACTACTTTTATACATAGTCATGAGGATAACCTAGTTAGGAACATCACAACAAATAGCAAAGCGTGCAAAAGGTGCAAAAGATGCAAAGCTGCAACTCCTCAATACAAAGCATATTGTACATATATGCATGCAAAGTGATTCGTGCCCTGAAACAATGCGAACAAATAATAAGGGTTCAAGTTGGAATACACGGACTAGCAACACAGCCGGCGGGGAAAGATCAGATCGAGCCGTAGAAACTAATTATGGATGGAGCCGTTTACCATGGGATTGGGAGGTCCAGATTCTAGCCTAGAGTCTAGACCCTCCACCAACTTCTGACTTTCTCCATGGCTAAATGCAACCATCTGTTAGCCCCCCCACAGCTATGCTCAGCCTAATAACGGGTAATTCGTTGTTAATCCATGTACTGCGCGGCAAATAGCGGCTTGTTGGCTACTGTATGGCTATTCCAAGCAATTAGATATTGTCACATATGCTTCTTCATCAATAATTAATAGTTCCTCGATGGATTAGGCTAATTAAAATGTGTACATGAAAGAGTAATTTGTACTACACGCACTTGTATTTCGTTAGTCTCAGTACCCTTGGAAAGGACACTCCTCTCGGGAGAGACCAAAATACCCACGATCTCGCAGGTTGTTCTGCAGCTCGCGGAACTTGCTGGTTTTCGCTTTCTTCTCGAACAGAATGTCGATCTCAAGATAGCTCAAGCCAAAGGTTTCCGGAAGTCTCCAGTAGCACCAAACCAAGCACAAAAAGGTAGTCCCGGCAAAAAAGAAACAGGACTTGCCCTTCCAGTCCCACTCGTCGGGGCTCAACATATTCGGCGTCATCCAGTTGATGAGAACGCCGGACAAGTTGTACGCCACGCGAGCCAGAACGACCGTCTTGACACGGAGCCGCGTAGAGGGAATCTCAGCAACCAGCACGTAGCATATTGGCCCGATGGTCATGTCGTATACGAATGTCAAGAAGACGAGAAGAGAGCCAAGAGTCCACAAGTGCCATCGAGCTGAGGAAGCTACGCTGACACACCCTGCAGTAAGTAGAGTGATAAGGATGACAAGAAGCCCTGAAAGGTAAAGTGTGCGGCGACCCACGCGGGGGAGTAGAAACCAAGAGATTACCCCGCCAGCGATTGCCAGGCCAAAAGACCCGACTGTTAAACTGAAAGCCTGGCTGGTATCGAATCCGGCCTGCTGGTAATAGTACGCGGACCAGCCCATCAGGCTGCTGCCACACACTTGCTGAGTGACCCAGACGATGCACGTAATCTCTGTCCGGCGAAGGTCGGCCCGTTTGAAGCAGTCCAAGTATGAGATGGTGCCGCCACCCGTCAGATGCTTTTCGACTTCGTTGGTATGTGTCAACATGGCGGCCGTCTCATCCACGCTGACGCCACCCCGCAACAGTCGTGACAATGACCTTTTGGCCTCTTTTGGTCGATCGTGCCGGATCAACCACCATGGTGATTCTGGAGCCAAAATCACGCCAACCAAAATGGGTAAGCCGATCGCCCACTGGAGCCCAAATGGAAGGCGAAAGGACAGCGTGGACTCGTTGTTGGTCAATGCACGAGTCACACCCGTTGCGAGGAGCTGACCGAGTACCCAGCATAGATTGATGCTGCTGAGAAGGTATGCGCGCAAGGCCACTGGCATCACTTCGGCGGCGTAGTTGATCGTCAGCGTCTGAAAGACGCCCCAGGGGATCCCGCACAAGATCTGCGCTGCAAGTAACATCTGCAGATTGACCGCGAAGACGGGTAACAGGATGCAAAGAAAGAGAAAGACGAGAGCGGCAGATATAGTAATGCGATATCCAACGCGGTCAGCCAGGAGGCCATTCAGAAGCAGTCCAACAATTTCCCCTGCCTCCGCCCCCGTGGACAGACCAAACTGCCAGCGAGCAGGAATTTCATAGCCGCCGTCCTTGCTTGGCACGCCATAGTATTGTTTGAAGGCAGGAAGTGAGAAGAAAGAAAATATGAGTAGAGTGTCGAACCCTTCCATGATGAGGGTTGACGAAACAACCACCGACCACGCCATCGCTTTGGGGTACAGCCGGCAACCTTCCAAGAACGTGATTTTGCGCTCGGCCTTTGTTGCAGCCCTAGCTCCAGAATCCAGCTGGCGCAATCCGGGAATTAGAGTAGAGAGACCATAGAAAAGATCAGACTCGGATGACCGAGCGGTAGAGCAAAGCAGGCCATTGGTACTACCTGTATCGCACCTCCAAGCATCGTATAAACCATGCGTTGTCTTGTAGGCGCTCGATACCTGCTCGATGTGATCCGAATCAGGCCCTTTTACGCCAAGGGTAACTGGGGCGATCGTGGCCTGTCCCGGCAATTGTTGAAGCGGACATGGCGGATCGGAACAGGAAGAGGTGCTGGACTCTATTCCTGCGATTTCGGTGATGGTTGGTTTGTTTTCTTCCATCGCTACAGATCCAGTGTTGCTGCCCACATTTTGCACAAAGTTATTGACCGATCACAGTCTCAGTGTGTCGAGGGTGAAGTATATAAAAGGAGAGGAGTTGGAATCCTTCAAAGAAGTGGCACTCGCCATCAGAGTATACCACATGGTTTGAGCGACGTGCAGCTTGCGATTTATTGGGCGTGTCTTACAGCCCCAAAACCTTACTTGTGAAGAGGACCAAGGAAGGCGGACCAATGGTAGCCCGTAATATTAGGTTTCGGGTGAGTTTGGCACATCCGAAAAGGTCAACACGAGGGGGAAGAAAAGGAAAAGGGGGATTGGCTCAAGAGTGAGATCCTTCAATGGTGTCATTACCCAGCCATGTGTCAGTTCAAATTTAATTGAATCATCTCTGCCATCCCCGTGGCAGAACCGAACCGCTAAAATCGAATCCAACCATCACTGAACTTTTCGCAGTGGTGAGTGAGGATTTGGTGTCTAGCCTAGGGAACCGCCTTGGTTGCGGTTTCCCTACTCCTAAAGCTGAATCCATTCGGTGAAAACTGTTGGTTACGGTTTTTGCGGATTCTTCGGTTTGAGATGATTTTCAATCACCACCCATTCAACCCTATAGATATCGAATCGATATTTTAGATATGGATTAGTATTATGATAATTCCTTTATATCTGGTATAAAAATATTAAATTTTCTATAGGAGTGGTGGATAGTATGGCATTTAATAAGGGAATGAATTATTTTTACTTCAATCTCAGACTCTCTATCCCCGTGTCAACGTGCTTGATGCAAGGTGAACACAATGTCTCATTACCATATGTCTGTCTTAAATATGCGCCCAATAATATTCTTCGCTTATGTAGGAACTTTATACGGGATATAGCCATATAATTGTGTACAGAGTTCTGGTGAGCTGTTGCCTTCCATTGGGCCAGATCTTCTACAGGCCCTGTCGTGCCTTGAGCGGCTCTAACCATCTAAGATCTAAGGTATTTGAAGTGTCGAAATTATAACTCAGCTTTTGAAGAATTCAGACATACCGGATAGTGATGAATTACTATCTCCCTACCTAAATGAGACCTACCTTCCCTTCTGCGTTCTCGATAGGTTGATTTAATTGCCTTGGCAGGCGCAACTAGGGGTTGATGTGCGAACTCACCCACGAGAATGTTGACTGTTCTCCTGGATGTAATTAAAAGTTTGATCTCCATCTGTCGACTCTGCTCTGGTTGTCTTCCCAAGTGGCTTGTGAGTGGAATTGTCCAGACTGGCGATTCTTGACTTTGTGATTGGGCACTAAGGAATTTGGATGGCTGTACAAGAGGCCTTAGCCGCTAATCCTTTCCAGTTGGCATTGGAAAAACACATTTTAAGTTTTATCACTTAGCCTAAATAGATGATGGTCCAGAATCGCGCAGGTGCATGGAGTGTTGATGAAGTTAGGATATGAGTGAAACAAGAATCGCGTGTATCTCCTTTCCACGAAAATAAATTTAGGCTTTGAGACCATTGTGAGCCTCTGCCAAGGTTGTAGTTGTACGCACGAACAATGTGCAAGTTCCCAGGGAAAGTTTGCACCGCGAACTTCGGTAAACTGCCTTGTTCTCTGCATCGCTATGCCCATTTTAAAATGGAGCAGTACTGTTCACACATTGCTGTACTTGATGAAACTATCATTCTCAGTCAGGCACAACAAGCCTATCCTATTTGTTGATTTAGGTGAGATGTGGCTAATGCCGCATAGACCCTAAAGACTAGGGTGAATGCATTTCGCCCACCTAAAGAGCTTAGAAGTTAGCCATCTTATAGATTCACTAGATAACTAATTTTTGTCTTTTACAAATTTTTAAGCACAGTCTAAAAGCCTGATGTATAGGGATGGGCCAGATATTGTTCAGCAGTCAGCACCTTATAAAATACGAACCAGAAATTCGCATGTATGGGACCCGGCCAGACGGGAACCTAATCTTTTAGTGTTCCCAATCAAATCTGCACTAACAATGCGGATCAAACGTCCGTGCATTGATGTTCTGGTTGGGTCAGACCCAGCCTTTGGAATGATCGATCAGGTGGCAAAGAGAGCATCTTAGCTGAGCTCAGGCTGCTCTAACAGCCCCGCATGGTACGAAGCTTCTCCCAGTCCATGGCAACGCCTCTGCCGACCACTTCCTCAACAGTAGGGGTAGGGTGAGCAGTCTTTTGACATGCCACTGTTGTTCTTACCGCCAATCATTACAAGCTCATGAGTACCTCACTGTCCCCCCCTATACTTTTTTAATTTGGGGGCGGGTTTTTAAGGAGTTGTTAAGAAGAGTGTCATCTAATACTATTACAAACACTGGTCTTCTTACAGCGACCAGACTGCGCATTTATACATTGAATTACAATAAGAACCAAATGTAGGAAGTAAGAGTCATAGTGCATTGTCTAAAGTATTCGAAATATTGCTTCTTGAGGTGCCAAATTCACCGTAAGCCTCAATATTTTGATATGGAATTGGTGCTCTCTCCACGTACCAAAATATGGATTGAATGAATGATTCATTCATCAATCCAACCTCTTCCAACGTCGAGCCCAGTTGCATGTCACTGAATTTGTCTGCACACTCCTCTTCTGAGATGGATGCAATAATCTTCTGTTCTGCGTGCGATATAGAGTCCAGCAGCGCATACAGTATGTTTGTATGCCCAACAAGACGGCGCAAATCGTGATCGCAACGGGAGATTTCGAGGTCTAGCTTTTTCTGGCAGATGCTGATCAGGCTAGAACGATATGCCTCCATAGATCAGAATATATGGAAAGCATAGGAGGTATTGATTTAAGGTACAGGGGATTGGACGTGCAGTAGAGTCTGCATCTTAAGAGCGTGATTCCCATACATTCTGAAGTCCAGATTGACTGTCACATCCGAAATATATACCCTATTATTACTTTCTGAAAAGGAGGGGTGTTGCGTGATTACCATCAGGAGATTCCCGTTTCTACTCTCTAGGTCATACAGAATATGTTGTAGCCATGGGAATTAATTATATTACCCTGGGTCTGCATATGTTTTGGGCTGGTGGAATCCACGTTGCACTTTTGTTGTAAGTTTCTGGGGAATCATACGTACAAGAATGTGGAGGCCCCATTAAACGTCTTGAACCTAAACCCAAAAATATACGGTACTGCCAGATGGACCACTGGATAGACTCTTTTGCCACTAGGTGACAACACGGCTCGCAATCACAAACTGGAGATTGTAGTATTGATGTCAGCGGAATGATCTGGGCCTCCCCGCTCCATCAAAGGTAACTTGAGGAACCATCATCCACCGCAACTACAGCCACAGACACAGCCACAACCGCGCCCAGGTCTTCAGAAAAGATCGTGGTATTTGGAGAGCAGGTCTGTGCTTTTCAGTATCAATCTCCGGTTCCATTAGCTATCTAGTAGTACCTTGAACCAAACATCACAGGAGAAGGACAAACTCGTGGAAAGCTTATTCAAATATGCGAGGGCCACAGGTGATGTAGTTATAGCGGATGTGCAAAAGGATCTGGAGATAGAAGGCAAGGGGAGGATATCCATCATCAAGGGCGACCAGTTTATCATCTGAGTGGATGCTGCATATTCGTCGGAGGGATGTGGTGTTTCCAGACTCTGATGAATCCTCGCCAACTAGCCGAACCCAAGAGAAGTGATCGTGCTTCAACTGACTGGTTTATCAGGGCAGTATTACTGTGCTTTGATAAATCTTTTTTGTTGTCCCTGTTTCCCCTTCTCCGTTCTGGGCTTGCCTTTTTGGACTTTTGCTCATGGCTACGCATTGGCTGACTGGGAGTCCAGGATTTTCTAGACATGAATTCCAACGCAATTCCATTACTGCCTATTTCCTTCCATTCAGTCAGCAACGAATATCTGAATCTATTGTGAACAGGGGCAGACACTAACAATAATGTGAGCGTCAGATCTCCGGAGATCTTCGCTTTCAGCTGAACCTCCAGGTCTAGGTTCAACTCCAAGCGCAACCTCAACTGTTCATCCTTCTCCTTCTTTAGTGGTTCATTTTTCTCTGACGGGTTTCTGTGAACCCGTCCACTTGTATCCGTAATCGTTCCCATCGCGGTCTCCGTTCTACTGCGCACCAAATCGCCGGACTGTCCGACTGTTCTGCCAACATTGTCACTGGCGTTTAACTGAGTGAGCGCTTGCTCGCCGCGTCGGCCCCGTCTCAGTCTCTGACGTTCAGCAGATAGGGGAACATCTTCATCATCGGCCACCTCGCGCTCCTTCTCGTTATGAAATGGCTTATTCTGAAGAGTCTGGCGTTGTCGTTGAGGGACCGGTTGGACTTGAGCCTCGATGGTTGAGGATTGCCCTTCCAACGCATCCTCAAAGCTCGATTCATCGTCAGACGTCCTGGAAACGACAGCTTGTTTTTGCGTGCTTAGTGTGTCAAGAAATGGTTCCTTCGCTCCTTCTTCCTCGAGACCATGAGGTAGAGGTTGTTTACGACGTAGTTTAGGTGGCTTTCTTTTCTGCGGAATAGATGTAGAGGCCAAGTCGGCATCACCTACTTTATTAGGCGCAATCATGGCGATTGAACTACTCAAATACTCAATGCATTAGTCAACATCAGGGCATCATTAAGCTGGTAATGCAAAACAGTTGAGTGAAGTATTATAGTGACAGTCAGTGATCAACGAGTAGCACTATGTCTGGCTTTGTCACTATGACATCCTTGACATCTACCCCACATTATCTTCTAACTTAAATCCATCACACCAAGTGCTATGCGGGGTTGAGATTCTGATCCATGGATCGAACCTCGACCCACTATAATGGTGACCCACCGACCCAAAATATCCATGCGGGGATGCGGATAAATATCTACAGTACCCAGTATTCTGATTAACCACTCTCTTTCCATTGTTTTAGCCATACAATTGGAGTATCTATGTTGCCTAGTTAACAAGATGCTAATTATTCACATGAGAAGTAAATTAACTATTGCTGAGCCAAAATATGCTTATTTCGTGGGGTATTGTGGACTGCATGGCTGAGACGGAAAGTGGTGCAGAGATATCTCCCTAACCCAAACCACCCTATTCAGGACCACCTAAAATGTCAAAATCACGATGGCCCCCATTTTTCTTCGAATATATATACGTACTATATATATAGGAGGTGAAAATTATTCCCTATGCTTTTTAAGAAATACGCTTGGCACTCCCAAAAACAGATGGGTTGGAACGAATGACACCTTGATCCACATCCAGCCATTCTGCGCACTAGGTAAATTAGATACACATTCGCAGATTAGGCTAGCTAGCCTAATGCTGATCACAAGCAAAGTAATGTCCCAAGTCCAGTCCTCAGCATCATATATGCCCCCACTCCGTGACGCATTTCATGGTTTCTCTAGGCCTTTGTGACGCTACAAGCCATAACCAGAGGCGCGACCCGAAGCATAATCTCAATAGGAAACGGCCCGGGCTGGGAAGCGAAAATCATGACGACAACCGAGCCATAGGGCGATCTCGCTGCCTTTGTGGTAAACACTAGATATTCAATGCAGGAGATGCAGGGATAACATGTGAGAAACTGTCTCCGTATATCACCATCGGGATAGCTCTACGGGGATCGTCTCGAAAGCGAGACAATCCTTGCCAAATCGGACACGGGGTATGGGGACGGAACCACGGAAAAGGATCCGCCTCAGCTGCATAGCTCGATCCTTCCATATTAGTCTAAACTTGTTCAGTCATAGTGAGCCACGTCGTTGGAAAACCGACGCCACGGCAGTGGATTCAATGAAAGACGGTTAGATTTTGCCCCAGCGTTAGGCCGTCCGGATGTGCTCGTGGCAGAATTCTGGTCTGTTACAGGCTGATTTGAAGGGGCTCTAAAGTCACCAGGAACGCGACCAATAGAGTAGTAGGATATCTTAAGAAAGTGTAAATAAAGGTTGTAATGGCTCCGAATGGCCGCGTCACTCACTCGACCGATATTGGATTTCTCAGAAGATTCTCCACCCTTCCTTCTCTATTTGTTTAATGAAATTATGCGGTCATTGCTGTCTGCTGCAGTCCTATCCGTGATAGGAGCTGTCTCAGCACAGCTCGGGCATCGGGGCTGGTATGGTGGTCAGCACTATACGGGGGAAACCTGAAGTTTATCAGGATGGGTGTGCTTCTAAATCGGTGATATGGCCAGTGCCTGTCTGGTATCCAATACAATCCCTGGCTGCGATTAACATCATATCCCTAACACGCACTAAAGCCAGCACGACGTCCACACTGTCAGTCTCAACAACTGCACCTCCCACTAGCACGGCTTCGTCGACAGCACCCATGTTATCCTCGACTTCCTCCACTCCCATCCCAACTGGCAATGGCTCAACGTTGGGGCATATGGACTCAAATTCAACATTGACGGCGAGACTAAGTTCCTCGCCCACCTAGCCTCACTACGGCTATCAAAGCCAGTGTAAACAGCCTCCAACACTCGACTACGTTATATCTGCGGCGGAGAAGCATGGCATTAAGCTGATTACCTGTTTGTGAATAATAAGCTAAGGTGGCATGGATCCGTATATCAACATATATGCAGGGTGAAGTGTGAATTGCACACCAACATAAACATCCAAAGCCTGTACCAGATTTTATCAAGGCGATGGTCCTCGCCTACAAGGACTCTCCTGCTATGCTTCGGAGTTGGAAATGAACCTCGTTACCAAGGGTGCACTACTGATGATATTTTCAACTGGGCCACCATGACCAGCGCATACATCTAGTGTCTGATCTAAACCATATGGTTGCTTCATTTGAAGGTGCACTGGATACTCCCCCGTGCAGCTCATGCTATGCAGGCGCCCAACTCTGGTACAGGGGGCACGGCCTTGACCGTCGACTCGGACGGTTCCTATCCTCCCTCCACCTCCGAATGCAGTGGCTTCCAAAAGAATATGGCCATCCCTGGCATTGATATCGCACCATTCCACCCGTACACGCTGACTGTGAGCACTTTTTCACTCCCCTCTTCATGTAATGTGTCCAGGAATGGCTGCGGACTCTCTCTGGCAATAGGGGCGGACGCTGTCTACTCGTTAATCGCCCAATTATCGAGATACCATTTACTGCGGCGCCAGTGACTGCGAATTGTGTCGTAACTCATTATATCAGTCAGATTTAATTGACAGAGGCACACTTTCGCGTTGGTTGCAGTGGATGGCTAGGAGAACAGCTCTGTCGTCACTGATTCCTCGTCATCTCAGCGGGATTCGAACCGCTGTAAATAGCTCTATAGATATCCAACATCGTCTGTTCTTATCACTTGAAGACGGTAAGTGAAACACCATCGTCGTCTATTCCCTCTGAGAAATGATTTTCCGAGACAGATGAAATCAAGCACACCCCCAGTGGATCCACAGTATATAACATACGACCAGTAAAGTTACTCGGTCTTGAAAGGCAAGACCTGTTGTCGACAGCAATTAACGGGCATATGTCATCTAGCCTTGAGTTGCAGTTGAATGCTCGTGTCAAAGAAAAGGGCCCTTTTCGCGTCAGCGCAGTCCACTACATCCACCGAAAATGACCAATTTGCAAGGTACCTCGGGGAGGAAGAAGTGGACCGTCTCAATATTAGCGCCGTTCCTCGGAGAGGCGCGCAATTGATCATCTGAATATTTGGAAGGAAAAATGGCATTCTTCCAAGTTTGAAACACTGGCCCATGTTGTCAATGAGGGAGTATAGTTTATCGATTAGAACTTGCGCAAAGGGAGTTGAAGAGTTCGAAAAAGCCAGCAGAATTCTGGCGCAAAAATTATGGACGCAGAGGAGATTTATACCAGAGAATACTACCTTGTCATGTACAAGTCATGAGCACATTTGCGCGATTATCAACGTATTGAGGAAGACTAGGTCGCGGAAGTTATGCAGAATTAGCTTAGAATAACACCAAGTATCTTGACATAGTTATGCAGGTGCTAATCTTCCTTGTACATGCATAAAGACTGTACTACTTCTGGAGAGCAGTGAATGATAACACAAACGAGCTCTCTTGACTTGTTTCACACCTTCTCGCGAGTAACAAACACCAAACATCTCGCGTCGTTCATCTATCTAGTCCATCCCCTGATTCCCTGCTTCGTGAAGCCCGAAAACGAGAAGATAAAGAGCTACAGTCACCATGGACCAGAAGGATGAGATTTTTAACTCTGCTTCTGGTGACGGTCAAGGCAACGGAGTGAGAATGTCGACCTCCTCCCATAGCGGAACTCGCCTCAATCTGCCTTTCTACGGCCAGAGTACTGACTCCATCGTCGTATACGTCCTTACACTCGTCGTGCTTTTCTTCCTTGCCGTGTGGAACAGGTACTTGGTCGCCGTCAAAGATAAACTTGAACACCAGATCATCGCGGCGCGTGCCCTTGAGTCCATCGGACGACTTCCTCTCCACCGACGCAGAGCTCTTTTCAAGGCTCGCTTTAGTCCTGTTCCACGATTCGTGCGGATCAACAGGGAGAATCATCCTCGGACAGACGATGGACCAATCGAGATGCTCGCAAACCGCGGCGAACGGCTTCATGACGACGAAGTTAGAACCGATACTCTCTCCCCAATTGAGTCGACCGCACAGAAGTCGGTCTCGTACTATATCTGGATGCGAGCATTGGTGGAGTTGCTCAGAGCACTTATCGCGTTTATCTTGTGAGTTTCTCGTTCTTCGGAATTGGTGCATTCTAACAGATGTCCTTCCAGAATGGTAGGGATCATGGGTCTTAATATCGGTGTTCTCTGTGCCGTACTCGCAGGAGTCCTCGCAGGGGAGCTGATCAAAGGATGGCTACATGCGCCAGCTGGAAGACGGGACATTAGCACAACGGATAGGCATTGGACAACATCACGGCGAGCTTGATCTTTCACGAGTCACAATCATATCACCGGATGGCTTTGACTTGCAATTATTATCTCGGACATGCGAAGAGCGAATGAAGCAGTGGAGGCATCTGTACCTAACCTTCAGACACACTTTACACGGAGAATTTGCGTCCAGGGTTGAGTTCGGCATCTGATCGTTGCAATGTACAAAGGTTAGTAAATGGGATTATTTAGTGTCGTCCACTTCGTTCGCAAATCGCGATAAGGCCATATCGAGTCATTGCAGTATCCACCTATTGCTTCAAACGGGGTTAATCGCTCTTGGCTGATAAGCCACTGTGAGAGAAAAGCCACTGCAGAGAATTGGTATTATGAAAAGATATCAGAATAGCGTAGTGACTGCATGCCTTTTAGCTAATTTTTCTGTTTTGCCTGGTGCTGCCAAGTAGCCTAGATGCTGTAGGGCTGTTTCTGCGCTGTGGGGAAGTGCTCAGATCTGCTCATTTCCGCTCATGCTAGTCTCAGAATGTAGATACTGATTTCTGGCTATACAAGGGACCATGGACATCCTGAAATATTCTATCCTGAGTCTTTCGCTCTGGTTATTATCATGTTACTCATGTTTTTGTCCTCTCTTTTTTTTCTTTTTCTTTTTCTCTTCTTCTTCTGTTTTCTGTTGGGTGACGACTGCTCAAACTCAAGTCACACCTGAACAGCTCCGTCGCAATGAAGTTGTCGCAGTACCAGCGAGCAGCACAGGTCCTGGTCTCTCTTGCAATACCAGTCGCGTCGCATGGTACAGATGGAAGACCAGGGCATGGCTTCATTGGCTATGGCATCTCCATGTACAAGCCAGTCTGCGCTTTTGCGTGTCGTGCCTCGATTATAAACCCTCTGGATTGCAATGGGGCAGCAGACCACAACATGGATATGGATATGTCCTCAATGGCAATGGATACTCCGAGCCCTTCGTGCTATGCAAACAACGATCCCTTCCTGCAAACACTAGCCTACTGCATGTACACCCACTGTGCTGGTATACCTGTCTCAGCTCTGGAGACTTACTGGGATTTGGAGGTGGCTGGTAGTCTGCAGCATCAACCGAGCCCGAAGGAGTCGTATCAGGAAGCTCTTGGAAGCCTTGCCAAACCGCCAACCACGACACTTAATGCGTCAGCGGTTCTGGATAGTCCTTCTTTGATCGATGAAGAGACGTATTTGGATAATTACAATACTCTCTCCACGTTCGCGGATGTCGAGACGTCCCATGAGACATACGGGTAGGTTTCCTACAGCGATTTACAGCACAGCTTGCTGATTTGCCTCGCTATAGTTTAGTGCTCCTTCTCACTGGTGCAATGATCCCCATCGCCTCTTCGCTACTCCGTTTCGTTCCATTTCCGGCCGCTCTGCGAGTACGGTTCAGCGCAGTTTTCATCGATCCTCCAGTTGTTGGTCGTCGCCATAGTTCCCCGATCCTCGACACCTTCTTTATGCCCACTCGAGGACAAGCCCTCTTTATCGCGTATCTATTAACACTTAACATAATCTTGTGCGCGGTCGGGTTCCGATCTGCGAACCCAAGCACCTGGTACGCCTCCAAGCACGACGAAATCCTCACCTACGTGGCCAATCGCGCCGGCCTGCTCAGCTTTGCGAATATTCCCTTGCTGGTGCTATACACTGGGCGGAACAACTTTCTCCTCTGGTTGACAAATTGGTCGCATTCGACCTTCCTCTTGCTACATCGCTGGGTAGCGTTCATCTGCACTCTCGAGGCCTGTCTACACTCGGCCATATACCTGCAAATCTACGTCGCCAACAACAAGCATAGCACCGAGAGTAAGCTTCCATATTGGATCTGGGGCGTCATCGCCACACTGGCGCTAGCCGTCTTGATCCCCTCATCCACATGGCCAATCCGGAAGCGGTCCTACGAGCTATTCCTGGCTTGGCACGTCATCCTGTCATTCCTTGCTCTTCTTGCATGCTACTGGCATATCTGGTACAGGTACGGACATCAGTGGGGCTACGAAACCTGGATATACATGGCGTTCGGTATCTGGGCATTTGAGCGGGTGTTTCGGGTACTGAGGCTGGCGTGCCATGGGGTTCAGAAGGCGTACATCACTGTCTTGGACGATGAATATCTCAAGGTTGAGGTCCCCAGTGTACATGCAAAGGGCCATGTATACCTTTATTTTCCCACGCTGACGTGGCGCGTGTGGGAAAACCACCCCTTCTCCGCGATTGCCAGTTTCCGACGAGAGGACAGTATGGAGAGGAAGATCGCCGCCGTGTCGCAGGATGTCAAGGCTGAATATCTGTCGAAGAATGGTCCTTCAGTGACGACGTCTCTGGATTCGGATAGGACGCCTTCCACGCCCTCATCGCAGGACCTGACTACCGACGGATACTACCAACCATGCCTCACGTTCTTTGTACGTACGCAGGCAGGAACAAGTCATTATCTACGCGCGAGGTCCCAACTTCCGGTTCTAGTGGAAGGATCTTATCCGCCATCGTCCATGATCAGTGATCACTGGAGCAATTATCCCAATGTGATTGCCGTTGCTGGTGGGGCTGGCATCACCGCTCTAGTCCCGGATCTGTGCAGTCACCGCGGAGGACATTCGCTATTCTGGGCTTCTCGCAGCAAAGCTTTGATTGAGTCGGTACAGAAGACCGTTGGGAATGCTTGCTTGCATGGTCTGAATATGAGGGTCTACCATGACCGTCGAATGGATATCCCGAAGCTGTTGACGGAAGAGATCCAGAAGTATCAGGAAGCGCCGGTTTGCGTCGTCGTTAGTGGTCCGGCGAGGATGGCGGATGAGGTTCGACATGTTGTTTCGGAGATGGTTAGACAGAATCCGTGTCTTCTTGTTTCCTTTGTAGAGGAATCTTTTAGTTGGTAGTGCGATCAGCCAAGGGTCAAGATTGGATAGTTTTCGGTTTGGAATGGTATCCATGTTCTCGTTTTAACGAAAGTAGACGTTGGCAAGAATATAAAAAAAAATTATCCCAAGAAATCCATCAAAAACTGTCTTATTATAAATCCGTTTAGATAATGTGTTGTTTGTCATTTTCAGTTTATAAGCTGTTCATTGCAAGATGAATGACGAATTGCCATTGTGGCCATACGTATCTAAGAAACTATCCCATTCATGAACCGGACACTCGCATGCAAACTAACTTGAAGGTTCCTGTCTCTTACCAGCTCTCTAGCTGTGTATTTTGAATCAATCTAAGTGATGCTAGCTTAAGATCTGTTCAGAAGTGTTTCAAGAGCATATGAGCGTATTCCGAATCCCATGAAAGCCAAGGAGAGGAACCAAGTGCAAAGGGTAGAGCAGGAGACGAAGTGCACATAAAATTTCCCTTCTGCTTTTATAAGGTCAGCCTAGCTCCACTTTTGTTCCTTAGCGCCGTTTATACAGTTCCTTCATCTACCAGCCTATACACGAAGGTGGCATCGCACAGTTACACGCAGAGTTCTGCAAGTAGGGCAACTACGTGGCATATATATCAGGACCACTCCAGTGTTTGTCTACTGGCGCAATAGTTCAGGGGTCCTCCCACCTTTGGCATGCCTGTCGGCCTAGTGATTCTGTAAATTACACCGATTCGGCGACAGATGTACGAGCTTTTCGTCAGGTCAGATATGCTCCTGGCAATGGTCTTCCTCGGGCCACTACTTCTAGCACACGGGCCAGGAACCCGACTCGGGGCCACACTCGCACTTTGGATCACTTCCTACCTAGGAGGGGTTTTTGGCTGTCCTCTGCATTCAAACTAAAGGGTCAGAGCTTATCGGGTTGGGCAACATTCGTGGAGCAGTTACTGGACAACATGGCCCGCACTAAAGTGCATCTCCCGGGACCAAGATGGAAATAGGAGCCCGGACAGCGCGTTTCCTTCCATTTGCTGGGCCAAGAGTTCTTGAGACTCATTCTTTTCTCTCGCTATTGCAAATGAATAGTTGCGACCGGCGGATGGGGATGCAGAGAAGCTCTGAGAAGGACAGATGACGAATTTTCTCGTTCGTACTCACACAGGCTTCACTGCTCGTTTGTGTGAAATAGGCGGCTCAGATGCGATTTCTGGGGTGGAGGGTCGCGTCAGTACGATCGCCGAGGACCATACGGCACCATTCTCCGAACCGTGGTCCAATATCGCTATCGCACTGTGTTTTCATTGCTGGTTGCGGAGGTATCTCTGGGTTTTGCCTTTGTTGGACCATTTACTGCATTTGATGTTGACGAATGATCCGGTCGCGTGTTCAAAGACGGGCGTGTTCCTTGGAGATTCATATGACCCAGGGTCAAAGCGCTCTAAATTGACTTCATTATGTAGGAATCTCGTCTGGTTCTGATGGGGGACGTATGCATGGAGATGTGCTTGGAGTGACTGATAATCACTAGCTGCCGACCTAAGCCTCTAAAAATTGATTTCGGTAATGCAGTGGCTCATGTTCAGGCTCACGTGTTCAAGGGCGAGGCTCCGGAGGTCATAGGGATACGTTAAGTGGTAAAGGACTTTTTCAGGTTCAATAAACAAAGGAAAGCGGTGATATCCTGGACACCTGATAGAGTAAGTGAAGCACCCAGAAAATCCATATCTCTGGATGTTCCCACGAATTGCATTATTGATAGACAAGTTGCAGACATAGGGAGCCAGGGACACAGAAAAATGGTGTAAAACAAACATGAAGGGATTCCATATGCAGCCAGACATAAACCGTCACGTGATCCCCTGGGCCGAGGAATTCCGGAGCCGGATAAATACTCCATTTTGGTATTCCATCACGTGACCACGTGGCTGCATGAGATCGGAGTCACGCTGAGACTTGAGAGTTGAGACCTTGGGACATGAGGGATTTTAAAACGATTCTTTCTGAATGATCTATCGATCAAGGGTTCAATCCTGCAAACGCTATCATTGTGGACTCCTTGGCTCCGGAGCAGACTGAGTTGATTCCATTTTACAATTGGGCACATCAGGCATAAATTATGCTGTACACACCGTCCAGGTACAAGTTGACTGTGACCAATCGCCGACCGGAGAGTCCACATCCGATGTGACGAAAATGATACCGACCGGCAGTTCGGGAGTTGCAGCAAAGTCAAAAATAGCCGGAGTGGATGGCGCCTCTGCCATCATCAGCAAGCGCTAGTGGCCGCTAGGGGGTCATTGTTGGGACTTGGGCGTAGTGTGGACGTGGCTAGCCCTGACTTGGCAACTGGGCATACTGTGTATGCTCATTGCTCGGTATTTGTCCATTGTCTACTGCAGCATCCAATCACAATGGATGAACCACAGCCCTGCCTACGCGTCCAGCTATGATGAAACAAATAGTATTCAGTACGCAGGATCTTACTAGTAATTGTACTATGTACCTCTATATACTGCACTGAATCAGGCCCAACTCCTAGCGTGTAAAAAACTCATTCTTCGCGTGGTAGAACTTGCACCTGCTGTCTGTAGAGGGACGCGTTGTTGGCCTCCTGCCTTAATGAATCTCAAACCCCTCGCATCGGACCGGATCGAATGGTTCCAGGAGGATATCCGCCAAGGAAGTCCTTGTTCTGGGTGGATACGCAATCTTGGCGCAGCAGAATCGTAAATGATGATACGAGTACGACGGTAAAACTTGGATCTGCCCAGCCCAGCCCAGTCAATGACCTGTTTGCTCTTCAGCCCCCTGTTCTGCGATTAAAGCCTGGTCCGGTTGTCAATCTGCCGAGTAGTATATAATCTCCACTCTCCAGAAATCTTCAGTTGGTTTCTCCTTTTATCTACTGTTGATTTTCAACTCACCACCGCAGCTCTCCTCGACTTCCTCCCACGACCTTTCTACCCGCCGTCATGGATGTCAGGGCGGAATCGCCCGACCTGGGCAAACCCCAGTTCGAGTCGCACAGTTGGCTCGAACCCATCGTATGTCATGTCGAAATTTAATCGAGAATCTGAAGCTTTTCGTATTGACTATCGCTCTGCAGATCGTTGTGACCATCATGATTGGCTCGTTAATTATTAACCGCCGCAGAGGCTTCAGCATTTTTGGCAGCAGATCAACGCTAGATGAGTATGATAACGGCAGCTCGACGGAGGACTATCCCTCCAAAATCCCCACAATATGCGGCATCACCATTGAAACCCCAGATTCATCTCGCTGGGCGCACCACATCCACAGCAGAATCCTGCAGAAATTCCCGTTTCTGGTCGAAATGTTCTACTGGGCCGTCAACTACCTGTTTTACTCTGTCACGAAAGCGACGTCGCAGTGGCTGTCCCCCGCCGAGATTGGCGTCGTCCAGGTCGCACAGGATCACGGCATCGGGATCTTGAACTTCGAGCATCACTCCATCGCGCGGTTTTTCTTTCCGGTCGAGGAAGCCGACTTTCAGTCATTTTTCCTCAATGGACATCAGTCCATCATGACCTTCTTCAACCGCATTTACTCTCTTGTCCACATCCCCGGAACCGTGCTGTACATTTATCCCCATCTGAACTTCCTGCAACCCAGCACTGACAACCCCTCAGATTCTTGGGCTGGTACTACTACGCCGCCGAAAACCACAACACCTTTGCCGTCGCGCGACGGACCATGACCCTCGGCAACTTCGCCGCCTTCCTCATCTTCTGCTTCTACCCCTGCATGCCGCCCCGGCTGCTCCCTGACTCCTACGGCTTCTACGACACCGTCCGCCAAGATCACGCAGAGAGCATCTGGGTGGGCGGGAAGTCCATCAACCAGTTCGCCGCGATGCCGAGTCTGCATTTCACCTACGCGTTCGTCGTCGGGTGTACATTCATTTACCACTCGGGCCTCGTGCACCGACTGCAGGGTCGACCGGTCCGCAAGTCCCCCTTCACGCAGATCTTCTTCACGATTATGGCGTTCGTGTATCCCCTGCTCGTCTTGAGTGTCATCATCGCAACGGCAAACCACTACTGGCTGGACGCGACGGTCGCCACGTTCACCGTCACCATCTGCTTCTTGGGGAACCGGGTCCTGCTGCTCCTCCTCCCGGTCGAGTACTGCATCTGCTGGGCGCTGCGGCTCGCAAAGCCCGTCCCGACTACGGGCGATCGGAATCGACGCAAGTGGTACCAGCAGCGTGGAGATGCGCCTTTGTTGGCGGAGCAGGATTCTGACCGGTTCTCCGATTCTGTTGTTTGAGCGAATTTACGGCGTTTGGTTTGGGTTGGGTTGGGTTACACTATGGGCCACGGATAAAGGATGGTCATCGCATATTTGCATACCAGGCGCATCTAGTATCTAATCTGTACATATTGATAATAGTATCGCTATCATGCATGCAGGAGTTGCTTATTTGCCTTCATTCTCAGGATCATACATTCGTACTCCGGGTGGCTGACTCGGCCATTATCCAGCTGCGGCAAAGCCGGAATATCACGTGAGCGCCGTTGACGCGTGTCTTTGCATTGTCCTGATTCTGATATGCCGATCAGCAACACCACGTAGCTGGAAACCTGCTTAATCCTCCATCGAAAGTCTTGTCAGTGTCTGATCTGCGCCTCCATCAAATTAATTGATCAGACAGAGCAGCTTGTGGCTTGTGGGCTTTTTGCCAGTGTCGTGTGACCGGCATTCTTGCCAAGCAATTGGACGACAATATCTCCAGATGACATCGTCAGTTGTTCATCAGATACCAGTGATCATTCCCAAGCCGTCATCAGTAGATTCAGGTGTGCCGACGAGGTGCAGACAATCCGGAGAAGGTTCTGCTGATTAGACTGGGGGTTAACTGCGGAGCCCTATCACCTAACTTTGTCCGGCCTGATTGAGACGTGACTTAATGCTATTCTCATTCGAAGAGAATGTCATATTTGCCTGTTATGCTTGACTCGCGGGGTTGTCGAGTGTGGTTCTGTGCTGCATCTGGGAATATTTCTGACGTTGTTGCTTATGTGGACTGCTCTGGGCTCTGACACGTTCGTGGAGATCGCCACTTTCGTTCGAGCATCTCTTGAGTGAAGGACCATTGATAGTGCCCTTATCAGACACAGGTTTTTGAGATGTGTGCTTAGTCTCGGTAAATTGTTCTTTTCGCAAACTTTTAGTCATCAGCTTAAGGGACATGCATGTCAGCTATTGTTGCTACGCATACTTCTGCTCAAGTACATAATTTCATATTATCGTCAATGAGACCTGGGGTTAAGTAGTCACCTTAATAAGTGCATGATGGGTGGTCGGCGTATATCACTGTATGTTGCAGAGTGGACATTCAAAGATATATTTTAGTATGTTACCCGTTCCACGACCTTTTGACGCCCACTCAAAAATCAAACACCGAATCACGATGGATGAATGAGGATTGGTCAAAAGATATCAATACTTGAGTAGCATACCTCGTGTGGGGTATCTGCAATGAATGCTAGATCTTCATTTTTTGTGCTCGCTTCCAGGAGACGTGGAGATCACTAAACAATATAACCGAACGTTTGATAGTGGAGACCTCGGCCTGGATTATAATGCAACGGAAGACTAATCAATGAATATGTATCACCGAGGCCATGCAGTTGTGTAGTTATTCGTATACTATGGTATAAAACTGTCCGAATAAAGTCTACGCAAATGGCTTACAAACCCAGGACAAGCCTACCACCCTAATTCTAACATTTGATTACACAACAACTATGAACTACCAAGTCCTAATCAGCGGTGAACAAGATGCAAAGGTTGCCGAAAAGCGGCGAGCAGTGTACCTGCGACCTTTCCTATTATTCTGGCTTAATTCTCTCTTCGCCGAAGTTATCTTCCTGGCCGTCGGCGTCTTCATCATGACCGGAACTCGCGACCTCATCTACAAAGTGCTATGGACGTTGGTCTTTTGTCCATTGGGCATGGGAGGAGCAATGGGCGGCCTTATCAACTGCTTCATTGTCGACCATTATTACGGAAAGAAGGCGGCCCATTTCACGGGGATTCTTTCATTGCTCATTCTGAGTAGCTGCAACTATCTATGCTACAACCTTGACAAACATTTCGGGTGGTTTGGTGCTTCGGAACATCCGTGGTGGTTCCATTGGCGGTATCCTATGATATGGGCAGTCGGCTATTTGAATGGACTCCTTTTATTCACAGACAAGGGTCAAGAGAGGCTGGCTCGAATGGGTCTTTAAGCTGCGATACTCGACGGGCTGCAGGCCTTTTGTCGGACTGTCTTCGGGTGGGGATCATTGATGATGCACGTTTCATTGGTTCCAGAGAAAGAAAGACTGGCGAGGACAAGAATCAACCTCATTCTCATGAAGGACGGGAGAGATTGTTGCTCAGAGCGATAACGACGAAGGCTGCGTGAGGCGATACTGATGCATTCCTGTGTACCTATCCTCATAGACGTTCATACGTGGCGTAAGCTCCCTTCTTGTTGTAATCAGGGTATTAACCGCGGCGAAGTTTAGCTTGATGCTTGCCTGATGATATTTTAATCAAACAATACGGACGCTTGCCAACCGAGGCAATTTAACAGCCCTAAAGAAATCCGCTATAACCAATTTCTAAAGTAAATTAACCTTGTTAGAGCTACTGCTTGTCGACTCAGATAGATTCGCTTAACCCTCTTTGAGACACCTTATTTAATCTTAATCTGCGTGATATTATCTCGACGCCGGACCTACTTTACTCCAACTACCACAAACTACACTGGAAAAAGATATGGTAAAGGAAATATTCTATTTCTGTGCAGCTCACACTATTTACTAATACGTACGCTTATGCATCAGCCTAATCGTTCCAGCAGCCAATGCTTCAATGCCCGCTCCTGCTGGGTTTCGTGATAGTCACCAAACATCGGCCAGACCAGAGGTGCCACATGGCATTCTCTTTCCCCCATTACCAGAGTCGTATCGGGATTAGGAACCTGTGAGGCATCAACCACTCCGTCTGGCAACATTACATCCAGGAGCCACTTACTTTGAACTTGTTCACCCAAGCTTTAATGGGATCTAACAGAGCTTCGTCACCCCCAGCAAGTACCAGAGTCTGCTGGACTGGAGTGTTGGTCCACCACCATTCTGATGCTTCTGCCGCTTCGATGTAGTTATTGGACGACCGCCCATTCAGGTACGCTCGCGACCACTCCGTCATGACCTCCCTTGCATCGATATCCCTGTGTTCACTGGCTTCTACACTCGGCCAGTTGTGATGAAACGAGACCCATGGAGACATGAGAATAACGCCTCTAATAGGCTCGTTGAGGATTAACTCCGGCACGTCTTCGGAGGGATGCATCAAGTGAGACAGTATTGCCAAGCATAAATTCGCGCCAGCCGAATCTCCAGCTAGTAGAATTTGCGACGGTGAGCGCCCAACATCCTCTAGAATATACCGTAGAGCTTCAACGGCTTCTTGAAACTGAGTGGGATACGCCGCATGCGGTGTCAAGGTATATGTGCAATAGAACCATGCGGTTTCTATACCAGAATTTGCGAGACTCTTCTGTATCCGCGGCCAGAAATCAAGGTAGGGAGCTGTCGCATCCATGGCGAAACCACCACCTGGTACCGCTTATTAGTATTGTCTCACCACTTGTGTGGGCTGAATACCGTGGAAGTTGATGACGATGTATTTCGCGGAGGGACTGCCAATCCAGAAGCCGTTCAGCCCGCGGATATTCGAGACAAAATGTGGCTTGAGCCCATTCTTTTGGCAGTAATGCAAGTAGAGTTGGTCATAAGACTTAAACATATATCTATTCTCTGTTAACTGTGTACGTTCCTCGGTCTTTGTGGTACTTACTGCAGTTGCAGCGGACTAAATCTCCTCGTGAGCTGCAGAAGTAGGTTAGTAGTTTACGATGACGCAGGTTACCTGTTACACTACCTTCTTGACCATAGCTTGGATCAAATGATGATGATAAGTATCTGCCCCTGTAGGGCCTCGGAAGAGCCCAGTGGCTGCAGCATATATTGCCTCCGCGACTGTTGAATCTGATTAATGATAGCGCACGAGCTTTGTCCTCCTGTCTTACCAACTGAAAACCAGCCGATAAAAGCATCTAGCTTATCCCGGACCGTCAGGGTGTGCACCATGTTGCTCTGATTGTGTACGCAAATTGACAAGCTCCCCCGGCGAGCCGAGTACGCTATGTTGCACTTTATGGGGGTTACTCCCTGCCGCAATGCTGATTAGTATTCAATCCCAACGGCCGAGGTGGGATCCACCCAAAAACCTCGGCACATAACAGCATGAATGATGAATGGTAGCCGGGTGCCTGAGATTTATTGATGTGCTCTTCTAGGTGATTAGATGTTTCAAGCTTGCTGAAATGATCATGCAAATCCTCGGACGTGGAGTGGTGGGAAGCAATGTACTCCGTTCTTGTATAGAAACCCCTTAGGCGCAAGCTTTGCAGTGTGAGAATTTGACCCAAAACAATTGGATCATATCCTAATGATTCGACATATGAGATATCTTTTATGGGGACGCTTAAAATTCCCAAATCACATGGCATCCATAACCATATCTTCCAATCATACCCATCTAAGCTCTTTTCCATTCTACGTAGCGCTCCTTCCCCGTCATCCCTCCAGTAATGCACCGGTCAAACTCCTCTTGCGCGCCTGCTTGGCCGGGTCGGAGCTTCAATCTATAGGGCCACTTGTCGATGATGGTGTGCGTCTCCTTCATCGCCGCCCCTAACAAATCGGCGGCCTCACGGAACTTCAGCTTCTTCGAGTACCTACTCTCAGGTTGAACATGCGGCTCCAGTCATATCAAAGAATCTGTACTCACCTGTCGAAGATGTGGTCATACGTTCTGACAAGCTCCCGACCAAAGTTAAATTTGATGAACTCGGGATCATAGGGGGAAGTTGGCCTCCCTTTCGGAGGAAGATATTTGAAGACGCGTTTAGTTGTTGGACTATGTGGCGTCAAGTCCTGTATCTTGTCTTCATCGGTTAAGGTTTCGTCAACCGCATTCATGAAGAGGGTAATCAGGCTCGCATGTGGATTCTCCAGAGGCGTCTGAAGCAAGGGCACCATCAAACTTAGTGTGTAGTGAATCCCCAACCAGCCAGCATCCGAAATGTTGGACACCTATATAAGCCGGTCAGTGTGCCTTTCTGAGGTATATTTCGGACCAAAATCCTGCTTCATGGGAGAAATATCAATTGCTCACCTCGATTCTACTGAAAGAATTATTCTCAAGATGGTCAGGAAGGCGAGCCGCGTCGAGCTGAAAGAGTTCAAAAGAGAGCTTCAGACTCGGGAGCCGACCAAGGAAAGATCGGAGCATTCCTCGAATATAAAAGAAGAGCTTGCCGTATATATCCGCAGTTGCAGGCCCTGTGGACATAGCGGAAACCTCGTCCAAAGACCATCCATGAAGCGGATCGGCGTTGTCGTTCATTGGCCAGGTATTAGCTGACTGAAAGAACGTTCTGCTTTTATTAGCGTTTATACTACGACTTGATCTCTTCCTAACTCACGGGTTTGGTTCTCGAAATTCATGGCGTGAGGATCCAAACGGGAGCAGGAGGCCGTCCTCCCGAAATTTATTGAAAGCGATTCGATGCGAAGGAGACTGGTAATACATGTACCGATCACGGTAGTCTTTCCGCGATTCCGCTAGAGTAATAGCTGCACGAACTTCACGTGCACGGTCAGCAGTCAAACTAGCTGGCGGGTCAACGAAAGACAAGAGACGGTCCCAGGACGATCTTTCGAGAATAACTCTGAGGGAGTGCCGTCCAAAAGTCCATGTCTTCGCTAAGAGACTCTCAGGTTTTTTGTCTTTGATCTTGTTACAGACGTCCTCGATGAGAGGCCGAATTCGATGCCGGGGGACGTCGACGTCTGACTCGCGTACGAAAGCCGAGTACCAGAGGTGAATAATGCAATCGACTGCCTCGTCAACTTCCTCCACTATCAGGGCAATAAGAAGCAAGATAACGTTGCGGGCGACGATTTCAAAATCCCGGTCATTTATTGTAAGTTCGAGAGGTTGGCTATAGTTACTCGGAAGCTGGGCAATCGTCTTGACAATATTTCGAAGATCTCCTGAAGCTGTAGGGAAAGGTATGTCCCATCAGCTTTAGGCAAGTCATAGGAGCGTATGGGCATCAATAGCCGAATGGAATTAAGCACGTACCAGCGAACAACATGCGTATCACTCCACCATATTCTTCCCCTTCATTTGATCCAAGTCGAAGGACGTCGAAAGCAGGGATGTTGCCCCAGAGGTACTTCTTCATCCCAAACTGTTCTCCCACCCCTCCAGCAATAAATGAAGGCTTTCGGTTCTCTAGAACCCAGGCGGGTTGCCATGTCTTTTTACTGAGGGCCGACTTACACTCAGATCTGTGTCGCGTCCAGTGGACCTTTTGGCATACCGGACCGCAATACTACATAGTTAAATCTGTCAGGATAAACATGAATAGAAAGGAGGCTGTTGGTCATGGTTGAACCCACAAGGACGAGATAACAGTTTTTGCAAGTGTACCTGCCTCCTTTCATGCAGTCAGTGTTTTTCAGGTCCCAGTTGGCACAGATAAGCTCTGGAGTCCTCATATTGCTTCAATGCCCATCGAGTTGAATGAGAAACACCACGAAACAGTAACACGAAGCACCGATATGAGCCATACTGGAAGATGTGTTGCTATAAACCTTTACCACTATAAATACAAACAGCCTATGAACAAATGCCACATCTTTTACGCACAACCCCGCATGCACAGGTGCGCAAACATACATTATATTAGGGCGGCATAGCCTTGCGCAAGGCTGGTTAACTAATAAGCATGTGATGTTTTCACCAATTACAAGGCTTTATTCAAGTTCCTGAGGGATATTTGACAACATCACCTTCGTCTTTCAACTCATAGTCTTCTTAAATGCCTTTTTCAAGACATCCCTACGCCCCGATATGTATGAATGGTGCCGGTAGTGCGGTTTGTATGAGTCTGTTCAGACACCAACGCAAAATACAGGGAGCTCAGATTGGAACCATCTGTAATTGAATCGCCTTAATAATACTCTTTTTAAGTACACACTTCATGTGACCAACCACTATCCCAGAGTCCTCAAGCTTTTCCTCCTCCAGCTCGTTCCTCTATCTTCTTCCGCAACTCCCCTTCCTGATTCTTCAGATCATCAGTTAACTGATCACCAAAATCTTCTGGCCCAGCAATTTGTCGGACTTCAATAGCACTCCCCTCAGCGCGGAATGGTGCTTTGCGAGCCCATGTTGTTGCCTCCTCAAGGTCCTTGGCTTTGATTAACCAGAACCCTGAAATGGTGGACTCGGGGGGAAAAGGTCCAGTTGCCACCGACGATTCGTTTTGGCGGTTAAAGCTGACCCGAGTACCCTTCGAGGATGATAGAAAACCCTCTGCGGCAAGTAATATACCCGCATTAGATAGAGAGGTATTGTATTTCATCATCACCTCAATAATTTCTGTTGAAGGGGGATTGCCAGACTCGCTGTCTGGGGTAGCGCGAACAAGAAGCATGAATTTCGGCATTTTCACAAACAGAAGTGGTTATGATAGAGTGCGTAAATCTGGAAAGAGGTCAAGTCCCTTTGAGTAGCTTTTAGATTTACAGGTATAGAAGTTCAAATCACTGAAGATGTGATGGGTTCATTAACAGCATGGGCTTTAAGAGGTATTTATACTTAGATTTTCAGTTACCATTCCACAGTCTCGCGAAAGGTAGCCTGGTGGAGGACTGGCATTTGATTTACTGAAGAAGCTGGTGCCTGCGGCTGCCTAACTCGTGGCGTTGGCAAGTACGCCACTGGGTTCGGATTCGGATTTACTCACACCCCGTCCCAGCCATCAACCGAACCCGAACAACCACGAACTTCCAAAAGTAATCTGAAGCAAAACGCCATACTATCCCAAAGTTTGGACCAACAGGTCTGCCTAGCTCTTGGCTATAGTGGGATTTCCTGTCTAAGAGAGCATTGGATAGGAGTAGTCATCAGGTGCTGAGAGAAAAGCGTTACGAGCAAAAACAATTGTTTCCGACTTTAGTGAAAGGATTGATATCCGGGGATCTTGGAAGCGCATCTTACCGAAGAGGACATGGATCACTGCTGGTGGAGATAGATTCTTCTCGAGAATATCAAGAAATTTTCTCGCGAGGCGGAAAAGGATGGGGCTGATGTTTGTCTGCCGGTTACAGAGGGAAATCTCATGCCTGGCAAACTGGAGAAGCCTCTGATGGTAGAAGGAAGCTTCTGGCTACAGCAATATCCCTAAGAGGGGAGGACATGGAAGGATATGCCGCGATAACAATGCTTTTAGTTGCCGCTCTAAAAAGGGGGGCAGCATATGACGGGAGAAGAACATCAACAACTGCCTAACGCGCCGAAAGATAATGAAGAATTCCTTGTCATGATGGTACTATTTGCATAGGCTGATGCAGTCTAATGACATTCTCTTCGTTCAGTGATCTAGAAGGCCTTAGATGACTTACGACAACCTACCGCTGAGGACTGAGGTGGTCCAGGTAATGAAGATATAACGGTAAGAGTATTCCTACTGGAGCTTGGAGGCTAGAGTGACGTTCTGGAAGGAGTCGACCTGGTGAGTTGATACATAAAATCCTGTAACGTTGATCGGGAGGTCATGACGCAGAGCCGAAAGAAGCAGTATGAGGATGCTAATCACGAGTACATGTATTTTAAGCTCGTTCCTCGAAACACGGTAAACTGCGATCGGCTTCACTATGATCCAAGACGAGCTTCTATGGTATATATATTAAAGATACCCGAGGCATATCAACGGATGCATGTCGACCACTCGGCTCTATGATGCAGCTCGTAGCTTGAAAGCAGGGATAACACGACCAGTGACGATACCAGCGGTATTAACGATTGATGGACGATGAAAATCGGCGAGCTCACTGCACAGTTCTGGTGGTCTGACTCCGAGTTGTTCGAGGATTTCCATTATTGCACAATACAGAATCCCGATGTTACCATCCTCGATTTTCAGAGAAATACCAACTGCACCTGTTGCACCGAGTTGTGCAGTTTGCTCTGATGCCCGGATTCCTATCCCATAGCAGCCATCTGCCCCGAGCTTCCCAGTTAATGCTCCCCGAAATGCGTGCATGAGCACAGTGCAGAATCGACCGTCACCAGCGACCAGCTCCGGGTAGCGAGTCATCGCACGAAAGATTCGGTCCAATTCCTGAGTTCTTGCTGGCGCCGAAGCGTTCTTTTCCATTTGGTCCGCCGCAGCGGCAAGGGTGGCATACACCACCCCAAGACAGTGAAGTGGAATGGCGGGTGCCGGAAGGTTGCACCCGTCAACGCACCATCTCACATCTTCAGCTTCCAGAGCGCATAAATCCTCAAACACGCGCTTCACTCGTAACTGCAGCGGATGCGTTGGTTGGTGATACGTTGATATGTCTGCACCGATGGCCTTGGTACCAGCAAGCATACCAACGTGTTTGCCTGAACAGTTATTGCATATTGCGGTGGGATTATAGCCGCGCCTAATCCAGTCGTGGTTCACAGAAGCTGACAAGGCCGGATGACCACCACAGCGAAGATCGTCTTCCTTGACTTGGACTTTTGCCAACATATGGCAAGCCCTGGTGATATGCCTTTCCTCGCTGCTGTGCGACGCGCACATTAAAGCCAGGTCTGCATCTTCGAGATTAAACTGCTCAAAGGCACCCGTTTCGAGAACAGCAAGCGCCTGAGCTGGCTTCGCTGCGGAGCGAGCTAAAGTGATTCGTGATGGGTCACCGACATGAAACAGTAGTTTCCCTGTTGCGTCGACAACTGAAGCGTGGACCTTGTGCCGGTTTTCAACTACCTCGCCTCTGTACGACACAACATAGTCATCATCCTCTCCAATACTCATTATTTTTCCTGCTTGAAGAAGCGCAGAATAATCAGCCCCTCGAAGAGAAACAAGTTGGATCTCAAAAGCCAAGGTAAGCGAGTCGCCTTAAACCAGTCCTGGTCAAGCCTTCCGATTATCTAGTGTGAATTCTAGCCGCATCGGGTCAACAAATGCGAGCTCCGGACAATGACATAGATCTTTAGGCTTTGGCAGACGGCAAACCTTTCCGGATTCGAGAAGATTTCCAAGAGCCAGCACTTGTCAGAGGCCTCAATATTTTATATCTATAGATAGAGAATAATTACATCTATCTATATATAATATGAAATATTAGACCTACTGAGAAAAATTAGAGTTATAGTAGATTTTAAATTTTAGATCTTAGATAATGGTGACTGGGAATTTACGATGGTAGTGGTAAGATATACATATATCTTCGCACCACTTTTTCATCCTAGGCTTAGGGGGTACCCATACTCTCTTGTATAAGACTTTTTCACCTCCTATAATAGGTAATATATAATAATTTGTATAGTAAATTATCATTTTATAAAATAAAATATGTAGATATCCTAGTGGCGTGGCTAGAATACTAGAAAAATAGGTGGTAATTACTAGAGTCATTTGGTCCGAGATCGGGCGATTCCAACCCCAGTTGGAACCGAACCGCTGCAATTTCAAGTCCAAATTTTAAAAATCGGAACCAAACCTGATCCGTTCCGATTTGGTGCCGGGCTCACCGCAAGAACCCGCCACTAGGCCTAGCTAGGCCCCTTACTAACTAACCATGGTTAGATTCAGGTCAGTTTGGTTTCGATTCGGTTTGGCTTTGACTCTAAATTTCAATGAGAATTCAATTTCTCCTATTTAGGCCTATGCCTAGGGCCTATCAAATATCTCTATAGAAAATTAATATGAAATATATGGTAATTATCATCATATTAATCTATATCTAAAATAGTAATTTGATTAAATAAGTGGTGGTGGAATAATCGTTCTTAGACTATAGTAATTGTCGAAGGTTGATGCAGATACATAAACCATCACCACTTTCATACCAACCCCTGACAGAAATGATTATTCCCTTATATCACGCTAACCACTAGATATTTTGAATTGATATTTCATATTTAGATAGACTAGGTACTAGGCTATCTAGTGATATTAATATTTCTAGAGAAATCCTAGAAATTAATGATTACTAAGCAAAACGGTGAGGTTTGGCTATGCAACTCTAGTAATTAGAATTTAGAAATTTAGAATACTAGGGGTCACCTGACTAGGTCATATGGATATATCCATTATCCACAATCCAATCAGCATGGATATGAGGGTGGTTATGGTCCATGGATCAACCCAAAAATGCGCATGGCATAGGTCTAACATGGTTCGGATCAACACATATCCAATCCGCATGAATATGAGAGTGGGTTGAATAGGTTGTGGTCCATGGATCAACCCAAAAGTGCGCATGGCTTTGATCAAACATGGGTCGGATCAATCCATGTCCAACCCTCAACCAGTCCGGTTGTACTGGCCGCTGGGTTCTGGCTGCATTTATTAGGCAGCATGTTCTCCCATCTGAATTCAATACATGTGCCATCATCATCCACCATGACCAAGGTCAATATCCTCCTCTCACTGATCAACCTCATCCCCACCATCCTGGCAATATGCTCGACGCAGTCCCCCTTCTACCCACCTCCATCTTATAACCGTCAGTCCTCTGAGGTATGGGAAGCCCTCGGCTTAGTAGAAGCCTCGCTGTCAACCTTAGTCGACAACTTCAACCTCAGTACATCATCCTATTCAATTGAAATCACCTCATCACAGGCGACCTTATGGTCGACGTTCCATACCGCAAAGGATAAAAATCTCACACGACCTGGAGCCGACAGAGTAGATGAGACAAGTCGCTATCGCATAGCAAGTATCACCAAGGTCTTCACCGTGCTGGGGGTACTACAACAGCATGCAGCGGGGAACCTCTCTCTCGAGGACACAGTGACTAAATATATCCCTCAACTTCGCGGCTCGCATCACGACGGAACCAGAAGTACTAGTAGTATTCAGTGGGACAAAATAACACTCCGATCCCTGGCAAGCCAACTCTCTGGCCTCCCCCGCGACTGGGTCCCCGACAGCGTCGAACCAAGTACAAAATGCGAACGCGACGATAGGCCCTGCACCGCACAGGACTTACTCGACAACCTAACAAGGAGGCCTGCCTTGTTTGCGCCAAACACAAAGTCGACGTACTCAAACGCTGCATTCAACCTCCTCGGGCTCGTGTTAGCGAACGTCACTGGCATCACATACGAGGAATACATAACGACCGCAATCCTCCAGCCCCTGGGAATGTCTCAGACATCATTTGCCAAACCATGGGACAGTGTGGCCGTTCTTCCCAAGGGAAACGCATGGTCCTTCGACGCCGACGAGGGCGTGGAGAATCCCACAGGCGGATTATACTCTTCTTCGCACGACATGTCCGTTTTTCTCCGCTACGTCCTCGCCACGTACAAAGACATTGCGGATGCAAAGCTGAATTGGCTTCTACCCGCGTCCTTCAGCGCGGAAACGGGAAGTTTCTACGGCATGCCGTGGGAGATTTTCCGCACGGAGAGAATTCTTCTCCCAGACGACAAGGGACGAGCAAGGACAGTAACTCTCTTTACCAAAAGCGGCGGTCTCCCAAGGTACAGAACCCTCATCCTCCTCGTGCCAGAATACGATTTGGGTATCACGATTCTCACCGCCGGAGACGAGACATTCCTAGAAGCATTAGTGGACATGGTCATCGTTCCACTGATTCGTGCGGCTGATGAGCTTGCTACACGGCAGGTTAAGGAAACATATGTGGGGAGATATATCTCTCCTTCTACCAAGGAGCATACGGTCAACTACACGTTGACACTAACTCATACATCAACCCATGGCGTCGAGATCAACGAGTGGATTTCAAATTCCACAGATGTATTGAGCATCATATCCAAGGACTTTCAATCCCCCAAGAACAGAGGATTCCACGCTCAGTTGATTCCCTCCGGTCTCTACAGAGATGAGAACCAATTAGGAGAGATATGGAGGATTACAACTGTGATGGATAGGGAGGCGCCCCCGGAATCAGTGCTAGGGCGATGGAGGGGACGCGGGAATAATACTGGCACGTGGTCGGGTTTCGCATCCGTTTCGGATGAATTCTGTATCGGCGATGTAGAGAATGCAATGTATGCGGGAACACCGTTGAGCGAGGTTGTCTTTTGGGACAGGGACGAGACGACTGGCATGTTTGGAAAGGTGGAATTGACGGCCTTTGGGATAAATCTGACTCGCGTGGATCAGAATGAAGAGGGCGCGCTAGATGACAGGATTCTGATGAAGCAGGACCTTTGAGCCAGTGGCGAGAACTGTGGATTACTTTCTAACGAATTCATTCTTGGCCTGGAGCCCAGAACTATTATCTCCCTGACAGTAGGCAATCCATCACGCGCTAGGTGGCAGGATTTTGTACGTATGATGACGAGCCATTTGATCCTGAACGATGGCGCAGTGCCTCCTCGAAGGCAATCAATTACCAAGTTATCTTCATCCACTGCCGTTCAGCTCACTGCAGAATTCTACTTGGTCCCTCAAATGGAGAGTTCAGTTACGCAATGTTTGGCTCCTTTTGGGTAGAATGCAAGACATCTCACCACATTGTAAATAACCGAAATCGACGGTAGGAATCAGCTTCGCATGCCGTCCATCAATATGTCCCTCATGATAGTATTCCTAGCGTGACCACGGCGATATGGAACCTCCAGATGATGTAAAGCTAAGGGCAGATTGCAGGACCCAAGATTCAATTGCATTAGACCTTCAGAATTCCAGTCTGTCTAGCCCCTCATCTTGTTTTAAAACAAACGGCGTACCTTCCATACATGTATCATGCGAGACCAACCTCATGATTTCTCAGAGCTGCGTATTATCCAAGGTTGTAACATGGATCTAGTTGTGCGCTTCCAGCTTTTACGTCTCTTTAAAAAGGCGGGCTCCATGAAAAATATTTCTTCACATCTCAACACAGTTCAGCAACGCAATATTGATCAGGGTACCCTGGCATAAAGTCAGATTTTTGTCATGATGAGCAGCTAAGTCTTTCTGAATGCTGTCTACTTATCACGGGGGCATCTGTGTTACAGCAATATGCTTGGTTGCTGCACGAATCCCCAACGGTCTGAACGAGACAAGTGAGAAGACCGCTGCAACAGACTTGGGCGCCACCATTATTGCAGTCGGCGCTACTGTCTGCTTTCGCTTTGTTGCACATAGTCACGGGTACCAGAGGAATAATAAATGCTAGTGACAGCTTCATGGCGGAATCTTGAACAGTATAAGATGTTCGAACGTAACTTGCTGTGCTGATCTATTATGATGGCGACGAAGGCTGAGAATTTTATATAATTCTATTGATCAAACAGGAATTGCCTAATTATAAATTGAGAATCCTAGGGGCAGCTGGAAACAAGAATTCCCGCCAGAGAAGATCAGACTATCATAACTTAATCCTTGCATAAAGCCACGGGGAAAATAGGGGCATGAGGCAACAAGACATTGTGAGATCGAGGGGATAGGAACTGCATTATATAGTAAAAGTGACAGGGAGATTATATGGTTTGATAAGTAAGCTGTTCTTTGCACTGCATCGATGCTGTAGATATGTATTACAGCCTGTAAAGAAAACAAGCACAAATAGTAAGAGATCATCCTTCATTTCACATCAGTCATACTCCCCTGATCCTACTCCCCGCTGGTATTATATCTATGGTTCACGACAGTCCAGCAGCAAGGAGTAAAAGCGAGCGATTAGCAAAGGATGGCTGCCCTTCAACACACTTGAACGCGCCAGCCTCTTCTGTCCAACCGCGACGTCACATCCACTGGTGGAAACAAAATATTCATTCAGAATAATGCCATCAACAGATTCGCCATGATAGTGGAAGATTTAAAAAGATATCTGTTATTCTGGACACCCCCAGAATCAATACAGACCTCTTATCTATAGATAACACCAGTTGGCTAGCTTTAATGGAAGAACCCACTGTCTATAGAAGCGCTGCTCTGCTCAGATACACTATCAGTATGCCTCGATCCACTATGGCTTTTTCCTCACTCTCCCGGGTTTCTAGCGTAGGTGTAAATCAACTTGATCCCTCAAAATAAGCAAATGCCTTCTCCATCTGCTGATGAAGCAAGTGGACATGTCCAGGCATGGGCAGATCAAGATGATCTCCATTCACTGACAGTGCCAAAACTTCTCCAGCAGTATACTTCTCCCAGCCGTTTGGTCCCAGGTCCGCCTTCGTCCTGTCCGGTACAAGACAGGCGAACGCACCTAATTTGGGATCTTCCATATAGCCTGGATACGACGTAGTCGGGATTCCCTGGTCCGTCAGCATTTGCATCAACTTCGGGTTGGCAACCACCCGATTGACCATGCCCTTCTCAGCCCAGATGACAGCTGTGCGAGCCGGCCGTTCCTGTGCAGTCATGTAAGGTGGGTGGTATGCGTGCATGGCGACATGGTATGCGCGGAAATGGAGTTGGGTGGTGCTTGCGACGCCCCAAAGGCCGTCTTTGGACACGGCATTTTCGAAGATGGCGAAGCTGGCATCGTCTTCGGCGTTCATCTTGGCCTCGTCAAGGAGACTGGAGCGTGGACAGCACATGTCGATGAGCACGAGACCGTCCACCTTGCGGCCAACTGCGCCTAACTGGCGACAGACTTCGAATGCGACGATGGCGCCCGCGGAGAAGCTGCTGATCATGAGGGGGCCGTTGGACTGGGCTTCCATGAGAGCATCAACAATGAGCTTCGCTACCCCCTTGATGCCCACTTCCTTGGTCAGTCGGGTTGGACAGTGGAGAAAGGGCGAGTCAATGCCGTAGACGGGCATTTTGGACTTGAAAGCCGGCAGATGGATGTAGGTAGTGATGCTTCCAGTCCCGTCGGCCATCATGTAGAGGGGTGTCCACTTAGGACCTGGATGGCCTTGCAGCAGCGTAATTCTGACAGCAGGTGCTGGGGACGTATCCATGTCGACCTTGATGGGTGGCTTCTCCTGTTGCTTGGTGTTCTCTTGATGTCTTAGAAACACTATTTCCTCCTTTCTAATAGAGACTAGACTTGAGCCCAGTGACGAGGCTGTCTCAGACATCGAAGTGGGTTCGGGACTGGGACTTGGTGGAATGGAGGTCTCAGAACTAGAGGGAGTTGAGCTGGACTGGGACACTGCGGCCTTTAGTTTTCTCATTCCAAAGGTGTGGCGAAGATCGCCAATCGTGGGATACTCGAGAACAAATGCAGCGGGTAGGTCGAGACCTAATTCAGCCTTGATGGTCGCGACAACCTCAATAGCCATGATGGAATCGACACCGAGGTCAGCTACTATAGTCTCGTCAGTAAACTCAGAAGCGTCACTACCCATAGCCTTAGAGATGCTGTCCAAGATTGCATCAATCAACCCTTCATCTGGCAGGTACTCCTCTTCCTATGCCTCAGTTGACTGTGGTTGCACTGGTGCTACGGCCAAAATTTATTGACTTTCCTCATTGACCTCGCCAGTTTTGTTGGTTTCTTTCACAGGTGCTGTGTGGATGTGTGCCGAAGGAGTCTGCCGTGGTCCCTCAAGAATATACTTCCAGGTAGCTCTGGGGAGTTCCTGGTATCATAAGTCGATACATTGAAGGACGATTCTCGACGTCTCAGGATCAAAGACAACCGCGTTACAGTATGCCGTGTCCTTAACCCATTTGGAAATACAAGTGTAGGTCAGGTACTGCTTTCCAGGCACCAAAGGGACTGTCTGCTCAACGCTCTTGAACCCCATCATAATAAAGGTTTTCTGGGGTGATTTGCTCAGGTTTCCATTCACCATAAAGCCAGCTAGGTGCACAAGGGCCTTACCCCAATATGGTGAGAATGTGAACCGAGTACCGGCCGGATCATGCAGGAGAGTAACCACTGCTGCAGCCTCCTGGAAGTCTTTAGCTATGTATACCTCATTGATGCCCTGGAAATCAGGGCTGAACTCGACGGCATTGCTAAATAGCACATAGAACACTTCCGGTTGCATTCTATGCCCTGGTCCCTCTTTGGCATTTTTGATCACCTCATCCATCTTGGCTTGGATGAAGTATGATACTCAGTCCCAGTCTGCCTGAGTCCTACCAGGGTCACGGAAATTGACTATGCAAGAGCCAAGATCGTGCGATGCGCTTGCTGATGTAGCCCTGAATATAACTGAGATCCTATCTGCAGATGGAGAATCCATCACAGCGGTTGTGATAAGACTACCATCAAGACCAACAAGCTTCTTTGTGAGGGGTAAGAGCAGCTCAGGTTTATGAAGTGTTAGCCAGGGCTAGGTCACATTCTTTCTGCCACTGTACTCAAGGGCATACTTAGCCACTGCAAAAGCTGCCTCGCAGAAGACACTTCCAGAGCAAAGTCTGATCCCTTGCATTTTGTGACCCTCCATGAGCCCGACAAAACCTGGATCAGAAATGGAGGCTCAGAACATGACCTGTATCTTCGGTGATGCTGACTTGGAGACAAGGTACTGTGCGCAAGTAGAGATAAACAGCCTGGTTGTTGTGGCCGAAGACTGCTCAGGCACAACGTCAGTGATTCTGTTGGTATGGGTGATCTAATAGTCCTTTACATCCCACGCATAGGAAGGGAGTGTCAACAACTGAAGATTGCTCTTGTATGGTGTATGAAGTGTGACCCAATCGATGTTGACACTGTTGGTGTAAGCCGTCGCAAGACATTTAGAAATGGACGTCCAGCTGCTGGTGTTTGCTTGTAGAGTATGTGTTATCTTGGAAGGAGAAGTAGTGAGGGTGTCGCACACAAAGGATACATAAACCAGTGAAGGTCCAATCTCAAGCCAGACTGGGTTACTCAGTTTGGACCTTCCAGCGTGGAGTCCACCGACAAAGTCAACCGGCTGGCGTGTCTGCTGGACCAAGTAGTTGTGGTCGAAGACACCCAGTTCATCAATAACAGATCCAAGCAGAGTTGATGCCACAGGAATCTTTAGCGCTGAATAAGTCACACTTGCTGCAATAGAGCTATAGTCTTGTAGTATTAGATCCATCTGGAATGAGTGGAATGCAAAGGGGATGGACAATGTCTTTGCACGAACTTTTACATCCTGCGCTGTTATGTTTTCTTAAAATTATGCCAAATCCTCAGCAGTCCCGCTGATGACTATAGAACTAGGGCTATTAATGCAGGCCACACCGCAGGAAGAGGACTGGAGCCGGGAAAGGTAGGCCCGCATATTTACTACTGAAGTTGACACTGAAAGCATGGAACAAGACCCGGATTCGCATCATTCCAGGAGGAGAAGGGCACGATAGCCAATCAGATACAAAGCATCTGCCAGCGACAGGACTCCAGCAGCATGTAGGGCAGTGTACTCCCTAAGACTGTGGCCTATGACCATAGCAGGCTCAACCCCTGCTGATCGCCAAAAGTGGGTGAGGGCCATCTCTAAGGTGAGGACAGCGATTTGTACCTGTGCAGCATTCTTTGTAGATAAATCAACTCCATTATTGGTGATGATGTCCAAGAACGGGGGGAACCTGTTGCTGGCGCAGATTGCCGCACATAAATTGACCCTCTCACGGAAAACAGGGCTTGTGCGGTATAACTCGGCACCCATACCTGCGTAGTGGGACCCCTGTCTAGTGAAGATGAAAATGACAGGGACATCCCGCACTACCGAGGAGTTGGTACTACGTTCAACCTCGGCCTTGAGTTTTGAAATGGCCTCTTGTGTTGTAGATGCAGTCAGTGCGAATCTGATGGGGTGGTGCATCCTTCTCGCCGTAGTTGTGTAGGCAAGGTCCTCAATACGGGTGTTGGGATTCGACCGAAGCCACTCGAGAAGTCTTCGTTTGTTGAGGAGGTGCGAAGACTGTGTCCTTGCAGAGGCCACAATGGTGTAAGCCGACCTAACATCGGCTTCTCTATGTTTCGTATGCGTGTATTCTTCCAGTAGTAAGCATGCGTTGCCACCCTGGAGTTTTACGAGGTCAGCCAGCAGCATTGCGCGGAGCAGTAACTGCCCAACAAGAATAACTTACCGCTGCGTCGAAATTGTTGAGAAGAATACGTCTCGGCTTGCCACCTGCCGCCTTGAAGTCTAATGGCTCCGAAGGAATCTTGATATTGATCTCATGTAGTGGTGGAAAGTTGGGGTTGAGAGTATGAGGCATTCCTGCCTGTGGTGGTATGGTACCCTTTTGAAACATGAGGATGCTCTTGAGCAGGGAAGACATTCCTGCAGCCTTTTTATATTCGGCCAGAAATTTAGCCTCTGCAACTGGAGTGAAATTGTCTGGGACTGGTTACTCACTGCTTCACTGTGGCCGATGTTTGCCTTAATGGCTCCCACCGGCAGAAGCTCCCCATCACGCCTTTTCGAAAAGACACTCGAAATCGCTCCCATTTCTGCTTTGTCGCCAACCTGGGTACCCGTTCCATGCATCTCAACATATGAGATATCCTCTGGGTTCACCCTTGCACTCCGAAGGACCTTATGAAACAATCGTTCCTGAGCAGCAGCATCAGATGTTGTGATGGATGTAGAATTGCCAGAATGGTTTCTGGCCGAGGATGAGATGACAGCCAGTATGTTGTCGTTGTGGGCAATGGCATCGTCGAGTCGTTTCAGCACCACAGCGCCACTGAAGTCGGCGCGACAGTAACCGTCTGCGTCATCTCGATAAGTCTTGCAGTTTCCAGTGTCGGACAAGACTCCCGACCGACTCAGGCTGGTGAATGAATGCGGGGTGGACAGTACGTTGGCGGCCCCTGCTACGGCCATATCGACGTCTTTCGTAAGTAGGCTCATGCAGGCGAGATGGATACAGGAACTTGTCGCTGCACATGCAGAATCGAGCGCGTAAGTCGGCCCCTCCCAGTTGAACTGAAAGGCCAGTCGACCCGGTCCAAATGCACGCTGAACAGCCTGTAATGTGTAGGCATCACATCCAAGGGTGCGATGGCCAACTACATGCCAATCATCATTACATTGGCCGAAGAAGGTCGCGATCTTGATCGGATCCGTCAACCTGGTCTGGCCGTCCGAATATCCGGCCATTTCGAGGGCCTCGTACGCGTTCATTAGGAACAACCGATGAGCCGGGTCCATCAACAGGGCTTCTCTGGGCGAGATGTGAAAGAATTTAGAATCGAAGTGTCCTGGGTTATTCATGAAGCACCCGTGCCTGCAGGTCATGGTGCATTTGCCGGGGCCTGCCGCTGGATGCTTGGGGCAGTAGTATTCCTCCAAGTCAAAGCGATCGGAGGGGACCTCTTTATGGAGGTCAAGGCCTTTCAATATAACGTTCCAGAATTCTTCGAGGTCATCGCTGCCTGGTCCTTTTCCTGCCATACCGATGATGGCGATACCGTTTCGATTATCTGAGGACGGCGGTTTTGCGGATAAATCATCATGAGTAGAAACCTCCCTTCCTGCAGTTTGCAAAGCCTTGACAAGATATACTGCGTGGCTGCTGGGACCCATGATCCTGACATTAACCTGCCGTGAGGTCCCAAGATTGGCGTTGAGCCTGCTTACGGCTTGCACAATGTTCAAAGGCCGTGACAAGGTCTGTGATACTGAAGCCCTCAGCAGATGGCCCCAGCTGGAGTAAGCGGCCTCGGGACGATCCTCATCCAAGCCACATATCCTATACCCAGGGGGTAAAGGTGTGTCCAGAAGGGGGGAATTCCCGACAATATAGTCAATATCGGCTTCGGAGATGCTTAGGGTGTGCTGAAGGGCATGGATATCAAGCTCGTTCTTTGGAAGATTCTTCAGTGTAGGACACTCGTTCAAGACGAGCTCCAAGATAGAAGGTGGTCCTATGACGGTGTTCCATCTGTCTCCATTGACACCAACCCTTGCTCTTTTGGCAGACGGAACTCCCTGTTTGGTCTCTGAGTCAGTTCCGACACTGCAGGCTGGAAGAGCCGGGGGAATGGGAAAGAAAAGACTTACCATGACATTTTGGAAATGTTCCAGGGCTTTATCTAGCTCCTCAGCCGGTATTCCAGGGACAGCCCAGCCCCAGGTCCCAGGGCGCTCCTCCATGGCTCTTGATCTCACCAAGGTGAGGTTACAGAGTCTTGCCCACACCCGACCCGCCTCAAGACATGCGTCATAAAGAGTCTGGAAATTCGTAGATATTGACACGGCTGCAGCACTGAATAGACCCCCCGAGATACCAATCAACTCTGGTCTGGGCCGGTTTGGGTCAAGCAATTGTGGCTCGCGGCTGATAGCTCTTTAAGTGGTCAGCAGTGCATAGGTACATCAAGCGCAGGTCAAAATGGAACAAAGCCCATACTCCAGTAGGACCGCGGCTCTGACAGCATAAATCAGCATGGCATGCGCCATCCCAAACTCGTCGCCGGTGTGTCGATATCTCCCAGCGAGCTCTTGGAAACTGGAGCAATCCCTCAAGCTGTCTTGCAAGACTCGGTCCATAGCCCTCGTCTCCACCTTAAGGACCGAGAAGAGGTCACCCAGGAACGACTGAAGCCATGGTTTGTTTGCGGCTTGACTGTAGACATGATGAATGCCGTCAACCCATGGGTCTGTGACGTCTCCGAAAAGGAGCACCGTAGGATGGTTGGAGTCCATTGGTCGAGAAAATGGATACTCAGCAATGAAAGGCTTTAACGTCTAAGTAGAGAAACCAATATAATCTTGAATCTATTGAATACTTTCCGTCTTTTGGTGAAGAATAATCACTCAATTATTTATACCCATGGAATCGGCATAACAAGGGAATCCCTGGCGAACGTGCTAGATTCCTTATCAGGCAGTGAGACGGAGAAATGCGAGCAAGACAGTGGTTGGTGCCATTGAACATTGCTGCCTTTGGGAGAAGGGAATAGTGCTATACCGCGGAGCTCCCCTCCCCCTCCCCCCCGGTACAACTCGTATAATGATATTGTACTCATGCGCCCTTACGAGGATGGTGTGGAGTATTGCTGCTGCTAGGGATGCATGACGACATCCGTTTGAGAGGAACGATGAGGCTGTCACTTTCCTCGTAGGCCCTAACTGGTTGCAACATTAGCCAAGATATCCGCTGAGTCGCCTCCCTCGTATTACCCCGGCCGACGTGCGTATCCACCCGGAGGCTATGATGGACACATGTTAAATAGGATTGGAATTCTGAAGGCCAGAGGCCACGCCTTTTTGAGTCATATACGAGCACGGCGGAGGGTGTTTCGCGGTCGAATTCGACCGACGAGCGTGTAAGCCGAATTCTGGCTGGCTTATAGAAATCGGATTACAAAGTCCATGGATTCGAATACCACATCAGGCCATGACCATGGGTGGTGTCAGCTCATTTGTAAGCTCGGGTGTCCTTATCAATTCCCGTGAGTGACGTGCACGGCTGAGTGATGCATCCTAGAACACATAATTACAGAATTCTAGAGAGGTATGAATCGAGTAGTTGATGTTCTGCTTGTGAAGGGCTAGGTAAGATGACAAGTGTATCTGTCGTCTTTCCGTTCTGTTCTTTAACTAAGTCCATGAGCTAGCTTGCTCAGTCAATCTTTAGTTGGGTCTCTCTATTTTATGCGAACTTCCTCTGAGTAACCGTAGATTTCGCTACATATATAAAATAGTCTATTTTCAAACATCCATATCTTAACCACTCTTACATACATCAGTTTACAACTCTTGTATCAAATATATATATATATATATATATATACTTAAAAACAGGCCATTTTTATATACAATATGGAGATGGAAGCAAGCGCACCTCGCCTAAGATGCATGTATATATATATATATATATGAGAGACGCCAGCTACGCCGAGGTGGTTATATAAACGGACTAGGTCATACTGCAGCCAAGGCTTGGCCGTGATGCATGGGGCTGCAGCAAAGGTCCCCTTTGGCTGGGGGTTTGGAAATAACGCCCTAAGATGTCGAGCTTACAGGGTCTAACAATACAAACGTTCGCTTATCAGCTTACCAGTTACGTTATCTTTGGTCAAAACGCCTAACTAATCTTGGATCCCCCGATTCAGGTGACCGCCGTCTCCCTCTCCTCGATCTGACCACTACCGCAACGTCAATAGTCAGTTTCATCCTTTCCCACCGCTTCCACGACGTTACACATACATTTCCATGTTCACGTCTCAACCTACAGTGATGTCTAATCCGCATGTCGCACCGTCGCATGACGCCTACTGGCAAGCCATGCGGAGAAAGGTGCGCAAAGGCACCCACAGTTGCTGGGAATGCAAGCGGCGGAAGATGAAATGTAGATTCGATCCGCGCATTTTCAGTGCCTCTTGCAACGGCTGTCGGCGACGAGGCTCCCCATGTATCAGCCAGGAGTTCCCTGAGGACCTCGCATATGTCCCCATGGGCTTGGAATCTAGCAGCAGTAGCGATGGCACTCCCTTTGACGGCAGAACTCGCGCTGCCACGTCCAGTGAGAGGGCAGACCCTAGTATTCTCACGCCTCTGTCAACGAACATGGAGCCTTCGCGTTACTATAAATCTTCCGAGGCCCGTCTCTTCCAGCGCTTTTCCCCAGTTGTCTATGATTGTTACTGACTGCTTTCCAGCAAAATCTGACAACCACCAGGAATGATACCCCACCACATAAATATGTGAGGCTGTCTCGGTTCTTGCATCAATTACTCCCGTCGCGAGAAGATATCGAGAGTATCTGCAAAGCCAGTCGCCACTCTTCCATCCTCTCCCACGAATTGTTGACTATGCCATACACTACCCTCTACCAAAACGGTCTTCAAACGCCCGCGAGTTTACTGATGACCCCAGAACCAAACATGCATCCTGTTTTGATCGCGAGGCACATGCTCCGGCTTGCCCTTTTCTTACAGCATCTTCCTCCGGATCTTCACAAGGATATTAAAGGCCTGTCGGAACCACCCCGAGTCATCATGGAACGTTTAGCCGATGTTGCCATCTATCACGTCACGACAAACGAGGAACTTATCGGCAGCATAGAGAGCCTCGAGTGCATCATGCTCGAGAGTTTATACCAGGTGAACATTGGGAACCTTCGACGAGGCTGGGTCGCGGGTCGGAGAGCCATGAGTATGGCCCAGATGATGGGCCTTCATCGATCGGATGACCAGACACGATACAAGGCGCTCGACCCCAAGACGAAATACAACCCACAGATTATGTGGCTTCGGATCATCAATCTCGACCGCCATCTCTGCCTCCTCTTAGGCCTGCCCCAAGGCTACACCGACCATATTATGGCTTCCGAAACCAGCCTCACCAACGACTGTCCCATGGGCCGTCTCGAGCACCTGCACTGTATCGTCATGTCCCGCATTCTCGAACGTAATGCATCAAAGCCTAGCTGCCGAGACCTTGGCGACACCCGCGTCATCGACCTGGAGCTGCAGAAAGCCGCTGGCAGCCTCCCGAGCAAGTGGTGGCTGGTCCCCAAACTCGACATTGCCTCCACTGACCTGCAAGCCGTATTCTGGGATACGCGCCGTTTGGTCTTGCAGATCTGTCACTACAACCTTCTCAACCAGTTACATCTGCCGTATATGCTGCGCCACTCGTCCGCGGAGAGCAAATACGAGTATTCGCGAATCACTTGCGTAAATGCGTCGCGCGAGATTCTCTCGCGCTACATCGCGCTGCGCAGCTTCAACCGGATCGCTTACAGCTGTCGCACCGTCGACTTCCTCGCCCTCATGGCGGCCATGGCACTCCTCCTCGCACATATGGATAGTCAGCGCGACGGGGCGGACAATCTGCTCGCTAACCAGTATTTAAGCGACCGCGGGATGATCGAGCAGGTGCAGGAGCACATGAACGAGATCAACACTCTGAATTCGGATGAGCTGAGCGCGCGAAGTGCGGATTTGTTGAAGGCGTTGTTGGCGATTGACATGGAGAAAGGGAATGGGAGGGTGAGTGTGAGGGAGGTGGGGGGTGAGGGGACCTTGCAGCAGGATGGGATGGGCCAGGAAGAGGTGGAGGAGGAGGAGAAGGAGGAGGAAGAGGGCGTGGTGCGTGTGTATATTCCGTATTTTGGATTTATTCGGATTGCACGCGAGGCTCCTACCAAACGGCAAGTTACGACGATTGACACTATGCATCGGTTCGCCTCCATCACCAGCAGCTCCTCCGAACCCCTACTGCGCCTCTCCTCCTTGAGACATCCCAGCACCCTAACCCCCTCCGCAAATAACACTCCCAATCCACTCCCCTTCCACGTCGCCGACACAGCCGCTTCCCATGAATTTTACTCACCTTTCGCGCACCAGCACCCGCACCGTCAACAGGATCAACAATGTCAAAACACCTTCTTCGACTCAGGTCTTTCTCTGACACCATCCCCGCTGATGCAGGGCGCGTATCCAGAACTCGCAGCAGGCGGCGAGGACTGGGCATTTCAGGGGGTAGATATGGCGTTTTTCGAGAACATCATGAGGAATGTTGGGGGCGATGTTTGATCCCTGCGTTCGCGGTGGTTGGCACCTTGCAAGAGCGAATCTGGTCCCTTTCCGTGTCCGTTTGAGGCATCATGGACGACCGCTGCGCCTGGCGGGCTGGGGGTGAGAGACCGTCGTGGTTGTGTGTACAATACGCCCAACACTCGGTATGTTTACGCAAATACTGGCGCAATGATTGCAATTGCTCATGCTGCGTTGGATGCATTAGAGATCAACAGATCAAGAAAGAAAACAATCCAGTATATTCAAAAAACCTAATACTTAAGATACCTAAGTCTGATGTTTCATATTGGAAATGATAGTGTTGGGTTTTCCCTTTTCCAGAAACTTGCCTATAGTCTGCCATGTCTCGCAGCGCTATCCAAGGAAACCACTTACGTCTTTCCATCAGCTTCCTCCGTCTTCTTCGCCTCTGCAGCCTCTGTCGCGGGCGGCTTCTTCCCATGATCCGGCAGCTTCTTAAACGGAATAATCAGCGTCAGTAGGACTGAAAACGCGGCACACGCCAGCGAAAACGCAAACACGTCCTTGATGCCCACCATATACGCGGCGATCACCTCAGTCAGGTCGTCCCCGCTGAAGACGTTCTGGAGTTCGGAGGCGCCGGTGCCCAGGACCAGCGCGGGATCGAGGTGGGATGCATTGCTGAGGACGGTCTGGAGCATACGGTTGGCGAAGAGGGATTGCGCGATAGCGACAAAGTAGGCGCCGCTGAGTGTTTGGCACACTGGTTGGGGGTGTTAGTACACATACATAGGGTACTCGGATGCGAATTTTCACTTGTTTAGGGAGGAAATACTTACTAACCATGATTCCAGTCGAGCTGGAGACGTCTTCAAGTTTTGAGAAGCCCTGCACAGCCGTCATGGGGATCTGGTTGCAGATCCCAACGCCGAAACCAAAGAGCACCTCGGCACCAATGTACATGGCTTGGGAGGAGTCGACATCAAGGACGTAGATCAGGGCCATGCCGGCGGTCATGATGAGGGCACCGAGGAGCTCGTAGGGTTGTGTGTAGCGGGTCTTTCCGATGACGGCACCGCTGACCATGGCTCCGACGGCGAACAAGGCGAGGAAGGGGAGGGTGTTGACGCCGCTTCTGACGGCTGATTGCCCGTGGATGGATTGGAAGTAGATGGGGAGGTAGAACATGACTTGGTAGAGGGCGGCGTAGGAGCTAGAATGAGGGATCGTTGGTGTGTTAGTCATTGGAAGGGAGATGTATAGGATAGCGAGGAATAAGAAGCGACCCTTACACGAGGCAAAACAGGGCATTACTCCATGTCGTGCGCTGGTTCAAAATGCTAAAGGGAGCCATGGCGCGTGGGCCCTGTAGCCATTCGGTAACGAAGAAAGCAATGGTGAGGACAATCCAAAGGACTAAGGTAGCGATCACAGAGCCATGATTCCATGGTTTGGTCTGCCCACCCCATTGCAATGCCAACGTTAAGCATACGAGAGAGACGAGTAGCAAGCAGAAGCCCGGAATATCAAGGGCGAGAATGATCTCCGTCCACGTGGCCGGGACACTCTTGATGTGCTTGGGGATGCGAAGGAATAACAATAGCAGACCGATGATGAGACCCCCAACGGGCAGGTTGATCCAGAAACACCATCTCCAGGAAACTCCGCTCGTGAATGCACCGCCAATCACTGGTCCAAGAATGGTCGACACCATGAAGACAGCCATCCAAGTCCCGATGAGAAGCGGATGATTTCTCGGCGGGGCCACGTAGTTGATGACGATGAGGGTGCCTCCGAGGACCCCAGAGGCTCCCCAACCCTGAAAGGCACGGCCGATAATGACGGACACGCTATTCGGAGCTGCAGCGGCCACAACACTGCCCACCAAAAAGATCCCGACCGCGCTGAGAAAAGTCCACTTGACGTTGACGTACTTGAACAGCTTGCCCCATAGTGGCGAGGCAGCGGCTGCGAGGATGAAAGTCGCGCTTCCGTACCAGCCCACATCATCGAGGCGGCGGAAATCGTTGCTGATGCCGGGGATTGCGGTCGCAATGATCCCAATCTCCAGTGATACGAGGATGGTGCTCACGAAGATAGTGACAATGACGAGGGCTAGTCGGATGCCAGTCTCGTACTCGGGCGGGGTCTCGTTGGAGTCATTCTGCTCTTGGGGCCCGTCAGCCCTAGCTGGAGAGTGTTCGCTATCACTGGTCGAGCCTGGCTGGCGCCCGTCTAGCTCGGCTATTTTGCTACTCTCGAGGTCTGAACTGGATGCCATGATTCTTGGATATCCTGCGTTAGGGCAGCACGTCGAAAGGATGAGAGGATGGAGGTTTGTTGAGGAGAGTTGCAACTGCAACTTGTAGTCTTGGATTCACAAAAAGAACTTGTTGCTGCCATCTCGATGACAAAGAACCACGTAGAAGGGTGAGGGAGGGATATGGACAGCGAAGCCCGCGATTGACACGGTGATTGACACGGTCGACCGACTGAGCTAGATATTTCGACCGCCGTCTTGTGCATATCTTGGCCCGGCAAGCATTCGTCCGCCGTGTGGCGTCGCACTGCTGACAAAAGCTAAATAAAGAAAGTTGACTAACAAACTAGTTGATTTTTAAGTACGTTAATAATATTAATAATATTTCTATTGGACCTTTCGACGGGCGGATCTCCCGGGGGAATTCGACCGTTAGCCTCGACATTTGCTGACTGCCTGATATCTTCATCCTCGTATCTTGTTCCGCCGGTGCTTCGTATTGTTTTCTTCGTCTGACATACAGTAGGTCTTCCTCTAACGTAGCTCTCTTTAAGATCTCCCGGAGCCAAATATGAGTCAAACCACTCGCACATGTAATGTATTTCTTTCCGCGAGGTGGTTTTCTTGTTCGGTTTCCCCTCCTCTCTTCCCAAAACGAGCTGTAAAGAGAGAGCTTCTCGGGCATCAGGATGACTTCTACACACACCGCAGGGGACGTCCCAATTGCGGTCGTGGGCTTAGCATGTCGGTTTCCCGGCGACGCTAGCTCGCCATCCAAGTTCTGGGACATGCTGAAGAATGGCAAAGGTGAGCAGCAAAGTACGCTGCATTGGCAGTGGACACTGACAGGAGCCCTAGATGCCTACTCACCAACATCACCCAGATGGAACTCGGACGCTTTCTACCACCCAGGCGACGCCCGATTGAACACGCTACCCACCAAAGGGGGACACTTTCTGAAAGAAGATCCTTACGTGTTCGATGCCGCCTTTTTCAACATCACCGCTACGGAAGCCATCGCCCTAGATCCCAAACAGCGGATCGCCATGGAAGTGACATACGAGGCATTTGAAAACGCGGGCATGTCCCTTCAACGGATTTCTGGCACCCAGACGGCCTGTTACATCGGCTCTGGTCCAAGCGACTATCGAGGAGCAGTGGAGCGGGACTTCTTGCACAATCCCAAATACCATCTCCTGGGGACCGGCGATGAGATGATTTCCAATCGCATATCTCATTTTTTTAATATCCACGGCCCTAGTGCCACGGTTCAGACAGCCTGCTCGTCCAGCCTTATGGCTACCCATTTGGCCTGCCAAAGCTTGAAGTCGGGGGAGTCAGAGATGGCCATTACGGGTGGCGTGAGTCTGATGCTCACTCCGGACTTCACTACACATCTGAATAACTTGAACTTTCTCAATCCCGAGGGCCTGTCGAAAGCATTTGATGAGAGCGCAGGTGGATATGGTCGTGGTGAAGGTTGCGGGATCATCATCCTGAAACGGCTGGCAGATGCAATCCATGATGGCGATGACATCCGTGCCGTCATCCGCGCCACTGGTGCTAATTCAGATGGCTTTACACAGGGCGGTAAGCATATTCTAGTGCTATCAACGCAATAGATACTCCTGCGTCTCCAAATCTGAACCGAGAGTTGCTAACGCTCTTGTCTGCAGTGACAATGCCGTCTCTGGAAGCACAGACTGCACTCATAGAACACGTCTACATGTCCCACGGGTTGGACTATTCGACGCAATACGTCGAGGCCCATGTAAGTAAAAGACCTATCAGACCTAGGGCGTTTACCGTTACCAACCGCAGACTTAGGGTACGGGGACCAAAGCTGGAGATCCAATTGAAACAAAGGCCATTTATAGCACCATCGGAAAGGGATCGCCAAAACCGCGCAAGCTGTTGATAGGAAGTGTGAAACCCAACGTGAGTCTCTTGGATTGTCAGACATTATATCTGAGGATGCTGACTTCACAATCAGATTGGCCATCTCGAATCAGCTGCTGGTATATCGGGAATTATCAAAGGCATTCTATCGATGGAGCATAATCTTATCCCGCCGAATCTTCACTTCACTAAAGGCAATCCCGCGATTCCATTTGATGAATGGAACATTGTTGTGCCCACCAAATTGACGCCTTGGCCTGTTGTTCATACAAAGCGTATGAGCGTCAGCGGCTTCGGCATGGGTGGCACCAACGGCCATGTAGTCCTGGAATCGTTCGACCCGACCCGTTTCGCCAATGGGTCCGGAAAGATCAGCGGCTTTTCCAAATCAGAGAGGACCCGTACTAAGAAACGACTCTTCGTCTTCAGCAGCCACGACCAGGCCGGCTTCAAGCGGAATGCTGATGCCCTGGTCGAACATCTGGACACCGTCGGTCCCGTCGCGTCGAGCTCTGACTTCATGGCAAATCTGGCCTACACTCTCTCCAGGGCCAGATCCAGTCTCTCGTGGCGGGCAACATGTATTGCTGAGAACCTAACCAAGCTCCGTGACCATCTGAGCACTGAGCCAGGAGAAGGCGCCTCCCGGGACGCCAGCAGTGCCACTCAGGCCCCACAAATTGGCTTCGTTTTTACAGGACAAGGCGCACAGTGGGCGCGTATGGGCGTGGAGATGCTCGACCGCCCTGTCTTTAGGGACTCGGTTGCGCAATCGGCAAACTTCCTCCAAGAGGTAGGTTGTGTCTGGGATCCTGTCGCAGAACTCAAGAAGACACAAGCCGACTCCCGCCTGAGCCAGCCTGAGATCAGTCAGCCTATCTGCTCCGTGCTCCAGATCGCCCTAGTCGACGAGCTGCGGTCGTGGGGCGTGACACCGTCCAGAGTGGTTGGGCATTCCAGCGGCGAGATCGCAGCAGCGTACAGCATTGGAGCGCTTAGCCACCGCGACGCAATTGTGGCAGCCTACTTCAGGGGCGTGGCTGCTACCAGGCTTCGAACGGATGCGCCAAATCTCAAGGGCGGCATGATGGCTGTTGGCTGTTCCCGAGACGAAGCCGAGGAATTGATCGAAGAGTCGAAGCTCGATGGCGCCGCTGCTGTCGCCTGTGTCAACTCACCTTCCAGTGTGACGCTGTCGGGTGATGTTGACACGCTTGAGCAACTCCGAGCCATCTTTGACGAGCGTAAGGTGTTTGCCCGGCGACTGAAAGTCGAGATGGCGTACCACAGCAGGCATATGAATCGTGTGTTTGGCAGTTACGCTGAATTCATTGCCGATCTTAAGCCTATACCGCGAAAGTACAATGGGAACGAGAACGAAGACGAACGCATGCCAACCATGGTATCCAGTGTGACCGGCCAGGAGGTCTCACCTGAGCTTCTAGGGCCATACTATTGGGTCCGCAACTTGGTCTCGCCGGTTCTCTTCTCCGATGCGGTCAAGGAGATGGTCTCCCCAGCCGAAGCTGAAGAAGGTGACAATGATGACAGCAGTGGTAACCCGAGTGACAACACTGTCGACTTGCTGATCGAAGTTGGCCCACACGGCGCCCTTGGCGGACCGGTGGAGCAAATTCTAGGGCACCACGGCATCAAAGGCATCACCTACAAGTCGATGCTTACACGCGGACGCAATGCTCTTGAAACGAGTCTCGAGCTCGCGTCAGACCTGTTCCTCAAAGGAGTCCCAATCGACATCACCAAGGTCAACGGCGATCTGAATCCCCGTCGACTTACCGACCTTCCCCCGTACCAATGGAACCATTCCAAGGTCTTCCGCCACGAGACTCGGATTCAAAGGGAGCTCGTGATGCGCCAATTTCCCTTAAAGAGCATTATCGGCGCCCAAGTCCCGATGATGGATGAGAGCCAACATGTCTGGCGCAACTTCCTCCGGTTGTCCGACGAGCCCTGGCTTCGCGGTCACAAGGTCGGCAGTACTGTGCTATTCCCCGCGGCTGGCCTCATCAGCATGGCGCTTGAGGCCGCACAGCAGTTGGTGGAGCCCAGCAAGACGGTGCGCTCCCTTCGCCTTCGCGAGATCTCGTTCTTTGCTGCTATGGCACTTTCTGAGGATGCGCCGACTGAGATTATCCTGCACATGCGACCGCACCTACTTGCAACCTCGGGTTCCTCACCAGCTTCCTGGTGGGAGTTTACCATATCCTCATGCGCTGGCATCGACCACTTGCGAGATAATTGCCGGGGATTGATTACCATTGACTACAGCGAAAGTACCAGTGAGCAGATGGCTCGCGAAGATGCCAGCCTGGAGGCGTCTAGGATTGCCGACTACCACCGCGTCCACGAGGGGTGTCCGGACACTTACTCCAAAGAGGATTTCTACGGCCAATTCGAAAAGATCGCCTGGAAGTACGGCGAGGCCTTCCAGGGCGTCGAGAATGTCCATCTTGGCGACGGCCAGTCAACCTACGACGTGAGGCTCGTCGATATCGGCGAGACCTTTAGCAAAGGACAACTGGATCGCCCATTTTTGATCCACGCGGGGGCCCTCGACTCGATCCTCCAGGGCTGTCTGGGTAGCACGTACAAGAACGGGAGGTTCGAGATGGACAAGCCGGTCTTGCCTACGTTTATTGCCCAGATGGAGATCTCGCTTGATATTTCCGGCGATGTTGGGTATGTCCTGCCGGTGCTGTGCGAGTCGAAGAGACATGGCTTCAAAGAGCTGTCGTCGAATATCTACACGTTTGATAGTGCAGTGTCCAAGATAAACCTATCCATTATTGACTACCGAGTCTCGGAGCTGGAGAATGACGCGGGTGAGCAGGATAGCCAGCAGCTGGAGGTCGATCCGGCTGAGATCACTTCGGAAGTGCGCTGGAACTATGCTCTCGAGGTTCTGGAGCCGGAAGAAATCAAGAAGGTGGTGTCGGCTGTTGCAGCAGAAGATCGGGTCGTCGAGGTAACTTTTTTTTTCCCATCCCAATATTCCCTCTTCACTGTCATCTTGCATGAGCCGCACGGGTGGCTCCTACTTGGACCAGATGTTACTAACAAGCACTGCAGCTGATCCGTCTCTACCTCCACGACAACCCGGCAGCCACCGTGATCGAGCTCGCGCCTGACTACGAGGCTCTTAACCACGCGACAATGTCACTCCTGCCCCGCGGAACCATTCTCCCAAGCCATATCAAATATGCTGTAGCAAGGATTGGTAACGAGTCTGAGGACCAGGGTACCACCGCAGAAGTGATTGGGAAGCCCTTTGACCTGGGCGATGTGGATGACCCCTTGCCCGAAGACATTGCGGCGGCGGATTTGCTGGTCGCTCCGCAATCCGTCAGCAATCATAAGGATTTGGGCGTGTTACTGAGTCGTTTGACAAGCCTTGGCAAGCCTGATGCAAGCCTCGTTCTCGCTGGGGACCGCAGTTTGGGGGAATCTGCCTCCGTTTTGGAGGCCAAGGGATTTCAACGCGTCTTTGATGTCGAGAAATCAGTGGCGCTGTACAAGAAACGGCAATCCGAGCATGCCAACGGGCTCACTAACGGCTACACTAATGGCACATCTTCTAAATCCGACTTGGTCATTATCGAGCCACCAGCAACAAATAGCGGCATTATCACTTTCTGCTCTGCTCTGGAAGCCACTCTCCGCGACCATGGTTACAGCGTGCTCGTGACCAACTGGGCCGAGATCAGTGCCCGTGCAGCCACCGACTTCGAGGGCAAGACGTTCATCTCGCTGCTGGAGCTCGAGCAGCCCCTGCTGGACAATCTCGCGGAGCCGGATTTCCACAATGTCCGCAAGCTGCTGCTGAACAGCGACCGCCTGCTCTGGATCACAGCCGGCGACAATCCGTCCATGGGTGTGGTCGATGGCATTCGGAGGACGATGAGGAGTGAGGTGGCAGGTCTCAAGTTCCAGGTCTTGCATCTTAGTAGCCTGGAGACGGCGTTGCAGTGTGGTCCAGCCCTTGCAGGTCGTATCGTGAGGTCGCATACCAAAGACGATGAGTTCCAGGAGCGAGATGGTATGCTCCAGGTCGCTCGTATCTTCAACAGTCCCGAGGGAAATGACGGCGTGCGCCATTGTCTGGAGGACTCCGTTCGTGTGCAGCGGTTGGGAGATCAAGAGAGACCCCTGAGGCTCACGATTCTAAAGCCAGGTCTCATGGACACTTTGACGTTCATCGAGGACGACCGCATGAAGGTCCCACTCGGGGAGTCAGAGATCGAGGTCGATGTCAAAGCAACAGGTGTCAAGTAAGTCAAAACCTGCCTGGACTGCCCCCCGTTTGTAATCCATTAACGCCATCTTCAGCTTCAAAGACATCATGGCGGCCATGGGCCTCGTCGAAGTCTCCCTCATCGGCCAAGAAGCCAGCGGCATCGTCACGGCCACGGGGAGTGCAGCAGCCTCACGCTTCCAACGCGGTGACCGCGTAACGCTTCTCTGGGAGGGCATGCATGCCACCAAGCTCCGCATCGATCACCGTCTCGCCGTGCACATCCCCGACTCCATGTCTTTCGAAGTCGCCGCCGCCCTACCCATGGTCCACGCCACTGCCTACCACGCGCTCGTCAACGTCGCCAAACTGCGGCCCGGCCAATCCGTCCTCATCCACGCTGCTGCCGGCGGCGTCGGTCAAGCTGCACTGCAGTTAGCTGCTCACTTAGGCCTGGTGGCTTATGTGACCGTCGGAAGCGAGGATAAGCGCCGTCTCCTGATGGAGAAGTGTAACGTGCCAGAAGCGCATATCTTCCACTCCCGGGACGCTAGCTTCGCCAAAGCCATCAAGCGCGTCACGGGCGGCCGCGGCGTCGACTGCGTGCTCAACTCGCTGTCTGGCGAATTGCCCCGTGTCTCATGGACGTGCCTCGCGCCCTTTGGCACGTTCGTCGAGATCGGGCTGCGCGATATCACGAATAACATGCGTCTGGACATGCGTCCGTTCAGTGGTAGCACAACCTTCGCATTCATCAACATAGCCAATTTCTTCAACGCTGAGGGCCTTGATGTGCTGGGGCAGATCTTATCTGACGCATTTGACCTGGTGCATAAGGGCGTTCTGGGTGCAGCGTACCCGCTGACAGTGTACCCGGTGGCCCAGCTGGAGACGGCTTTCCGTACGATGCAGCAGGGCAAGCATCGCGGCAAACTCGTCCTATCGTTTGAAGATAATGCTCAAGCACCCGTACTCTGCAAAGCTCAAGACAGTCTCCGTCTCAACCCCAATAGCACCTATCTCTTTGTCGGCGGCCTCGGCGGCCTTGGACGCAGCCTAGCGCGTGAATTTGTCGCTTGTGGAGCACGACACCTGGCATTCATATCCCGCTCGGGCGATTCCAGTGCAGAAGCCAAAGCCACGATACAGGACCTCACCACCTCCGGCGCCGTTGTCAAAGCCTATCGTGCAGACGTAGCAGATGAAACTGCCTTCCTCTCGGCCATGCAACAATGCACCGCCGACCTCCCGCCCATCACGGGCGTGGTCCAAATGGCCATGCTGCTGCGCGACACGCTCTTCGAGAAGATGTCGTACGCGAATTGGACGCAGCCCATGCGGCCCAAGATCCAAGGCACACTCAATCTGCACAACTACTTCTCTTCCGCGCGCCCGTTGGATTTCTTCCTGATCTGCTCCTCCATCTCCGGCATCTTCGGCTACCCGGGCCAAACGCAATACGCCGCCGCCAACACGTTCCAAGACGCCCTCGCACGCCACCGCCGCAGTCAAGGCCTCAAGGCCGTGGCGGTCGATCTGGGCATCATGCGCGACGTCGGCATCCTAGCCGAGCAGGGCACCACTGGCAAACTCGCTGACTGGGAAGCCGTCCTCGGGATCCGCGAAAAGCCCTTCCACGCGCTGATGAAGAGCCTGATCAACCGCGAGTGGAAAGGAGACGGTGACTGGTCTCCTGCGCAGGTGTGTACCGGCCTCGGGACGGCCGATGTCATGGCGCGGTTCGGACTGGAGCGGCCGGAGCATTTCAGTGATCCGCGGTTTGGCCCGCTGAATGTGTTGAGTATTGCATCCTCGTCCTCTTCCGCAGACCAAGACACCTCATCCGCTGCATCATCGCCCTCCACGCGTCTCGCTGCCGCGTCCACCCTCGCCGAAGCCGTGTCCATCATCACGGACGCGCTCGTCCACAAGACGGCGGAGATACTGCAGATGCCCTTGTCCGAGGTGGATCCAGGTAGGCCGATGTACCGATATGGAGTGGATTCGCTGGTGGCGCTGGAGGTCCGCAACTGGATTACTAGGGAGCTGCAGGCGAATATGGCGCTGTTGGAGATTCTGGCAGCGGAGCCGATGAGGGTGTTTGCGGGGAAGATTGCGGAGAAGAGTAGGTTAGTTGTAGGTAGAGTCTAGAGAAGGGAGGAGTGGTTGATTAGAAGAACCATCATGGAGGAGACAGACAAACTGGTGAATAATGAGCCAATGCAGGTACAGAGACTACTGCGAATGATTTAGTTTTATCTGATAGAAATATTACATTACCCTCCTCTGGGTTTGGTATCTGGTTAATGTTTTTACAGAGCGCCCTGGTCCTAGAAGTTGAGCGGTAAGCTATGTGCTTGCAAAGTCTACCTACAGGTGATGGCTAACTGACCCACATGAAGAGAGAAAGAGATATTCGGGGTGGCTGAATCGATTATATCGGGATCTGAGGATATCTGCTCTTTCTTGTTGCTTCCATGATAACTTGTTCTATCTACAAGGAAGCTCTCAGGAGAAGCCATAGTTCATGGAGTCGATAAGGCCACAGAATGTTCTGAAAGCTAGTATGCCTGCTGAATTACAATGGGTGACTTCCCCCTGCTATTCGAGATATCCATCGTTGCCCGGAGCTAGAGCTGAAGCCATAGATATGAGAAGGTTGTGGTAGTCGTAGCTTCCCAGGCATCATATCATTGTCATAACTAGGTCATGATCGACACACACCCGGAATTTGGCTCTCCCTATCTTCCCGTGTGTAATTAAACTTCGGGCTATACTAATTGAGGATAGATAATGACCATCACTGGCACACCTTACTGCAACTAGTGAAGCGAGTTGCGGCCATGATGGTATTCCGGAATAGTGGCGTACCCTTCAGAAGAACCTTTTCCCTCCGCGTGTCAAGCGGCGAAGTATTAAATATACGCTGGCAAATATTAGATCTATGTATGCTATAGATAGCTCCGTCGATGTATTCTATCGCATCACTTGGAAAATCTCATCCTCAGCTGAACTGCTCCCAAAGTCAATAGGGCCAGACCACAAGGCATCTTTGTTGTTTATATAGCCGCAATGCTTTGAATTTCAGGCAGACCCGCCAGAAATTCAACTGGTTCATGCCATGTTTCAAATCAGTCATCTCAGAAAATCATCTCTGTTGTCATCAATACATTCAGAGAAACGACTGGCTCATTCAACACCCTCTCTGAGTGAAATAACTCCTTGATTCCCCTGTTAGAGTTTGAATTTAGTGAGTTGGCTGAAGGGTTGCCAGGACCTGGCTGAATGTCTGCAGGCGGGTGGCTTGAGGTATTAGTCGGTATTGGGGTAACTGGGCTATATGTGGGGATCATGCTGGACAAATGGTGCAGGTTTATCGAGGCGTTAAGATTCAATTGACGAAATTGTTCATGCAGATCTGAGCAAATAAATGAATGCCTTATTTTGGAAAAAGTTGTGATGTCAGAGAATCTATGACATTCCACGCAGTTTTAACGATAACACAGGACAAACATGAAGACCCCTCGTTGTTACAATCACGTTTCGGAAGGTAGACCAGAAACCACACCGTTGTGCCCCTGTTTCTCGACAGGTCAGTTTTCGACAGGAGAGCTGGAAAACATCCAATTCATGGTTGCCTGAAGGTCGGGGCCCGAGGGCTCCAGCACCCAATCGTGAAAGTGGAGCCAAACCCCGTTCCCCAAACGAGTTGCCGAAATGGGTAGGGTCTAGATAGATCCATCTAACAAATCATAAATCATGCTGCCTAGCTTCCAGTCCCTTGAACTTCGAGCCATCCGCCTTGAGTAGGGATTTCCGAAGCTTGTTTGCCACTCCACACTGGGCCCCTATTTTGAGCGGCCCATCTATGTCATCAACGTATGACTGCTCCCTGCATGCTCAGTGACTACCTTAGGCGTTGTCTGAGTTTCTCCTTACATGGCTGGGCTGCGAGTTGACTTTAAAAGAAGCGTAGTCAATTGAATGGACGGCTACCTTGAATGCCCAAAATTAGCCCTTTCTATCTAGGTATCACATGTGAAATTCCAAGTTCTCGAATTTTTGCGCGATCGCGGAGTATGGAGCTAGTCAGTCTTTGTAAGGCTGCAACATTTTTTAGCGATCCTCTGACTTCACGGCTGCAGAGTAATGACTAGAGGGATGCGAGACGACTTCCTGAAAAGGCTAGCATCCTGCAAGCCACCCGAGCCATCCAAGGAAAAGAGAACGAGAATCCGAAACCAGAAATGGTAGATATTAGGTTGAAGTCTTTCCGTCCGAAACTCCGAAGCCTGTTGACCACTGGGCCCTGCAAGATCGGCGTTTTCCGAACAGCATGACAACTTTTTACCAAATCTGGAGTGGCTTGGGGGGGTGTTTATTGGCCCATCTGACTATGGCACCCTGCGCATTGCCCTGAAACCTGCGGACATTAAAGTTGATCTTCTGCTCCCATTTCCTTTTGCTTCTGCTCCTGATTACCAGATTGAATCCATTGAGCCTACACAAGATTCTCTATCCTTCACGTCACGCATTGTACTAGAAGCTGGAAACGAATAATCGAATTATCAGTCGGTATGGCGTCCGATAATACCGCGTTCATCACGAGTGGAAGACCAGAGACGCCCAAGAAGGCCACGAAGGCCAACAGAGAACGAAGTAAACGCTGTCGCGCTGAGAATAACAAGAAAGAAGGGTGCAGAAAGGTCTTGCTAGCCGAAACAATCGGACGGTCATTACATCACGGCCATGCTCGCCTCGCAAATGACCTCAACCATGTTTCTCACGCTTTGTTCGAAGACCTGGAGCCTCCCGTTAAAATGGCTCCGTCAGCCTGGCTGTCAGTTCCCAGTCACACCGGTCGTACCAGTGGCAGCACTCGCAGTAGTACGAGCATATACGACGATACCTTTTCTGCTAGATCGTATGACACCTTGCCCACCGGCTCTAGCTGCATCAGCGAAGAGGATGCGCATAGCCACCGAAACAGCTCCCGGAGCCGAAGATCCCTCCCCTATAAACGCATCGTCAGCTTGGACGGACAGGCCTCCTTCGAGGACGTGGAACGACTGGCGGTACAGTATGGTCAGGCCTCACATATGGGACTCCTCGACCCCAGCTACAATGTCTTTGTAAATGGAGATCGATCGGGGGGGTTATGCTTCAAGGTTCTGAACAAGGTCGCTATAGTGATGGGCGATCCTATGTGCCACGCAAGCCAGATATCCCCCGTTCTGGATGAGTTCAATCGTTATCGACGTCAAAGACGCTGGGATATCTCATTCCTGGGCGCCGGGCAGATGCTTGCGAGCTATGTCAAAGCGCGCAACAAGAAATGGACGACCTTGCAGTTTGGTAAAGAGCGGGTTCTGAATCCTCTGACAAACGAGGTTATACTCGAGACCAGCGGAAAACGCATCCTCACGCAGAATCGACAGCTCCTCAATCCCAGCAAAGGCGGCATTACCTTGCACATGTACAGTCCAAACCTAGAGACAGATTACGAGTTGGAGATCGAGTTGTGCGCAATCTACGATGAATGGCGCATGGCCCGCAACAATTCGGGGAAACTTCAAGCCTTCATTACTGAGTACGATCCCTTTTTAATGCCGAACCTCATGACATACATCTATACTCGAGGGCCAGACGGGAAGGTCAACGGTTTCGCAGCGTTACGATGGATCGGTGGCAAGAATGGATATCACGTTGATCCGTGTATCGCTGCCCCAGGAGCGCCAAAGGGGATCAGCGATTTGTTAATATTCGCCTCAATGGCTTGGCTGCGGCAACTGGGGATTTCATACCTTAGTTTTGGTTATGAGCCTTCCGACTCGTTGGCAGAGGTGTCGGGAATGCCTAGCCCTCTCGCGAATTTGACCCGGCAAATATATCGATATACATTCCAGCGACTGCCCATCGGCGGGAAGAAGACTTATTTTGATAAGTTCAAGCCAGATGAGGAGCAAAATTCGCCCCTCTATCTGATATTTCCGTCGAAGATCCCCGAACCGCGACCGGTCATTGCCATGGCTCATGTTGCTAATATCAGTATCCGGAAACTGCTATTCCATAACTGTACCAAGTCATCGGACCCGCAATGATCTGTTTTTCTTGTTTAAAGTCCTCTCTCAAAGATCAATAACAATGAGGGATTGCTCTGGGAGCCTTCCTTTCTCTTGACTCGTTCCTTGATTGGGGTATACACTCTCTATCATCCAGCCGCTGTTTTTTAGGCTGCCTTTCCTTGGTCTCTTTTATCCCTACTTATAATCTCCTTCTCTTTAGCCAGTTCATATGTCTCTGTTATGCTCTCTTTATGTCTCTTACAGCGAACCAAATTATAGATTTCATTTTGTTCCATGGATATTCAGAAAATACGAATTCCTATCTCTTCTTCATGAACGGCCATATCAGTCCCGTAGCCTTTCTATCGCAATACGCTTCGTCTCCAATATTCTAATTACCGAAAGCATACCAGGGTCTCAGTTACCCCGAGGGTCTGCACCAGTAAGGACCAAAACTAGGTGCATAGCTAGGTGAAAGGGCACAACGGACGAGATCAATGCGGCACATCCATGCTGGTAAGCAGGTGTATGAATGGTGTCATGCTCTATACATGATCTCTGGTAAAACGCTGCAGCATAACATGACCACTCTGCGCACAAAACTTCTCCTGCACCGCATAACCCTCCGGCAAAAGATCCTCTTCTCCGTTCGCAATCAGAGCTTCGGCAAGGGTACAGCTCCCCACCTCCTCATAGCCCAATTGCTGATACAGCCGTACAGCTGCATCCATCCCCCACTTAACCATCAACCGGACGTGGACATTCTTTGGCGCGGGCCGATACTCGACAAGATACTTGATAGCCTCCGCACACAGTCGTTTCGCGATACCCCTCCCACGATGCGAAGACAACGTGTAAAGACCGAGGAGCTGCCACCGCTCTTCCTCCTCATCGGGTCCTGGTTCTGGCTGCCCGGATGTTGCTGGCAGCGTGAATTCCTCCTTGGTTCGCGGACCGAGCAGCGTCAATTGGGCCACCCATTCCAGATCGTCGCCGTCGGATGCATGGGATTTTGAAGCCGGGCGTGCGGCGCAGACGAATGTTTCCCTCCCTGGCTGCGACAGGCGTGATTTCCAATATTCGTCTGTCAAAAGGGCTTCGGACTCGTAGGTTGCGGCAAATGACGCCGGTGAGAGTTTGAGCGCCTGCAGACGCAGGTCTCTGTATCGCTGCGCTGAGCGAGTCAGATCTTCCGTCTTAGAGACTCGGAAGTAGGTATAGTGGTAATCCGATGCCATGTTGTGTGTGAATTTCAGAAAAGGGAGAGATTGACAGTGTGTTCGTCACGTCTTTTTATTGTGGCAACAATGAAATATATCCGCTAAATCCGCAACATCCGCAGCCCTATGGAGACCGCAATTTACCAGCCGGTTTGACTGACCACTTGATCCGGACATTTATGAATGCTGAGTGAGCGTTTGATGCTCGATATTATGTACAACCAGCTTCCCGTTTGTCGGTTTGTGACTGGCGAAAGATAAGCCAGGGACAATAGAATTTCCGGCCCAAGTATACCAGCTGCCGGCATCCCAATGTCCACTTCTAGCTGACTACCACCTAGGCTGGTCATAAAAGGGCCCAGAACAAGTTTAGCATCTTCTCGCTCCTTGACTACTTTGGAACTAGGTACAGTGACTATCACATATTCCATCGATTCCGAGCAACTGAAGTTGACTTCGCCACGAATCGACCGAGCGATATCATTGACACGACGCACAGGATATACAATTTCTCACCAACTTAGGGAGAAATTTCACACTACTGCTTCAGGCAGATCACAATGCCTATGAAAATATTTCAATTCTGCTATATTACTACCAGTAAAGGTCGACACCTAGATATAAGCCCAGTCCTTTAACTGTACATCCGAAAAGGGAATGGTCGCAGATGACGGAAACCAGGATATTAGTAATCACGCGGAATTGTAGGTTTTCCTTGGCAGCCGCCTTGGATAAAGATTGCCAGTGTCGGCCCGAGTATCTAGTATTGACAGGGATGGAGTTGCGAATGGGCCAGGAGACTTGTGAATCCAGAAGTCAAGAATGTCTGGCCAAGTGAATCGGCAACGTCGGTCCAAGGTTGCCTGTGAGCCATGCCGGACCAGGAAGAGGAAGTGCAACGGGCAACAACCCTGCGAGATGTGCACAGAATCCGAGTACACATGCCGCTATGACCTGGATTCACGCAAGAAACGAAACAAGAATATCACCCTGGAAAATCTGATAGCGGTCCGACCGGCGCAGACGCAGCAGGCGGAGTCGCATTCTGAGGCCCCAAGGGCCCCGACGCCGCCAAGTCCATCACAGCTAGGTGAGCGATTTACCAATACCGTCCAGCAGTCGATCGGACCCAATTCCGGCGCAGTATTTGTGCAGAACCTGGGCCTCAAGATCGACCCTGTCAATGCACTCGATCCTCAGGTCTTCGCGTGGAATATCGGCCGGCGGCAATTGCCGGGCACCTTCACGGCGCTGCCGATAGTAGATATCATCTCCGAGGAGGAAATGAGCGCGTTGACGCACGTTTACTTCGACAAGGTCGCTCCTTGCTACGGCTTCGTTGACCGGGATAGCTGCTTTGTATACATCCGGTCGCGATGGCATCGACTGTCCGCTTTTGAACCGTGCGATGTCGTTCTTTGCGGAGTGGCCGCGATGGGCTATTTGTTTTCTCAAAGGAAAGCAGTGGCTGCAGAGCTGCATCTAATCGAGTCGGCCAAGTCGGCTCTCGAAAAGCGTTCCGGAGGCGAGATACCACCACTGATGCTGCTCACGGGATGGGCTCTCCGGCTTTCTTACCTGCGGCTAACGGCATCGCCTCACACGGCCTGGCTGGCGAGCTGTACATTACTCCACCTTATTGACGCGTCCGGTCTACATCTGGACCCGTCATCTAGACATGCGCTCCTACGACCGACGCAGAATATCGACGATGATATCAGACGTAGGCTCGTCTCCTTTGCCCAATACATCAACACGTGGGTATCCTTTGACCTGGCAAGATCACGAATCATCCTACACGGCGCATCATACACAACCCCGTCCAGCCGAGACGGAGATTTCACGGCCGAGATGTTGGATTTGCTGCCCCTCTCTGAGAGCCTCGACCCCTTCACGCCGGTCGACGCAGTCCAGCTTACCGCTATGCTCGTCAATATCATGCAAAGCAGTCGCACGCAACCCCCGTCCGTACTCTCTCAGTGCAACCTCGTCTTATGCATCTTCCGCCGTCTCCGTGCGGTTCACTCAACCCTGTCCGCGACCCTTATGGGCCAAATGCTGACATTAATTACAAAAGCTCTCGCCTGCGCCCGGGAATTAGTCGATGCGAACTGTCCATGGAGCCACGTCGCTAATGTGCCCTTCCAGATTATCTGCACGCTACTAGCAGTGGATAATCCAGAGTCGTTGTCTCTGCTAGATGACGCGGTGCAGACACTCAAATACGTAACGGATGTGTATGACACTGAGGTACTGAGGGATGCATACCGGACCGCGGGGTCCTTGATTCTGCTGCAGCAGAGACGAAAGGATCACGATGCGGCGCGTCTGAACGGTGTCTTGGGGGTGCACTTTGCTCTTCCTCCTGCGTCTGACCATGAAACCATGTCCCAGCGACGACAGAGTATACAGGATTCCGAGTCCTTTAGAGACCTGGTCGCGGATCTGTCCAGTTCGGAGAATTTTGATTTTGCGCAGTTCTTTATCGCGGATAACCCTTGGAATGCGCTGGGAATGGACAGCTAGATTGTTGGATCCCAAGTAGTTTGGAAGGAGACGAGCTGGTCTCGCTGCATGATGTTGCCTTGCAGGCTCATCCCAGCAGCAAACACGGATATACAGTAATGATTATACAAGCTAAACAGCTGATCGATTATACAATACAACGTAATCGTATACTATGTTAAACATGGAATACGAAAACCAACCACAATAAAAATCACAACACGACAAGCTAACTATCCCAGATAGCCCCATAAGCAGGAACCCCCCTCGTCTCCATCCCATAAACCACCTTTTTAGTCAACTTCTCGTTCGAAATCACAATCACAGCCTCAGCCTGGAACTCCTGCACCGCATCCCACGTCAGCCGGACCAAATCCGGCCGGCCCTGCTTCTTCGTGTCGTGCACGATCGCCCCCGCATCAGCGGCGTAGACCGAGTCCACGACGTCCTTCCCGAATGTATCGACGGGATTCGGCGTCGACCAGACCAGCCGGAACGGACACGTTGGGACTTGGATATGCCCGAGGAGAGGACCGATACCTGAGCCCGTCCCTACGAGGACAACGCGGTTGAAGAGCGTTGCGATGCGCATCACGCCGCAGGCTGTTGCGGATGATTAGCAGAGGAATATAATGAGCGAAGAGGAGACTTACTGGGAATACCGCGGACCCACAGGTGGGTGGGCGGTTTGCTTATTTGCCGTCCTGTCCAGTCCCCTGCGCGAGAGACTACTAGGGAGTACCCCTTCGGTCTACCGTTCACTGCCGTTGGAGCGGGGACTGTTGCGAATGAGTGCCACTCGAAGAGAGGCCGTTCGGACAATCGGGTAAACGACCCGTTGACTGGCATTGTGTAGTCAAAGTGAAGCCGCACGGCATGGTTGGAGAGGACCTCGGCGTCGACGGGGACCTTTCGGAGGAATATCCACGAACTTGCAATGCTGGCGGTGATGACGAGGAGCATCCAGAAATTTGGTGAGGAGATGACGGCCCGACCCAAGGATTGTGTTCCGCGCTGGTCCCGGATGGAGAGGATTGTTTGGATCCAGATGATGCCGAGGATCGTCCAGCCGAAGAAGCGATGGATGCGCTCGAACGCGTTGTGGCGCTTTTTTCTAAAGATCGGATATGCGAAGCCGATCATTGCAAACAGGAGGAGTAACACGATTACGGAGAGAGTGAGCGTCGCAGGTGAGACTTTCGCAATCACTCTAGCATCGTCGACTTCGTTGTAGATGTTATAACAGATAGAGCCAGCGAACCAGGCCGTTGCGGCCATTGCAGCGCCGGAGTGGACACCCCCAAGGTGATAGATCTTTGCGCACCGGCGACGAATCGCCAATGGCCATGACTTTGGTACCGAGCAGCAGATTGTGTAGAGAATATTGATGACAGCGTCCTGACGGACGAGAACGGCGATGGTGAGATTGATGAAGGCGATTGTTGAGATCCACCGGGGACCTGCGTTCGGAATGAGAAGAACACACAAGAGAGCAGCAATATTGGCCAGCCATATGAGCGTGAAGAGCCTCCGGTAGACAATAAAGACACGGTATCTGAGTCCCCGGATGGCCTTCCGGTTTTTCTTCTCGGCCAACGGCACGGGTTTGTGGAGTGATTCTGAAGAGTCTGATCCAGATGATACTGTCTCGCGAGAAGAGCTCAAGATAACCTGCTTCTTCTCGTCTAGTATCTCCGTAACACATTGCGTCTTCTCTTCGGGGCGGCACAACAGAGCGAGGGCCCGTTTGTCGATCTTGCCATTTCGCGTTAGTGGAAACGCATCCACCCTATGCACTTGCGTTGGGATAGCATAGTATGGCAATCTCGCCTTCAAGTGGGTCTGTATTTCTTGCAAATCGAGCGCCTGAGGGGTGACGAATGCGACGAGGTCTCCTTCCACCATGATGGCGACAGCCTCCATAACACTCGGGAAAGAGGCCAATGACGCGCTGACGCCATCTAGTTCGACACGGAAGCCCTGTTGCGTTCAGTATTGTGAAGATAGGATAGAAAGAAGCGAAAACCTACCTTGATTTTGACCTGATCATCATTGCGTCCCAGCGTCTCCAAGTTGCCATCTGGAAGCCATCGGGCCAGATCGCCGGTATTAAACATCATTGAGTGGCTGCAACAATCCGACTGTCAGCGAGAAGTATTCCTGTCACAAAGACTATTTGAGACGCACCCATCATCTACAAATGGATCATAGCGATAGCGCTCGGCCGTCTTCTCGGGCTGTCCAAGATACCCTCTGGTGACCCCTGCTCCACCAGCCCACATAGTCCCGGCCTCTCCAATCGCAACTGGAAGTTGCTTATCGTTCAGTATATACACGCTGGTGTTTGGCAGAGGTCGTCCTATAGTCAATTGCTGGCCGAGTTTGTGTCTATGCATGGTATTGATGATGGTGATCTCTGTTGGGCCACAGCAGTTGTAGAAGGTTGCTCCGTTCGCCACCCATTTGTCGGCCAGTCTAGAAGAGTCAGACGTACGTTAGTTAAATACAAATACACACCCTGCTGGAAAGGACAACCTCTGAGAACATGGCTCGCCCGCAGTGGCGATGCATCGAATATTGGGGAAGTCTTCGGAACGGTATCGACTGAGTATGCTCGGGGTGCATATGAGTGTATCGACCTGGAGTCGGCGTTCAATATGGCTACATCGAATATTTTAATATGTTGGACTCACCTGTTGTAGTGCCGCGTGCCAATCCGACCCTCGTAGGACCAAGGTCGCGCCGTTGGAAAGGCTCCCCAGTATTTCCCAAGCCCCTAGCAATATCAGTAAGGGTTTTGGGCATCGCAGTTCTCCAATGCTCACCCATGTCGAAGCTGATGGACAATACTTGTCCAACTCTCGACCCACAAGACATACCCAGATTGCCGGGCTCATGGCAGACGACGTTTGTAACATTCCTGTGTGTGACATCGACGCCTTTGGGGGTTCCGGTGGTACCTTCATGGCCAGGAACTTATTAGATTCACGATCAATGCACAGGAGCGATATGACTGACCAGACGTGTAGATCACATAGCACCCCGAATTCTCGTCTCCATCACAGATCAAACGAGTGGTGTCCACCCGGAAGCCAGTATGCTCCGCCTCAGCGAGTAGTTCCTCCAGAACCAGAACCGAGGATAGTTGTGGGAAAGAACGCAGTCTCGACCCGAAGACACCGGTGCACAAAGCTACAGAGCTTTGGGATTGAATCACAGCATGTTCCAGCGTCTGGTCCGGAACAACAGCGCCATCAAGAGGGATATACTGTGCACCACACATGAGGATACCTAGAATACCTGCCACCATCTCCACGCTCCGTTTTGTGACAAGGGCAATCCTGCTGCCAGGGACGACACCATGCTTTTGAAGTCGCAGTGCAATGAACTGCGCATATCGAAGCAGAGTACCGTATGTGACCTCTACTGATTTATTGTGGGAGAGATCACAGACGGCGATGGCGTCGGGATATTGCTTCGCATGATCTATGAAGGCATGGTGAACGGTGGGATAGGGAACAGGTCGCTGGGGGCCGAAGCCGAACGATCGGAAAATATTTCCGTCTGGCGGTGAGACTAGGGAAGACTCCATTTCTGTGGGACTTTTTGCAAGCGTACCAGAACTTGTTGCAGGAAGTAACCCTGTCAGAAGGTTCAGTCGGGTGCCTGGGGAGAACCTCGCAGGATATATGTGCGCCCATTGTGCCACGGTCTCCCTGCCAGTGCGAATAGACACCTGTTTCCCTGAGTCGGGTTGAGGGAAATAGTTGGCCTTGCCATAGACGAACGCAAAATTGATTGCTCGACCCACCAGTACTATGTTAGAAACAACAACCGCCTGGCGTCAGCAGCCACGGCAAGAGGGTAAGATTGCGGAATGGCAGTGAGACAAGTTGATGCATCCCGACGGTCAATTGACTCGATTCGGCCTCTTCAGGTTTCTACGACGTCACAGTCTGAGTCGCAATGGGCTGGGCATGCGGGGTCAAAACCGTCGATCATGGGCCCTCTTTGTGATGGTTCCTGAGTCCCTTTCGGATATTGGTGGCTTTACTCGCTCTAGGGTACTGTAAAAGTGGAGACAAGACCCTGGTCGCACGCCTCTTTTCCATCAGTCGTCTGAAGAAATTGGGCCTCGACCAATCGGTTCTTTATAGTCGTGGTCGTGATTCGTCCTCGGATTCTTACTCCTGAATGTTCTCGATTCATGTACACGGAATTCAACCGGATCTACGCGCGGAGGTCCGTATGAAAACGGTTTGAGTAGTGCGTATGTTAATCTACCATTCCCGAAAAGGCATCTTGGCCTCTTTCGCGTGTGCATGTGTGACGCCATGGCGCGCAAGTGGTGTTCTCGATAGGCTACACTCGGTCTAGCTGCTCAGCCGTTGCGGACTGTGACAGCTTGACACGGCCCGCAACTCCGTATGTTTCAACCCCTGCTCCGTACACGAAAAGGGTAAAAGCCCGCCCGGAAATGTTTCAGTCAGGCGTTGAGCTCCTTTTTAGCTTGGACTTCTCCCTCGAAACTAGAACATTCGAGTCGTTGTCTGATCCCCAACATAGATAGGCATCGTCATGGATTATTCAACAGGGACCGAAGGACTTATTTTGGCTCAGACACATCAGACGTCTGCTCGCATTCTCACGCTGAATCGTCCTAATAAGCGAAATGCTTTATGCCAGGCCCTTATCGACGAGTTATTGCGTCAGCTGGAGATAGCCTCGGCTGATCCGCACATCAGAGCCATCGTCATCGCTGGTTCGGGCGCTATCTTTTCGGGTAGGTGTCACACGTTAAGTGTAGTAGGTGTGTAGCTGACTTGTCGCAACTTGCGACTTTCATACAGCTGGTGCCGACATTAAAGAGATCGCTCAATTGGATGGCGAAACTGCTCGGCAGAAACGGTATCTTCAAGATCTCTGTCATGGAATGAAACAGGTCCGCAAGCCGATTATTGCGGCGGTCGAGGGTAAAGCGGTATGTTTTCTCGCCTGAGTATTGTCATGGTGATGCTGACAGGAAACGTGCTTCGCAGCTTGGCGGTGGATTTGAACTTGCATTGATGGTATTTTCCCTCCCTCCTTCAGATGGCTTCTAATCTGACTCGTCACTCTTCAAGGCAGACTTTATCGTCACAACGCCAGACGTGGAATTTCGACTTCCGGAAATATCCATCGGTCTGATCCCGGGTGCTGGAGGTACACAGAGAGTGACCGCCGCTGTGGGCAAGTACAGGGTAGCTGCTCTCTGGCGAAGCTGGCCCCATTGATAAGGGACTCAGCTAACTAGGTTTTATGTAGGCAATGAACATGATTTTGCTCAATGAGCCAGTTTCGGGACACGAGGCCTTTCAGCTCGGACTCGTTAGCAAACTGGTCGAACCAGGGAAAGCTTTGTCGGGGGCGTTGGAGATTGCAGATAAACTGGCTTCTCATAGTGCCTCCACGTTGATGGTGGCAAAGGAGGCAATATGGAGAGGTGAGCTTCATTGCTCTGTTGTTCATTTGACTTACTCACAGCTTTTCAGCGGACGAATTGCAACATGACCATGAATTTGAGCGGTCACTTTATTATTCCACTTTCGGAACCCGCGATATGGTGGAGGGAGTCAATGCATTTCTCGAGAAGCGTGCGCCTGTGTGGAGGACGCCATCTTGAGGAATGCCATTGAATGGGAAATTGGCGCATGTACATTATGGCAGGCACATACATAGACACGAACGGAAATATGGCTTTTTGAATTCGTATATGCAAGTGACCGCAGTGATGAGGCATATTCATACCTAGAACTGTGTGCTGGCTCATTGCGAAGACCCTAAATGCTGGGCTTTCCTTCCGAGCTCCACTCGGGCACGACTGATGAAGGCGAATATGGCGGTGGTTGTGCGTCTGAACTATAGGCAACATATGCTCGAGAATGACTGGAGCCCGCATCTGCTGAGCCCCAGCCTAAAGCCTCCTTCTTCACCTTCATTCCAGCATTTGAGAGAACTCCTACATCCAGATCTGTAGCAACGAAATTTAACAACTTCCCGGCGCATTCGAACGCCAATGAGATTCTCAGCCGGTATGAACGGCTCTGATTAAACGTGTTAAAAGTGACATCAGTGGTAGGTAATGATATCTGGCCGAATTGCTCGGAAAGGTCCATCTGTCCACTAACAGCGACTCGTAATGATGTTTTGGAAAGTAGCGTAGTCTCTTCATCCACCTCGCCTGACATCGACCCCATCAGCAATGGAGATGCTCGAGCGGCCGTTCTGCCAACAAGTGTAATAGAAACAGTTTGTAAGACGATTTCCGGGATTCGGGGAGCATTGGAGTTGTCTATTAATGGTTTCACATCCAACGACAGTCGAATCGGCATGCCGTGGACAAGGAAAAACGGGTACTGGAACTCAACACCAAAGGAAAAATAAGGCAACTGCCCAGGAGAGAGCCAGGCCTTGAATCTCTCCTGCACACTCAGGGACCGGTCGGTATTCCCCGGCAACAAGGATAGACTGCGCACGGTGAACGTGCGGTCGATCTTCTGTTTCTTCTCTAGCTCGATAGCATGGGTGTGTGCTCGTGCCGCCATCGGGACGAACGGAAGATGCAGCACTTTCTCAAATACAGGCGACTTTGTCTCAAACAAACCCTTTGTGGGCTTGAAGACCTGTGCTTTGAGCCGGTACTCGATGCTTGCGGATACCTTTCGCAGCTCATTGTGGCACTCGGCATCAAATGATGGGGGTAATGGTTGGTTCTTGTCGCTACAGAATGGCCTTGCCTCAGGCCAGGCATTTGGCGATTCCACATGAGGAGGAAAACGAAACTCAAATGGCCAGTCATAGGTTGTGGGCGGTATTTTGCATTCCTCTGCCGGGACGAGGATTCTTTCCCTTTCGAATAAGATGCATTTACTCTGGTACCTGCCTGTCGGTGCCACTGGGCCTTTGACTTTCTGGATCTTGGCTTTTGAGCACCCCGAGAAGGTCAGTCTGATATCTTTGATCTGCTGGAAATCTCGAGGACAGTCGAAAACAACTCGGCCCCTGATGATGTCATTTTCCGCGTAACATGGGCGGGTGTCGTCGATGTAGATGTTCAGGGACATTGCGCGCTGGTCGTGACGAAGGGTGATAAAATATCGAGCTTTACTGTGAAAACGAAGGATGCGTAGCAGAATCAACCTCCTGGAGAATTTTTCCATTTAGATATTACTGAGTCAGGGAATCACTCGGAGGAAGTGTACATCGTGTTAAATATTCCCAAAAAGGCAGAAATTGTACGAATACGGCGAGTGGAGACTGGTGGGCCGTGGACCTTTTGGCATCATAATCTTACTGGCCTCGACCATCCTTTGTCCTTAGAATAGGATACGTTATTCCTAAATGTATTGATTGAGAGAATTTGAAGTATAGACTTTATTCGGTCTTGGGATGGATTCCACCTTGCTAGATTGCATGGGATACCCCTTCATGGAGGCTCAGGCCGTTTTTTTTTTTGGCGAATATGACACTTGATTCTTCCAATGCTTACTCGGTAGTAAGAAATGTCTCTGCGTACATTGATTGAATTGTTTCCTTATGTGGAACCATGATAGTTACAACTCAGTTGTTGGTGCTGCTTCTGCCTGAATGTACGAGTACGAACAAACCCTTCCAAAAAGGGGAGATCTGCACAAAAGGAACCACGATCCTGAATCTATAACCAATAGTGATCACGGCCATGAATAGATGCTCATCATTTCTCCGCAGCATTGGTCCGATATTCATGCTGGCAACCAAATTCGACAGGTTTCAAGCGTATTCGTTTTGCAAGATCCGTTGATTATAACAGGGCTATAGGGTTCGAGTAAAGATATATAAACAACCTATCCCCTCGACCTGGGTGAGGAAACACTACCATACCTCATCGTTCTTCTGTGTTTCCATCACAAAATGATATTGTCCTCTTTCAGAGTATTCACGTCTTTCCTGGCTCTTGCCAGCGCAGTACGTGCCAAGTCACACTGCAAACTCTCTCCCCTTGATGCCGAATGGCCTTCTACCGAAGAATGGGCCGCTCTGAATGCATCAATCCAAGGAACCCTGATCAAGACAGCCCCTGCTGCGTCGTCCTGCTATCCGGGAAATCCCTTTGGCTCGACTGAAAATTGCACGACCGTGAAGAAGTATTGGTCATATGCTGCATACCACTCCGCCTGGCCTGAGAGCGTCGATTACTCCATCTATACCAACAACTCCTGCGTGCCTCCTGGTGTTGCAGGATACACGGACGGTCGGGGCTGTAGCATCGGAACTCTTCCACTGTATATTGTCAACGCTACGACTGAGGAGCAGGTAGCAAAGGCAATGCAGTGGGCGTCCGAAAGAGATATCCGTATCGTGGTGAAGGGAACGGGCCATGATCTCAGTGGACGGTATGCAAGCTTGGTAATTCTGGCGTTCTTGTCAGCTGATTCAAACTCATATTAGGTCCACCGGCGCATATTCGCTTTCGATTTGGACACACAACTTTAGGCATATCGTGCATCGGCCTTCATGGCCTGTACCTGCCTCTAACCGCACTGCGGACGTTGTGATCATTGGGAGTGGCAACACCTGGGGATCTATATACACTGCCGTTCATGAAATCAACCGCACCGTTGTCGGCGGGGAAGACGCCACAGTAGGGCCAGGTGGATTGATTCAGAACGGGGGCCACGGTCTGCTCTCCAGCCACTACGGACTGGCCTCAGACCAGGTATACCAGGTCACAGTTATCACTGCGGACGGCCGTCGTCTAGTGGCCAACCATGCGGAGAATGAAGATCTGTTCTGGGCTGTCCGAGGCGGTGGTGGAGGTCAGTTCGGAGTTGTCACCGAGTTTGTTCTCAAGACACACCCTGTCCCTGCGAATGTTGTCACTGGCGGTCTTTCATTCTATCCCAGTCGCCGCGGGAAGGCGAGTGAGCTCGCCTCATGGGATGCCTTTGCGGAAACCGCACGCATGATTCCCGATCTGATGGACTCGGGTTTGACAGGGACTGTCACAGCATTGACGAAAGAGTCCGCCATGATGCTTCCCGGCGTCAACGAGACCATCCAGGGTGTGGCAGTCACCATCAACCTCATTGGATACAATACAACGACGAAGCAAATGGACTCCTCCCTCCGCCACCTCGCAGCGCGCATCACGAATCACCACAATTCAAGCGCCCTTTCACTGTCCTATCAGCCGCCCTCAGCTCAGAGCTATTGGGCTCTCGCGAACCCCGACCCCATGGCCAGCAAGGCCTCTGGTGCTAGTAGTTCCGTGAGCAGTCGCCTTCTGGGCCGTCGAGAGCTCACCGAGCTCCCCAAAGCCAATCTAATCACCTATCTCCAACAAATCCTTACATCTCAGGAGCCAGAAAAGGGTGCAATGCTCCTCTTTGGCCTGCAGGGAGGTCGTGGACCCGCCACCACGCCACCAGAAATGCGCGGCAGCGTGCTGCCCCCCTGGCGCTACGCATACGTCCACGCCATGCTCTACGGTGCATCAATCAACGACACTGCAGATCCAGCTGAAGCTTTGGCGACGGTCGCGGAATGGTACGAGTCGGCCATAGAACCGGTTTGGAGGCGCTGGGCCCCGGAGACGGGCTCGTACATGAACGAGGGGAACGCTTTCAGCAGGACCTGGAAGAAGGACTTTTATGGCGAGAATTACGACAAGTTGCTTGCGGTTAAACGCAAGTATGACCCGGAAGAGACTCTTTTCGTTTGGAGTGGTGTTGGGAGTGACATGTGGGATTATGATTTACAGAGTGGGCTGCTTTGTCGCAGGTAGTTTAACTGTTGGAACAACCTGTGAAATTGCTGCCTTGCACATTCTATGGATTCTAGATAACAATCCCCTCCCGAGCGGTCGCGGGACAATGAGGTGTCGAATCTACCGACATCTAGATGAACAAACAAAAATGCAGATATATACCAACCATAATGCAACGCGTAACTCAATCTATATACATTGGATATCACCCGGCGTCGACTAGACCTTCTCCGCCATCTCCACAGAGCATCCGTCGCCCTTCTTGTTCGCCTCCATCAGGTCTACCTCAGTTACCTCTCCCTGAGGCAGATGCTTCGCCATCGAGACAATCTCCCAGGGGGACGACGCATCCCGGAAAACATGGTTCAGCAACTCCAGGTTGCGGTTCATGGTCTCGGGGTAGAAGAAATACACCAGCAAGGGGATGCACGCCGAGAGCACGGCATACATGACGTAGTACTGGTAGCCGATGGTATCCAGCGCGATGGGAGTGACCATCACGACGACAAAGTTCCACAGCCAGTGGTTCGCTGTCGAGACGGACGACATGGCAACGCGCAGTCGGACGGGAGCCACCTCGGTACAGTAGAGGAAGTTACCGCCGAGGAAACCGATCGGGTAGAAGAGGTTGAAAAGGAAGATGAAGACAACGGAGGCGATTGATGCTCCCTTGTCATCTGTGGGGCGACTGTTGGTGATGGCCAGAGACATCATGCAGATGGCCATGCCTGTGCCGCTGATCATGAAGACGGCTCGACGGCCGAGGCGGTCGATGGTGAAGAAGGCGATGAAGCAGCAAAGGAATTTCCAGGTCAGGGCGCAGGCAGCGAGGATCTTGGACAGGCTGGCGCTGAGGCCGAGGTTCTGCTGGAATATTGTCGAGGCGTACACGGAGATCAGGTTACCACCGCACATCTGCTGGAAGAATTGCAGGACAATACACAGACAGAATCGGTAGAACAGTCGCTCCTGATCGTTGGGATCGAACATCTCCATCAAAGAGCCTTTGGATTGGGCAGTCAACTCGAGGGAGGATTCAATGCCGGAAATTTCGGCCCGGATCGCCTCGTCTGTTTCAGACAATCCCTTTAGGGATGCGAGGGAGTGGCTCGCTTCCTCGATGCGGTTGACCTGGACTAGCCATCGCGGGGATTCTGGGAGGAAAAAGACAGAAAGGAGGATGACAAGGGCAGGGAGCAGTGACAGGGCGAGCGGGACCCGCCATTGTGTGTTGCTCTCGGGGATGCGAGTCAGGCCAAAATCAATCCAGTTGCACAGCGAGTATCCGAGACACATGAAGATACCATCGATAATGACATGCTGTCCTCTGTTCTTTGCTGAAGAACATTCCGACTGCCATACCGGTACCGCCACACTGTACTGCCCGACCCCCATACCCAGTATAATACGGCCAATAACGAATTGCACTAATCCATAGGATGACACTTGCAGGACCTCTCCAATGATGGCGAGGATAGAGCCGAGGAATATGGTCTTCCGGCGACCCAGTCTGTCCGAGATCAGTGTGCAAGAGAGAGCTCCGATGAGGGCTCCGATCTGGAAGGAGGCAATAACAGCACCCTTGCTGGTGGAATTGTGTGCTTCGAGCGCTCCTTTCGTGTTAATCGTGTCGATCTCAGGGAAGGTCTTGACCCAACTCTGGAGAGTGGCCAGGGGGCCAACACCGGCTTGGTTGTACCCAAAGACAATGAAGGCAGGGGCACCTATCAGAGCCACCTGGGCCCAGTGCAGGGCTTTTCCAGAGAGCCCGAGATATTTGGGGGATTCGGACGCCATGGTGAGATTCGATGCAGCACAAGTTTCTGCAGCCCACTGGGAGACTGACTGGCCTTTATATCGACCTCTGTGGAGACGAGATGAGACAAGACGAGTCACACTCAGCAACAAATTCTGCTCCCCCGACTTCCCCCGTTCGCGGGGTCTCCAGGCACTGGCCCCGTATCTCTTGGGGAATTACTGCATCATGAATTGTAATTCGTAACAGCATTGTGCGTTGAGGCGGATGAATCCATTGAAGCGCACGTTATAGGTCGGGCATTTTCTTTCTCCACTGTATCCCCACCGGCCGGCCATTCAACCCCCGGAAACTTCCCGAATCATTAGTGATGCCGTGGCGCATTACGGAAGGATCAAGTGTGGTTGATCGGGCCAAGAACGCCGTGGACCAAGCTTTTCTTTGCTTTTTTTGGGGTGTCTTGGATGATCTTGATTATACGGCCGAAATCTTGCATAGCCGGGTATGAGTACTCCGTAGAATCAACAGCTACAACCTACAGTATTATTAAGCTCTGCAGATACCAAGAATATCGTTCATGATCCCAATTCCCAATATGTGTTTACTTTGACATTGACAAGCATTAATTACAACTTCCATTAGTGGTGAAATATTGCGATCCAGGGCCTGAATTATTAGCAAGTAATGGGAACCACTCATACCAATTTGGATTGCTAAATTCTGGCCCAAGCTCGAGGTAGTCATATCCACCGTATTCGCATGACAGTAGTTGATTCTCGTCAACTGCACAAGATAGCAATTGGTTAGGGGAAGGATTTCCTTCCCACCACCCAATTGCTTGCACCCAAGGTCCCATACCGTAAGGGTCCACACACCAGAGCCTATCTTCTTCAACGCAAAGCTGTAGCATTGGAGCACCAAGGGTAGGTGCAAGACAGAGGTACCCATTGGTTGGCTCTATGAAGAACTGATTTGAAGGATCTTCTCCAGTAGGACCAATGCCAATAGGGTTGGGTAACTCAGTGCTAGTGAAGGCTGTCGTAAGCTGCTGCCCATCTGCTGTAGTGCCAGAACCGCACATGGTGATGGTAAAAATCTGGGGATTGTTGACATTCCAGCAAGGTGCATCTTGGGCTGGTTCACTATATTTAACGGTTAGTAAACAGTGATGGCTTCATGAATGTATCCTACATTACAGGCCCAGAACTTCCTAGCCTGCCTTGTTCAGAGCTGAACTGCGGGTTCTGCCTACTGAGGGCAAACGGTAGCAGCCCTAATATATCAGAGAGGAACCTCATCCTCGACTCGTCAAGTCAATATGCTATAATAATGGTGCTGAGTAGTTATAAAGATCAACCTCTATTACTTTGGGTCCTATAACATTATTATAAGAGAGAGCCATTAGGTAGTCGCAATACCCTCGTCACTGTGAAGTAAGCTTTGGCAATGTCAGATGTCCAGAAAAATGAGTGTGTATGATGCGTCGATTTCCGAAAGCAGAGAGTCAGCTTGCAATGGAAAGTTTAGTAGTAAGGAACCTAGTCACGTATAAGCTATTATGGTACAGTATGATTTTTGCACAGTTTGGACTACAGCAGATGTATATTTTAAAATACTAAGTCCCTGTCTGTCATCTTGTGTGTGTTAGAGTATGGAGTACGGCTAAATAGTACTCCGTATCGGACCGGAGAACTCAACAGTTATCGACGGCTTACTTTGCATCGGCCAACTTCCGAATCTGCCCCACCACGGCCTCGGTGACCTCCCTTGTCGTGGCGTTTCCTCCCAGATCGCGAGTCAGAATCCCCATTTCACACACATTTTCGACGCAGTCCAGAAGCTTCTTAGCCGCATCTTCCTCACCCAGCCAGGCCAGCATTTCTGCAGCAGTCCAAAACGTCGCAACAGGGTTAGCAATTCCCATGCCCGTAATATCAAATGCAGACCCATGGATAGGCTCGAACATGCTGGGATTCTCCCGCGTGGGGTCCAGGTTCGAGGTGGGGGCGATCCCGATGGACCCTGCCAGCGCTGCAGCGAGGTCGGAGAGGATGTCGGCATGCTGTAGATATCCCACCGTCAGTAATCCGTATTTCTATCGCCAAGGCAAGACAGCCGAATTGAATTTGGTTGGCCACTTACAAGGTTTGTCGCCACGATCGTGTCCAGCGTCTCGGGCTTGAGCACCATTCGCGTGGTCATCGCGTCCACCAGCATCTTGTCCACAGTGATGTCGGGAAAGTCCTTGGCGACGTCCGCAGCCACTTCGTCCCAGAGGACCATGCCGTTGCGCTGCGCGTTGCTCTTCGTCACGACCGTCAGCAGCTTCCGAGGTCTCTTCTGTGCAGTCTCAAAGGCAAAGCGCATGATTCTCTCCACGCCGTGTCGCGAGAAGATGGCCGTCTCGGTGGCTACTTCCCACCCCTTGCCTCGGTGCGACCGTCCGCCTTGACCTGCGTACTCGCCCTCGCTGTTCTCGCGAACGATCACCCAGTCCAGATCGCCGGTCTTGCATTTGCGGAGAGGAGACTCCGTGCCGCGGAAGATCTTAGTTGGTCGGACATTAGCGTATTGCTGCAGGGGCTGGCAGATGGCAAGGCGGAGACCCCAGAGAGAAATGTGATCGGGGACATCTGCGATCGTCAGTGACGGCGATTCCGGAGAATTGATGATTGACTTACCAGGCGCACCGACTGCACCGAATAGGATCGCGTCGTGCTTCTTCAGCTCTTCCACACCGCCGTCGGGGATGTATTTGCCGGTCTTCTTGTAGGTCTCTGAGCTCCAGTCGTAGGTGGTAAAATCGAGCTTGAAGGTGTTGAGAGTTTCGCTGAGGGCATTGAGAGCCGTGATTCCAGCCCCGATGACCTCGGGACCGATGCCATCGGCGGGAATAGCAGCGATGTTGTAAGTCTTGTTAGGAAGAACGGAGGGGGACATTTTGATGATGTCTACGGAATAGATATCTCTGAATGATCCAACAGAATAAATGAATTTATCCACTGCGAGGCGGGTAATTCTTCTATTATACTGCCCTCATGTATTACTCCCCTCATTATCACACGTTAAGAATTCCCCCACCTTTGTGGGTGGTGATTGTGCCGGACATTGACAAGTCCGGGCAAACAGAGAACAGGCGGGATTGTTCTCCTCCGGCGACAAAATATAGGACTAGGAAATGTCCGCGATTGCACCCTCATTTTGAGCGCCCAAATATTCTACAATGAACCATGGGCTGCTGACCAGATTGATAATTGAAGATGAGTAGAAAATTAATATTCCATCGGATTTGTGTAAGAACTGAGAGCTCCACTGGAAATCAATTGTCCTCCGTGTTCGTCAAGCAAGTGTCGCCCTTGTTCTGCTATATACACTTCCCTGTACCAACCAACATGCTCAAAATCAACTCATTTTACAGATCTTACTCAAAACTCTTACATGTTCGGTTGCAATTCGGAAAGAATTTTTTCAACCGAGGAATAATATTTACTATATCTGTCGGCAGTGAGTTCACATCACTGACGACGAGCAAATCATGAAAAGCTGTCATGAATCATCCAAGGGCCATCTGCAACACTCCATAGACTGTTTATAGCAGACGGGTCAGCAGTTGCAAAAGATGCAAGGTCCTGACCAGCAGGTATCACATAGGGAAAGTGTGAGCTCATCGTGTCTCCGAATATCAAACCAGCTGAGCTCATGTCATTCATACTGCCTGCTTCTACGCCGAAGCTGGATTGGTCATTATGCAGACCGAAATTCGACGGGTGATGCGCCTGGTTTGGCATGGGCCGTTGCTCATGTGCTGGGGTGGATAGTCCGGGCGATCTCTCCGTGATGTTTGAAGTACTCATTCTCGACGTCAAGGGCGAAGACAGGGGATCCGCTCGCGACATGCTATCATCCTGCACTGATAATGAATGCCTCCTACCGTTCGGCCCCATATTCATGTGAGTCTCGCTTGGAACTGATAGTGTTGTCCGTGGCGTGCTTCTGGGGAATGTCCTGGGTCCCGGAGACTGTTGCCCAGAATCAGAACCTAGGTTGATTCTCAAGGCCGACTCCATGCCTTTGATTGCTTCGATGCAGGTTTCCGGCCAGCTACTCTTCCGCAAGGAGAGATTTTCCAATATCGAGATGCCGAGTTTAGCATACTTCAGGGCGCTTGTAGTTGGAAACTCGCCCTCTGATGCTGCGTACATCAAGATAAGACAGGCCATCCAGGTGGCCCAGGTAAACGATGGCCAAGACAGCGGCGCTTGGTGATTGCCACTATCTGCTGCATCTTCGGTACTTTGGCGACTATTATGAGCCACCAGGTACTTTCTCAAAGCTGAAAGCAAGGACCGTGACGATTCAATGCAAGTCTGTAGGGCTTGTTTGTATTCTGGCGAGAGTCGTTCAGCGGCGAGTAATGGCCGATTCATTGATACGACGGACTCGTGTCTGAGGACCACAAGCAGTAAGCGGTGATAAGGCTGCAAAGAGGCTTCGTGCTGGGACGGACATTCTAGCTCCTCTTCCATGGGATAAACTTCGTCATAGACCTCGTTCCACCATTGCGCAAGTTCCCCGTTAACATACGCAGCCTCGAGATTATTGTTATGACTGTGGAGGATGGATTTGTTGCGAAGCTCTAGTATAAGACCCCTGAGCCTTGCAAACTTGGCGAGATGGGTGAGCAATCGTAAGTGGTTGAGAGAGTTGTTCGCCTGCGGCATCATTCCTATCTCTCCGTGCCTTTCACTCCCTGGATAGCACACATCGATGTCGTCATCCTGTATATTAAGGGGTGTACCGAGAGCTTGGGACAAATATCTTTCTAGACAATAAATCGACCAGAAGAGACGACGGCGGATATCTGCATCCTCATGGCTGAAACAGGAGAAGCGTGCAGGACAGCGATGGAGGCCTAGATGAAACGCAGTTCGAGTGACCAACCCCCCGACTCTAGAAGCAGTATTGAGACGTAACACAGACGTCAGTACTAGCTGGACGCTGAATACTGCCTGTAGCAACGGGAGTGTTGAGGGCTCAAGTAGCAAAGCGTGGATGCTTTCCATCGCCTCTTGCACGGTTCGATACACCAGAACAGAAGGAATAGGGTGCGCTGCAATACCAGACTCCTGCACCTGGCGCTTATCAATCACAGATATAGAGAATATAGAGCGTAATATAGCTAGATTAACACGATCGAGTGACTCGATCCCTCTCTCGCTGACCCTCTCCATGGTTTTCAATACTGTCGGTGCATGTAGGAAGGGGAAGATCGGATGCCAATACTCAAAGTAGCTCCGCGACCAACCCACGAGCCTCTCAAATGACACAAACTCAGAGGTCGAAAGAGATAATTCGTCTTTCAAGCACAGTTCATCCAGCCCGTGCGACCTTCCGGGACTTCTTTGTAACTGATCGTCTTCACCAGGCACCAAGCTCTGGTTCCTGACGCGCGCTTGCTCTAATGCAGCTGAACGCCTTGCAAATGCATTGTATACGGTCCGGATAAAATAAATTCCACTGGAACTCCCCAGAAAGGTTGTGGAATCATCGGGTTTTGTCTCTCTCATAATCCCAATCTCTCGAGGCGAGGGCCGGGATGTGCCTGTGAGGGAGGTCCCTTTGCGCCTTTTGGCTGGCCGGCCATCGTGGTGCCATTGTACGTCGTCACGCTCGGCCAAACCAGTCGCAGATGAAGACGGTGTGGTCATATCCATCCGGATCCATGACCATCCTAGAAATTGTGTGCTAAACATCTGCGACGACCCGTCCAAGTGTGCGGAGGAAGAGTGAGATGACTAATCCTAGTATTTGCGGGGATATCACGTGGCTCACCGGAGTTTTCCAAGTCCGCCAGCCAGCTCCAAACTCTTGTGTGGTTTATTGTTGTATAAGCGGATCTGTTGGCCTGACAATTGGGTCACCTTGGTTCAGTTGCCAGTATGCCTCCAGGTACGATAATCGTCGTGATTTTGCGCGTTCTTGTGTCTGTTGTGGAGATATCCCTAAAGTGGTGTTATTCCGCTTTCTGGTTTTTCTGCGACCGTTACGACTGTCGAAAAGATCTGCTAATGGCAAGATATATACAGAGACTGATTCAGTCAGTCCGATTTCCTGCGAGTTATGCAGACAAAGAAAATGCAAGGTGAGTCGCGTGGTTGTCTTTAGACTCGACGTGGAACTAATGTGATCGTCAGTGTGATCGGAACCTGTATGAATAACCGTTCATAACATGCAGGTGCACAGAACTAACCGACTGTTGTCAGTCCATTTTGCTCTCAGTGTTTAGCGGACCCGTCGAAATGCAATTACCCAGAGAGTGGGAAGAGGTAGGTAATCTGCCATCGTCTCCCATGATACTGTTCCTGATAGTTCGTGCAGGGGTCTACCATTAGGCTATATCAATCAACTAGAAATGCGACTTGCAGACACAGAGCTCGCTTTATATGAAGCGCTTACAACTCTACGCGCAATGAATAGTTCATCACTCATTCGAGCTTCACGGAAGGGAGACATGTCACCGAAACAGAAGGCTGCACGGATGGAAGAATGGGGACAATTTCCTTTGCGCGAACCATCGGATTTGGAGCGCTGGCTGGAGGCGAAGAGTGACCAGTTCAAGATACTGAGCAACATTCGAGATGCGCAGCGGACTATGCCACTTGGGGCAGGGTCCACGGACAGTGCAACACAGCGTCAGAATTCTCGATCTTCCAATTTCTCTGGAATGTTGATCGGAACAGATTCACCGGACGGCGATCGATTGGATAGACAGGTAACAGCGTCGACCATGCAAACTAATCGTCAGCTGAGCGTAAACCAAGCTACTTCGGCCTTGACTGCTGGTAGAGTCTTCTGGGCCGAGACATCGAGGCATGGTCTCCCGGGACAGATTCAGGCGTCTTCGGACGAAGTTCTGATCCCTGGGGAGGAGAACCAAATAGACAAGGCGGGACAATTATCGAAAAAGCACCCAGCCATATATTTCTAGCGTTAAGGCAGCTCTAGGCTTTAGCTGCACTGGATTGTTTCACTGCCGAAACAGCCACTTGAATGTGATTAGTCATGACTTTGCGTAGCCAATCTGCACGCTATAGGATCTAGACCTATCTGGACCTCTTAGATGAAGGGCCAAGCCGCCAACCCGGCTGCTGAAATAAGCTTCAAGCGGGGGGTCAACCTCTTAAATCTTAGACATGGACACCTGGTGACAAGGGAATTATATGGACAGTACCTATGCACTTGCACTCTCGCACTAAGCTTCTCTCGCACTAAGCTTCTCTCGCACTAAGCTTCTCTCGCATGCGGAGTTCCGCTCTGGCTGACGCTATGGCAATGGCCGTCAGACCGTACGCGCCAAATGCCTGTGCGCTCTGCCGCAGTCAAAAGAGAAGATGCGATAAGACGCTACCGTCTTGCAGTCGATGCATCAAGTCTGATTTCTCCTCATCTTCTCTTTGATTTTAAGTTACTGACACCAGGAAAGATCAAAGCTATCATGCGACTATTTGTGGAATGAGACACCGACCGAGGAGATTCCGCGCGTGTCGGTGTCTGATTTCCTCCTCTTCCATGTGCCGGTCACTCAGGATCAGCTGTGGCTCCCGGGCAGCTTTCAGGCCTTACAGCCCCATTGGGACAATATCAGTCGCCGACGCGTAGATATTGACAACTACTTTGTAGGTCTGGTCATGGCAACGCTGACGGAGCAATGTGTATCCGTGGAGAAAATGCTAGAGGAATACTTTTGCAATATCCATCCCTGGTTCTCAGTGATCATAGAGCCAGGTTTCCGAAAACGTCTGTCTCAGCTGCATTGCGAGCCTTGCGCGGAGACTGCAATGCTCCTATTGGCTGTGTTTCTGGTTACGGGCTCAGATGATCAAAATAGCAACGATTCTCACCGGACGAGGATCTATCAGATTGGCAAGTACCTCTTCTCCTTTCTACAGCTCCAGCGGCAACCTTCATTGGAGATGGTGCAGAGTGGATTGTTGCTGGTACTGTACGAACTGGGAGCTTCCCGGCTCAACGAGGCCTCTGTGAGCGTTGGGAATTGCGCGAGGCTGGGATACACTCTCCGCCTGAATATCGATCATATTCGACAGGATAACGAAAGCTTGCCCTGGGTTGAATCCGAGGAACGAAGAAGAGTCTGGTGCGGACTATACATGTTAGACCGGTAGGCCACCTATGCTTCGACTCCATGGTAGCTACTTAAATGAGATGCGACAGGGTCATTTACCAAGTAGCCACCGAGTTTCGGGCGCCACACGCAGTAGAAGACCCTGATTCCAATTTTCGGCTGCCGATAGACGACTTCTTTTGTTATAAACGAAAAGCACCGGTCGGAGGAAATCCCCGTCCGTCTTTCTCGACGCCGCTTCAGGTTCCCTTGGGTTATTTTGCGCGTGAGATCCAGTCAGCCCGCATCCTCGGACAAGTCCAGATGCTTAGACGATCAAGTGATGCCGATTGGTCTTATGAACAATTTACAGCTCTCGATCGCACACTGATGCAATTCATGGAGATCCTATTTGAGCAAACGCCCGGGAGTTGGACAGTTCTGTGCGGGGCAAACGCCACTTGTTTAGCGTGCGTTCTCTGGTATGCTTTGAGGTTGTCTGGTGACTGAAAGATACTAGGTCTGCAATAAATCTTCATCAAGACCGTCTATCTCGCGCAGCTCGTGGAGCTATTTCCTCAACTGATCTCGATACCTCATTCCTTGCGATCACGGCGTATATTAATATGGTCGGAGATATCTGCTCCAAGTCTGACGCACTTGAGCCTAGTAGGAAGATACGTTGCGTACCACTACCAGCCGTCATGTGCGCTGGAGAAGCTGTCCGCGCAATCAGATATCTCAAAGAATCGTATGGGCTAGCGCGTCAGTTTGATGAAGAGCCTTTCCAACGCGTCCTTATCTACGCTAGAAGAACATGGAATCTCGTTGGTATGTTTTGTCTCCTCCGCTGAAGATGTTTCCGAAAGGCGGCTGATTCTTGAATATGAAGATGAGTATCTCTGATGGGCAGCGGAGGCCACCCAGATTCAAGCATCATGGTCCTTCTCTTCATCAATGCCCCTTTACGAAATTCTAATCACAAATTGCCCCATCTGGCACGAGTCACACCTCGTTAGTCTCAAAATCAGGCCATTATTAACCATACATCATATGTCGGGCTGATGACGTTGAAGAGTCTATGCTGTAATCTGCGACCATTACCATTTGTATATTTATTTACTACTGATTCTGCTAATAGGTCTCTATTTTTATAAGCTAAACTACTAGAATTACCTAGTATTTATGCCTTAGGGGCTCCGTTAGTGATTCTCTTAAGATTTGAAGCACCTGCTAGTGATATGCCTGCTGCCCAGCCATGGCTACAGCAGCAAACCATCCTAATTTATTCCTGCGGCCTACACTAGTGATGACCTACGCATCGCCGAAGACAATGGGCTAGCGTATGCGTACGACAGCAGCCGCAGCAGCATTGTATTAGCGCATTTAAAGTGTCACCATCTCAAACAGTATAACCCTAGTCTCACCTGAGTGACCTGACAGTACACGTTAGACGGTCTGTTTCAACCTCTTCACCATAAAAGTATCTAGGAACTGAAAAGCCGCCCTAAGATTCTGGATGGTACTGCTCTCCAGCACTGATTTGCCTGCAGTCATGATAAACCTCTCGGCAGCAGGCAAGCTCAAATATGGCTTAGCTCTGGACCGATGTGTCGCCCGAAACACCTATCAACCACTCAACGTTAGCACCGGCCCACACAATCGCCCATGCCGAAGTCGAAGAGAGGAACTCGCCCGCATTTGCTTAACAATCCTCAGCATCTCCCGCTCAACGTCCATGAACCCTCTCTCCCTCGCCGCCTCGCGAAAACTATGCTTCCGCACGGAATCCACGAACTCCCGCTGCTGCACAGGGATATACCGCTTCATATTCTCCTCCGGCAAGTACAGCGGTAGCCCGGTGAAAGCATCTATGATCATGGGCAGCAGGAGCTGGTTTCCCGATAGCCCGTCGTACTCAATGTATTCGCCATCGGCGGTGTGGTGACCGGCTCCCCAGCCTTGAAAACCTTGCACATAGGTCATCCAAACGCTGCGGGATATTTTAGCGTCTGTGAGGGTGTCGTAATAGATTTTGAGGGGAAAGCGGAGGTGGGCGTTAATAGCACGGAGGTGGTTGAGTGTGGTGGGGATGTCAGAAGAGGCAAAGGTGATGGTGGCGGCGACAATGTGCTCGTATATTGGAAGTGCCTTTTGGCAAGGGGGGTTAGCGTTGGTGAATGAGATCTCAAATGAGTGAAGGAAGCAGGGACATTAACCAATTTTTCCATCGTGGGGAAAATATGCGCGAAGTTATACTCTGCCGCCTTAATGAGATCGGACATGCCGTGGTTGATTGCGTATACGAGGGTCCCGTCCGTCGTGAAATTGCAGAAGTAATTCGATGTGACATTTCCACCAGCAGATACCACGCCGTATCGCTTCTGGAGGTGGTTCCAAGGGATGTCCAGTTCGGCGGGGAAGGAGATAAGCTTGTCTAGTTGGGCAGCCTTTACAACTGGAATGGTGGCCCATCTTTTCTATGTTGGCTTTTTGTTCGGCCGGGTTTGAACATGGAAGGGGTCGATTACTGTACCTATAGGCATGTCTAGAAATGGCAATGCAGCCGAAGAACCCATTCCATGCGTCTGCTGAGACCTCGTCTTTGCCGGAGCCGAGAATATTCTCAACCGTACCGAGGTTGATTCGCTCTCGCAGAAGCGTCTTCATCCTGGTTCTGAAAGCGTAGATGCGGTCCGCGTTAGCTTTGTCGTCGCAAAGAACGTCCGTGGTTGGCAGCAGCGGTGCCAGGGTGAGGTAGATATCATGATAGGCCTGCAGCGGGGCTGGCCAGGCATCGCCATGCGAGGCACGGGGCGGCCAGATACCCGCGCCCTCTTTTTCGATCAGGGTGTTCAGTTTCTCCGCTGTCTCATGCGCATGTTGGAGAGCTCTAATTCGAGGAAGGCAGGCCTCTGGTGCGTCCGGAGGGGATTCACCACCAGCCGCCGAGGTCTTTGAAAAGATCTCAGCAGCTTTGGCTGAGTATAATAGATGGGGGGAAAAAAGGCAGATTAGCCATGCCAGAAGAGCAAGAACATAAGGGACGATTGACAAGGCGGAGATATTGAAACATGGGAATGAGGTAGTAGGGAGATTTGACGTGATTGCTTGGAGGCACTCCATGGAGATTGAGTTCGACTGATGATAGTCTTGGTACAGTTGATGAACCAGTTCATTTCTATCTAGGAAGTTCAAGATTGGGAATTTTATCTCTAGAAAGAAGCATAATGACCAGACAACCAGCGCCAAACGAAAGAATCCTGCCTAAAAGAAAGTTTAACCCAAGCTGTTCTATTCTTAAAAGGACAGTGTAAGCAAGAGGCACGACGAATACAAGTCTATTATTAGAGGAGGTGATAATTTAGCATAGGTTTGAATTCGACTACACTAGTAGTTCAAGTTTCAATATGACTAAGGTAAGAATTTGTATGCAAGATCGAAATCAAATGAAGGTCTGATTCTTTCAACGAGCGACTAACTATGCCATATTTATACTCCCGAAAATGAAGGTATTCAGATTCGAAACGATTCTGCATCCGTGAGATCGATTCGAGAATCACGATTCCATAGATTTCTGGTGGTTCATGATTATATTGGCCGAAGCACCTATACTACCGGAAAAGGGTTAACGAGAGAATTGCCGAATTTGTCCATTCGGTAATCTATCTATTTCAAAAACTTAGCACGGAGCTCGAGTTGCGGTGCTACCGCAGCAGTAAGCCATGATGTGATGTATGCAGGTCGCCTAACTAACTATCTCCCACCTATTACAACACTGAGAGCGGAATGTTGGATGTGACGGGCAGAATTAGGAGATAATGACCACCAATCAATCCCCTAAGAGCTAAATTCTTACGGGGTAATTCAGCCTAGAGTGCGGGCTGAGTTGTAAGAACCGGAGCTTACGGATCTTCATACTCGGGTGATCGAGGACCGATTTGTACGTCCAGCGACTTTGATAAGAACTTCAACACTGCTTCGGAGATATAACAATAATAAGGCCGGTAATGTACATGTTTACCTGACTGGCTGCCGCCTCTCGCTGCAGACGGTCAAGCTCACGCTGCAGCTCCATCTCCATCTCCAACACCCCTAGACCATCAGCTACTGGCCTGAGCCTCCTCAGTAGGCAGTCTCTTGGTAAGGTCTGTAAGGGCTCAATCTACCCAGTCAGAAGCCGCTTCTAATTCCTCTTAAGTTTAAACATGGGTTGCTGTTACGGCACACTCAGAATCACTATAGAAGACATTTATTTCTTCATACCTTCATAATCATTCTGTTTTGCGTTTCCGGAAATGACGAAGTTGTCCACTCCCATATTGGCTTATTCACCTTCCATGCCTTCTGGGTCTTCCGGACAGAAGACAGACATTTCTCCAGGGCGTACTAACACCAGACTAAATCTCTCCTTGTCATAGGCATCTCTCCATCATAATCCTCAACATTCCTTTTCCTACCACTTATGCTGTCTTCGGTCTTGCTATGCAGCCTTACGATAAGTCTAACCATCAGTCCAGCCTTCACAAGGTCTCTGGGTTAGTGGAACTTCAGTGGCTATTAGTAGAACTGAGTTATTGAATGAAAAGTGGCGATTCAGGCAAGGAGCTCTCTAAAGAGAGAGGACTAGTCTAGGCTAGGGTGGGCAATATGGCTGATGGCAGCTAGCTAAAGAAGATAAAATAGAAACATCACTTCACAAATAAAGTAGTAACTTTACCATCAAGTAGTATATTAATAATATATAATTTCCAAGGAAGAGGACTCCAGAATACTAACTCTTAAGTATTATAATAGGGGAGTCCATACTGCAGATCAAGCTATACCTCTCTAATCATAAAAGGTCCAGGGGACGGTCGATAAATAAGGGAGGCAACCTCTAAAAAAAGGTCAGATTCAAGTCATAAGAGACCCAAGCATTTCCCTATAGTATTAGTAACAGTCCGTTTTTCAGGCCTTGAGAGTGCATGATATGCATTCCATCAACGAGGCGACCAATAAGATCAGATTCTATATATACAGAGTGTTGGATCTAAGGAATTAGACAAGGACAGTCATACCATACAGAATCATCTCATCCACCTTTTCCTAATCTAGTTTTGCCCTAAGATCATCCCTCTTTACTATTTAAGGATCTAGGGCATATAGAGAGTTGCGGGTATCCGAGCTCTGCTCAGTTAGTTTAAGAGGCAGCAGCAAAAATAAGTCTTGGATGCTTAAACCAGGGAATCGCCATTATTCAGGTCTAATTTAAATATTACTAGTAAGGCGCTCTTGATCAAGGGTTACGCTCACATACCTGGCACGTATTGGGGTATCCTTTAGCTGGGATTGGATATGTACACTGCTCCCCTCTAGATGATGATCAGTTTCAGGAACAAGTTTTAGAGCTGCTTGTGGATACAGTCCAAATGCATTTTCAACAGATCGCTTGATCATGATGTAGCAGACCAATATTTGATCAATTCTCATCCACTCAAGCGTCCTGTGTTATTTACAGCGGGGATCTAAGCGAGAAAAGTCATGGCGGATATACAGCTCCTGGTGCCACTAAAATGAATTGTACACGTAGGTTATGAATCAGAGACTGGGTTGGTTCGGAGTGTGCTGAAGATCGCTAATTGCATATAAAAGTACGGATATCATCTGTTTATTAGGAGAAGCAATGTGTCTGGCTGCCGCCTGGCATGGAAAGGTATAGCTTTGACGGGTCGCTGCCCGTGGCCTTTTCGGTTAAAACCAACAGTGGGGAATCCAGCCCACTTCTAGCTGTCAACTGGACCAGTATGATTAGATGATTAAGATAGATATCAGCATCTGTTTATTTTCTTCACTCCAACCCCGCCGGTCTGACAACAGCTGAGATATATTAGATGGGAAATCCTTCCTGGTGTAACACCAGGCGCCGACAGATCACTTTAGTCACTGCACGTCTTCTAGTATCTCCTCGCTTAATCTCCTGGAAAGGATACAATGGCCCAGATATCGCCGACCGCCAATAGTAAGCAAAGTTGATCAAGATTGTCCATGCATGAGCTAGTTTCCTATGATTCTGCACTATTTCTAACCCTTTCGGTCACAGCTATTGTCGTGGAGGGCAAAACATTCACCCTTAACGGCTACAATGTTTCCTACCGTTTCCACGTTGACGAGAGCAATGGTGATCTGCGCTCCGATCACTTCGGCGGCAGCGTCAGTGGACCTATTCCCGATGATCCAGCTCCCATAATCAATGGGTGGACCGGTATGCCTGACCGCGTTCGCCGCGAGTTCCCTGACCAAGGTCGAGGAGACTTTCGGATCCCTGCCATTCGCATCCGCCAGTCACCAGGACATACTGTTTCCGCTTTTCGTTATGATTCTCATACTGTGGTGAAGGGCAAGCCTGCCCTGCCTGGCTTGCCGGCGACGTTCGGTACAGAGGAGGATGTCACGACGCTGGTGGTGCATTTGTATGACCAGTATAGTGAGGTCGGTGTGGATTTAATGTACTCAATATTCCCAAAGCATGACGCCATTGTGCGGAGTGTGAGCGTCACGAACAAGGGCAAGGGAACGATCTCGATCGAGGCATTGTCTAGTATGACCGTGGATTTTCCTTGCGAGGACTTTGATATGATTTCGCTCAGGGGCGACTGGGCGAGAGAAGCGCATCGGCAGAGGCGCAAGGTGGACTATGGCATACAGGGGTAAGATATCGATATATCCATAGGACAAGGTCGTATTGACTTAGCTCGACAGTTTCGGGAGTACAACAGGTTTCTCGTCCCATTTGCACAACCCCTTCGTCGCCCTGGCGCATCACTCTACTACCGAGTCCCATGGCGAGGCATGGGGCTTTTCACTGGTCTACACCGGCTCCTTTGCTGCCAATGTCGAGAAAGGCTCGCAGGGATTGATGCGTGTGTCGATGGGTTTCCATCCAGACCAGCTATCCTGGCCCTTGGCGCCCGGGGAAACCCTCACATCTCCCGAGTGTGTATCCATATACTCAAAGAACGGTCTAGGAGGGATGTCGCGCTCTCTGCACCGCTTGTATCGCAATCATCTTATGAAGAGCAAGTTCGCGACAGACAACCGCCCCGTCCTGCTGAACAGCTGGGAAGGCTTGTATTTCGACATCAACCAGGAGAACATGTACCGCATGGGACAAGAATCCGCTGCTTTGGGAGTTAAGCTCTTCGTCATGGACGACGGGTGGTTTGGCGACGAATACCCTCGGACCTCAGACGCAGCCGGTCTGGGCGACTGGATTCCCAATCCGACCCGATTCCCTAATGGGCTCGCCCCGCTCGTGGATGCCATCACCTCCCTGAAGGTTTCCAATTCGTCGGAGAAACTTCGCTTCGGTATCTGGGTTGAGCCTGAAATGGTGAACCCAGAGTCAAGCCTATACCACGAGCACCCCGACTGGGTCCTCCACGCAGGCTCATACCCACGTACCGAACAACGCAACCAGCTCGTGCTGAATCTCGCGCTACCCGAAGTACAGGGGTTCATCATCGAAGCCATCACCAACATCCTCAAGAGCGCTGCCATCAGCTACGTTAAATGGGACCACAATCGGGCTATCAACGAGATGCCCTCACCCGCCGCAAACCACGCATACATGCTTGGAATGTACCGCGTCTTCGACACCCTCACCTCACGCTTCCCCGATATCCTCTGGGAAGGATGCGCCTCCGGTGGCGGGCGCTTCGACCCGGGAATCTTACAGTACTTCCCTCAGGTCTGGACGTCAGATGACACCGACGCCGTGGAACGCATCTTCATCCAGATGGGCACCTCACTGGTCTACCCCGCCAGCGCAATGGGCGCGCATGTCTCCGCGGTCCCTAACCACCAAACAGGGCGAACAGTCCCGCTTACATTCCGCGCGCACATTGCGATGATGGGCGGATCGTTCGGCCTAGAGCTCGACCCGCTGAAGATGCGCCCTGACGAGAAAGTCGCGGTTCCGGAGCTGATTGCGTTGGCGGAGAAAGTTAACCCGATCGTGCTGAAAGGCGATATGTGGAGGCTTAGTCTCCCCGAGGAGTCGAATTGGCCTGCTGTGCTATTTATCTCGGAAAATGGGGCCAGGGCTGTCTTGTTCTTCTTCCAGCTTAGCCCGAACGTCAATCATACCATGCCGAGGGTGAGATTGCAGGGGCTGGATCCGAGGGCTATGTACCGTGTTGACGAGCAGGGGCCGTATTCTGGTGATATGCTGATGAACCTTGGGTTGCAGTATTCGTTTAGTACAGATTACGGCAGCAAAGTTGTGTTCTTGGAAAGGGTCAATGTGGTGTGATTCGTTCGCCGAGAATAATCGGCTAGGGTTTTGATGCCGTAGATTGGTACTATATTCAGCCACTATGCGCTCTCCTTTCAATAAAAGGCAGCTACAAAAGGCAGCTGCAGCTACGAAGATTGTGACTGTCCTTTGACATCAAGTAAGTTACATGTAGAGAGGTATATTAGCGAGAAGGTGTACAGCGCTACAGTGAGGGTTCAATTGTTCACTGCCGAGGAGGATTATAATTAGTAAATAATAATAAGTAATTATTCTATGGAAACACTTTGATATTTGGCAAATCGTTTCCGTACCTATCGCTTTTATACATTTTATATTTCATAACTTATAGTTCAGTGGCCTGGTGTGTGTGATTTTGTTTTGATCAGAAAGTTTCAGCTAAAAATGTATCACTTGCGACGTCATAAGCTCCACACCAGAACCCGCGTTTAGCGACGCGTCGAGCTCGCTGATATTCATCTACTGGCACTCTGTTCCATGACCATCCCAACCGCACCGGGATACGGCCGTCGGAATGACATCTAGACATCGCGAGACGCAGTCGATCCCCCACGAGGCAGACTGGTTACTGCAACCTGAGAATGACAACACTTCCGCGACAAAGTCGCGGGTCCACCGGATCGCGGCCCACCTCACCTCGGAAATCAACCCTCACTATGGAGATCTACTACTCTTATTCTGCTATATAATTACCGGCCTACTGGATAGTTCCGCAGTGTTTATCTGGGGCTCCTTCGTGGGCATGCAAACAGGCAACACCGTGTACCTGGGCCTGGGCTTGATCGGCGTAGACGAGACCACCCGCTGGATCAAAGCCGGCATCTCCATTTCCAGCTTCTGCTTTGGCTCCTTCTGCTTCGCCGCTTTCCACCGGCGGTTTCCGTCGCGACAGCGCTGGGTCCTTTGTGCGTCGTTCGCCGTCCAAATGCTCTGTATAGCAGTTGCAGCGACGATCGTGACCATTCACTTTCCATCCAGACACTCGGAACTCAGTTGGAAAGCCCTCGTGCCGCAGGTTTTGGTCGCATTTCAGAGTAGTGGACAGACTGTGACGAGCCGCATCCTGCAGTTTAATGGATTGACCAGTGTGGTGCTGACCAGCGTCTACTGTGACTTCTTCTCCAGTCCCAGGTTTCCGTCGCTTTCTGCGGCCGAGGAGAGGAGGCGCCTGGGCGCAATTGTCTGTTTAGTCCTGGGAACGGTTCTAGGAGGGCTCTGGGCGAAAAGTCCGGTGGGATTGATGGGGGCTTTGTGGACGGCAGTCTTGTGTAAGGGGTTGATTGCCGGTGCCTGGCTGGGATGGAAAGGGCAGCAGAGTGATGATTGAGGGTCATCTAATAAACTACCTTCGTGTCGTTATTCTATAGACATACTCATGCCATAAACGGCAAGACCACGCCTTATATCACTGCCGGAATCCTAAGTAGTCAGATTCCTATACTAATTGCTACTTGGGACGAGAATATGATGCTATTGCATCTTGCGGAGGTCCAGCCTGGCACTATACCATTCAGACAGACAGGCACATTCCGCTTTCCCTCGGCAAAAACGGCAAGGGGCTGTGTCTATATGATTCGCCCATTTCTATAGTTGGTCTGATGAATCAGAGGCCAAAGATGAATACTGAGTTGACTGCGCCTCATGTACATGATTTTTGGGACCAGGAGATTCCAAATATCATGATCGAGATCGGAACGTCATCCGGGAATTAAACGCTGGCATCTTCCTTTAGTGGTGGCATTTTTCGCCGCCGTAGCTACCCAGGAACCTTTTTGGAGACGGAACCATGGGATGAGAGCCATAGCCCCACAGCCGTTGATATCATCATTCTAGCTTCGTCAAACCCCACAAGATATAGCTTTATTATACTGTTCCTATTCACTTTGCTGCATGTCAAATTCAAGTGAAGAATTGCTTCAATAACGAATATGGATGGACCAGCTAAACCTCACCCACTTCGAGGAAGCGACGCAGACAGCGTATCTGGCCCAGTCCAGAGTAGCCAGTGTTATCGCCTGCAACGTGATTTTGTTAGCCATCGTCAGTATCGCTGTCGCTGTGCGACTGTATGTGCGTTATCGCTATTACAGGATCCGTTCTGATGACAGTGAGTCATAATACTCTGCTCGACCATTAGGTCAGGGCTAATTCCTACAGTCCTTTGCATCATAAGCTGGGTATGGGTTACATATGCGACGATAAACGATCTGTAGATATGCTGATTGATAATCGGCAGATGTTCACATTTGCTCTCTGTTTTATCTCGATGTGGAGTATGACAGCTTATCCCCTTTCTCGCCTGACTCTAACATGGACTCAGTGACTAGATATGGCTATGGAAGACATTTCGCTCTGATCGCAGAGCAACCCTCCACTATCTCCATGTTTCTCAAGGTAAGCCTGCACTCATCTGCAGTTACTGCCGGTTAACGTCTATTAGCTTGTATTTGTGACCCAATTAGTATACTTAATTGCTCTGAACACGATCAAGATATCGTTCCCCGTCTTGTACATGCACATATTTATACCCTCGCGGGTCCTCAAATCATTGTGCATCGCCCTGATCGCATTGCTCATCATGGAGTGCGTTGAAGAGATCATAGTGGTCATTCTACAGTGCCAGCCTGTGCGGAAGGCATGGGATGTAACCATCCCCGGTCACTGTCTGAATATGACCCTGTTCTACTATGTCAGCTTCGGCATCAAATTAGCGACAGACATCGCAATATTCGTCCTACCGATTCCCCCCTTGCTCCGGCTCAGGGTCCATGGGCTCAAGAAGTTCGGGGTAATCCTAATGTTCGCACTGGGGTTGCTGTATGGCATCTCTTGCACCGCTTGAATACATTTACTGACGAAATATCCAGAGTCTGCGTGACGAGCATCATTCGCGTGACTTACATTAAAAACTTCAATCCAGACCATACATGTAAATTCTCTCCTCTCGCTTCTTGGGAGAGTCTCGACTAACAAACCACCCAGGGATTCTAGTTGCTCCCCTCAACTGGTCCGCGGTGGAAATCTGCGTTGCGATATTCATATCCTGCCTACCCCCACTCAAGACTTTGATTACGATCTATTGGCCCATGGCCGGCCGTGTCGCCCCGAGTAACAGGGACAGCAACAACGATTCTCTGTCATCGCGTATTCGCGGTTTCTTCCTAGGTAGAGGGAAAGAGGCGGATCATGACCAGGGGCAGATGTCTCCTGACGGAACTGGTCGTGACAATATTCCTCTTTCAGAGGGCCCTGTTCGTACGATAGAGAGCGTCTCCATTAATTTTGTCGAAGACGTATGAGAATGTAGCCGTCACTGGGCTGGATATTTAGGTATATGCGGAATCAAAATACCATGACCGTACATAGACTTGTACAACGTCTTCATAGAAAGCCTGCAAATTAATGCCGTCACCATGAATCGAGAAACAGATATTGGTCGCAAAGGCTTTGCGTCTACTCCACGAGACCACGTCTTTTGCGAAATGTTGACGGCCCTTGCCATCGGATCGACGTATACTTGACTATACTGTGATGCCCACTTGCCATCAGGTTATACGACATTCCCATTATAGGGTTAGTCACATAAAATCGACCTATCAAGGATCCTAAAATGAACCGACCTATGATGCTCATTGGCGCATTATTAGCCGGGATTTGCACAGCGGATATTTACCCCTCTTCTTAAATAGGATCCCCTAGTCAAGGAAATCCCCAGAGAGCACAGTGACCCGAGTCCTAAATCCTAACATGCCGTCGAATACAATTACACTGGAAAGCCAGGCTCTTCGAGTCAAAGTGCTCATTGATAAAGATGGGGCAGCTTTCCTACACGAGGTGCTGCCTCTCCCCGGCACTTCGCCGACCTCCGCGTTCAAGAATTTCAGTGATTCGTATGCGCCCTTGGTGGAGGTGCGGCTGGCTGGAGAAGGAACAGAAAGAAACAAATCGTCGAAAAGTCTTGTGGGAAGCTATGTAGGCGCTCGTCTGCGGTATCAGTCTCATGAGTTTCATACCGCAGCAGACACCCAGACACTCCATGTTCGGTTAAAGGATATTGTATCTGGGGTGCTGGTTACCTCGCACCTCACCATTTACGACGGATTTCCCGTGCTACGCGCGACAGCTAGCATCCGAAACGGCGATGACAAAGACCTCGTCGTCACGCAGCTCACATCTCTAGTCCTCGGTGGGCTGTCCACTGGTTCAGAGAGATGGTGGCACGAGTATAGACTCTCTGTACCGAACAACACGTGGTTCCGAGAAGCTCAGTGGGTTGAACATGACCTGCCCAGTCTTGGAGTCGATGATTGCGGCGTCTATGGACGGCCCGATATGCACTGGGGAAGTCTGGGGCACTATTCGGTGTCGAACCGCGGCACCTTTTCTACGGAAGGACATCTCCCCATGGGACTACTGAAGCGGGTTGACGACAAAGATACCTGGCTCTGGCAAGTGGAGAACAATGGCTCGTGGCGATGGGAGATAGGAGACTGGAAGGACAGCATTTATCTGGCTGCTGGTGGGCCGGTGGAGACGGAGCATGACTGGAGGGAGAGGCTCGCTCCAGGACAGGAGTTTACCACCGTCCCTGTAGCGCTGTGCCATGTTCAGGGTGACTATGAGAAAGCCTTTGCAGCCATGACCCGGTACAGACGCCGGATCAGACGCAAGCACCGAGACCATGACCGACTACCCATCATCTTTAATGATTACATGAACTGCTTGATGGGCAATCCCACCGAGGAGAAAATACTAGCGCTTGTAGATCCCGTTGTCAAAGCAGGTGCAGAATATTTTGTGATTGATGCTGGCTGGTATGCCGATGACTCCGGTTGGTGGGACGATGTTGGGCTGTGGGAGCCGTCTCAGAAAAGGTTTCCATCAGGATTCAAAAATCTTTTGAATCAGATCCGAAACAAAGGGCTGATTCCCGGGGTATGGATCGAGCCTGAAGTCATTGGAGTCCGCAGTGTCGTGGTCAAGCAGCTGCCAAACGAAGCGTTCTTCCAGCGAGATGGTCATCGCATCATGGAGAAGAACCGATATCAACTCGATTACCGCCATCCCGCAGTACGAGAGCACATGAGTGCTGTCATCAATCGTCTCGTTACTGAATATGGTGTTGGCTACTTCAAGTTCGACTATAATATCGACGTCACGCAAGGGACAGACATCAACTGCTCAAGTCCTGGCTCGGGCCAACTAGAGCATAACCGTGCATATCTGAGCTGGGTAAGCGAATTGCTTGATCGCTACCCCGACCTCGTGATCGAAAATTGCTCCAGCGGCGCCCAGCGAATGGATTACGCCATGTTGGCGGTCCACACCCTCCAGTCGTCGAGCGACCAACAAGATCCAGAGCGCTACCCGGCCATTGCGTCGGCTCTCCCTACCGCCGTTACTCCAGAACAAGGAGCAATATGGGCCTACCCGCAGCCGGCATGGGATGATGAGCTTAATGCCATGACGGTGGTTAATAGTCTCCTGGGCCGCGTCCATCTAAGTGGACGTTTAGATCTTCTCCAGCCGGAGCAGTTTAATTTGGTCAAAGAGGGCATGGATGTTTATAAAGCCATCCGGGCCGATTTGCCCACAGCAACCGCATTTTGGCCGTTGGGTCTTCCAAAGTGGCATGATGACTGGTTCTCACTGGGGATGGCTATGAAGAAGGGCGAGGGCAATAGTCATGAGTGCTTTTACCTTTCCGTATGGAGACGAGGTGGTCACGAATCTATTGACCTGCCCGTCAAAGCACTCCGTGGTAGGGTTGTCACCACTGAGATTCTTTATCCTACTAGGCTTCCTGCGATGATCAAATGGGGGTCTAGTGAGGGCGTATTGAAAGTCACTATCCCGTCTGAAATGGGAGCTCGGCTTATCAAGCTGACAGCAGAGTGATTCGACTAAGGACGAGAAGACATGCGGCATGGGCTATTTGAGCATTGTATATATTGGTCACACACTTGCTAAAGGCATTCGGTAGCCCCTTGTTGGTTGTAGTAAGAAGATTATCGTCTGTTGAGCACATTCCCATTTTCCATTTCTCTGCACGACCATCCGATGCCCTAGGCGGGTTTGGAAAGAAACAACAACGTTACCTTGTATATTGTATAGCACAATGTAGTGTGTGGCCCTTTATGTTCCATGTTGCATTCCTTCTAGTACTTTAAGAGATTTTTCAAAGTACACAAAATACAACAATTCTATGACTGGGAACGCCAAGGCAGCGTCGTTGGACTACTTCATAGTACGAGCTGAAGGCCACCAAACATGTGGAGAGGCCCGCCTAGCACCTGGTTTGGACAATCAGCAAGATGACGTGGATTTCATTCTCAGCTGGCGTGGCGTGCGCTCAGACAGTATTCCTGAGAGGGATTTATCCCTTCAGCTAAGGGATTATCACATGGCTGAAGCGGGGCACTGCAGAATTAATTTGCTATCTAGCCATATCCTATCTGTACAGCTGAAAGGTGGGGGGAGGGGAGGGGTAAAGCTGCATGAGATCATATAAGAAGATAGTTAGGTCCATGTATTTTGTCTTCTTGTTCCTAGACTCCTTGCTCCACCCTTGTTCTTTACAAACTATACCAACTATCTATTTGTGATTCTGCAGCAGAGAATCTCCTGAACAAAATGCCTGTTACAACCATTACCTCGTAAGTGATGTTGATATTATTCTTTCCTCTCAGACTCTGTTGCTTAGTCCTAAAATTCTATATACGACAGGTTTGAACAATTTCAAGAAATCATTCATGGCGATAAGCCTGCTGTAATCGACTTCTGGGCAACATGGTGTGGACCTTGCCGAGTTATTTCACCTATCTTCGAGAAACTTTCGAATGAATCGGAGTTTGGTGATGTCGCATTCTACAAAGTTGATGTCGATGAAGAAGAAATGATTGCTCAAGAGGTCGGCATACGTGCAATGCCAACCTTTGTTGTTTTTAAAGACGGGCAAAAAGTTGATGAATCTATTGGCGCCAGTCCAGAGGGTTTACAATCCCTTCTTCGCAAGGCTGCTGAGATTGCTTAGGAAGAGGATGGTGAAACGCTTGTATTTATGGAACAGCTACTAGTTTTCTGCCTGTGATATCTTCCAATCCACAGTAGTTATTCTAAAGAGTTAGCATTCTACAAACGCAAAAGCAGAAAAGCACCAGATTCACAACATAAGTCACTAATCAACCAAGTTCTCAACTTCAACCACATTCCCGATCCCGCCATTACATCCACTCTTCCTTGACTCGGGCGAGAAATTCCCGGATGACGGCCAGGTCACTGCGGATATGCAGCGTCTGCTTGCCGTCCAGAAACATGACAGGAGCAAACTGACCGTCAGGCATGTACTTGTAGAAGCGCACATAAGTTCCAATCGCAATCAGTCCATAGATGGCGCTCTTCCGGTCGTCGGGAACGCTCTGCAGAGAACGACGGAGCTCCCGCTTCAGAAAATGCTCGTTACCCTCCCAGGAGAAAGCGGAGCCGTCGGCTGGGGCTGCCGTGAAATTGACCTGGAGGAAGTGAACGCCCGTGTTAAAACCCTGGGTGCGCACGACGGAGCCTAGGCCCAAGTAACCATGAGTGTTCAGGTCGAGATTGATGTAGTAGTGGGTGTCTCGGAAGGGGAACTGAGCATACCCGTTATTGGGGAAGAACCTCGCCAGGATGTTCTTCCACATTTCTGCCACCTGTTCCATGCTGGCGGTGCGAGGGGCGAGGTGGCCGACAACTGTGACCAAGTCAGGGGCGTTCATGGACTAGATTTTTGGTTAGTAAATTCCGTAGTTCAGTTGTTGAGGGGGATGATTAGACTAACCATCATTTCCGCACAAGAGATGCCCGGTCGATAGGATGTAGGTTTGGAAGAATTGGACGATAGTCGATCAATGCTAGGGAAACCGAGGGAAATAGCTCTAAAACAAGAGATGCGTGATGAAGAAGAAAAGAATCTTGCCATCAGTGGTAGATGACTGAGATTTTGTAGTGTTTACCTGGGAGATGTTCCTGCTTGTAGCTTGTTGTTTCAAGTTGCAAACAATGACAATGCCATTGTTTTCAAGACATCGCGTTAGATCTGAGACCCGGTAGATGAGACAACAGAAGAAGGAGAGGTAGCTATTGTCTCTCATTTCTTTATCTTGTCTGAGACCATCGTGGAGCCTTTCAGGAAAATTGAATTTGTCTATACTAGCTGTCTTCGTCCTGTCAGGTAGTAAGACAGCCAGCTATGGTAGGCTTCTTCAACATCAGAGAGGAATTTCTTCATGTTTTTGAACTTCTGAAGATACTGAAGATCTAAACTGCTCAACCCAGCGAAATTACGTTAACAGAGGGTGGCAAAACAGCGGCTGTAACGCTTATGTTGGATGGTAGTATTGTTCCTCACTTCAGTAACAGTGTTCATCTTCTAAGTAGGGTGCAATAAAAGCTAGAGCCGCAGAGCTCCGATGTCTGAGACCAATCATACGGAGACTATGCCTTGATATATCCGAGCTTAGTCCGCATTCCACAGTGGAGTCACATAGAAACTTTTGACACCTGTCGAAAATGTCAAGCAAGTGCCCTGGTTTCCCTCTGTGAAGGTCGCAACTGGGCTACTTGTGCAATCTTTATCGGAGTACCCTACAATCTCCCAGCCTTGGTTGTTCACCGTGTTGCCGCATGCCCAGGAGTACTCTATGCCTTGTCCGAAATTGAGATAGAAGCAGCTTGTTGGGCGGTTCATTGTGAGGGTGCCTCCAATTCCGGCGCATGAATTATTCACTGTTGACAACTCGAGCACCACATCAAAGTCCGTAGGCACGGGGTACGAGGAATCCGCTGGAACGGTGGTGACGGCCCCGGTGAGGTTGGAAAGGAGGTGCCCGTTATAGTTGGCGATATGTTCCTCTGCACAGCTATTAGTGGATACATCAAAGTGTGTTGGAGGACCTTACCTAGATTCAATGTTGTGCTGCTGTACGGGGATGCTGAACCTAAGCACGAGCATTGCAGTGTTGACCCGCTATTGGTGAGCGAGCAGTCCTTGCAGGAATTCCAGTAAGCTCCGCTGCGAAATCTGTCAGTCGGACGCTGATCAAAAGACGAGGACGGAGGTACTCGACGGCCCACTGTACCATGCATTAGTCTCAGTTAAACAACAGGAGATGGCGACTGTTGAGAACTCACCTGAAGTACGGCATTATTGTTGGTAACCTTGTTCGGCAGAAAAACACTGCTAGTGATGTTGCCATTGGCGTCATCCTTGGGACAGGTTGCAACTAGCCAACCTTCATTGAGATAGATATCAGAACACTCTGCACTATATCTCTGGGCATGGACAAGCGATGCACTTAGGGCAGTCAGCAAAGCAAAGGCCGTGGCGCGCATGATGACTGATTGCTTCCTGAGGAGGGAATATAGGATGAACTGGAGGTGGCCCTTCACCTTTATATAGATAATCCTGTGCTACAATCAAGAGCTCTCCGTAAGCAAATGATGATGGTCGGTGGTTGATAAGCACTAAGGCATAGGTCCATCTAACTCCGAACATCCAAGTTTGATCCTAAGTGGCTGCACAAATTCTCACCAGGATTTCTTGGATGCTTATCCCCATGTTAAGCAGTCATAACCCCGCCTGTTATTATAGCTCGGCTGAAAGCTCCGGAGGCTGGAGTCTAGACACGACAGAAATAGGAACTCGGAGAGAATGACTCTTCTGCAGCTATGCTCGGTCATACTATACTCCTTGCGCTAGTCCAGTCGAGCAATTTCTCCTCTCCCAAGCCGCGTCATAGAGCTTGGCTGTCAGCATAAGCTTAATTAATCTCCTTCGGGCAGGACCTTCCTTGCGTGACTGGCTTAGAGCAGGCCATTGGGACATATATTTCCTGAGTATGAATTCCAATATCCATACCAAGCATTTGATGTCCCGACTACATGAATATTCCATGGAATAATTATTGCCGTACTCACGAGTGTTTATGGTATTGAACCAATGGCCCTGGCTTAATCCATCACACCGGGATGCTATTGAACTACTCGTATTTCAATGCCGGCTGAACGGCTCGGCCGCTACAGTCTTCCGTTTGACATCTCCTTCAGCCACAGTGAGCTTGTCATCTATATGCCCACTTCCCTGCCTGTACTGTACATAAGACTAAACCAAGCAGAGTAGACGTCTCGAGTAATATAACTGATCAGAAAGACTTCTAAGCGACTGCTTTGAAGCTATGGGCTATATTTGGTAACATTGATAACCTACAAGTTGAACAGATGTACGTTGAGCGGAAAGGTGGCTGGCTGAGCCTTCATAGTTCATATAATAGTAGTCTTACTAGTACTACCAATAGTTGGCCGCCAGCCCCGCGCAGAATGAGAAGACTATTCTCTCTGTTTAAGCAGAACCTCCTTTGACATTAGTTCTGAGGTTGATTATGTGTACTACTTGACAGCTGTGTACAATGACGCTAGTACAAATTGAACGCTGACAGTTCAAAGATGATGTGCTCCGTGTGACTGCGATAGATGTAAGAGTCCCACCTCACCCTTTACTTACGTCCATTATTTGGATGGCTGTTGAGATTACAAGCTTTCGTAATGGATTTTGGGACCCCAAATCATAATCATATATGGCGCTAGATGCAGGGTAGCAGATGGTCCTGTATACAAGTTCAGCTCATCTGCTCAGCCTGCTTCAATAGGAGTCAATCATTTAGTATCTTGTTTGTTTTCATTGCCTCTTTTGAAAATCATGCTAAGTTCTGGTTTTTGCCCGGGAAGAATCCTTGGAGGCATCAATCTAGTCCTGGCTCTCTGTATGAAGCTCGCGATCCAGGCGCCACAATACATTTACAAGAAGTAATCGCGTTTCAGTCCACAAAAGACTATAATTGATGGTTCACAGGCGCAGACGTAGGATGCATGAGGCTGTACTGCATTCTGGTTCAATGCGGCAGATACAAGACGGCAAGCTTCACCATCCAGATCAATGATTCACCCCTTAGGAACCCTGCCCTCATAATGCTGAGCAATCTGCCACCTTTCGCGAGCACTGAGACAAGCAACGATGAAACCTGCGTCGATATATATTAAACATTAGGTATTGCTCTATATTTTAGCTGTACAGGAAATGACTCTTCATCTAATCGTCATATGCACATATACCAAAGACATCTATTCTCTCAGGACATCAAAGACCCTTCACTCCCCCTTTGGCTTCTTAATTGGGTTGCCCTGCTCATCCACGAGGCCTTTGGCCCGCATCACCTTGAGCGCATCGTGGAGAGGATCCAGCGCGGGCTCCGGGGCCCGGTGCGAGCCGAAATAGGTGTCGGCCCAGGTAAAGTATTGCCCATAGTTGACAGTAAAGTACATATGGTGCAATGTATGGTGCGCGGGGCTGTTGATGAATTTCTCCGTCCAATGGCCCGTAATCATGTCGCCGTCGTGAATGAAGATGGTCCAGACCTGGACTGCAACGAAGAGGACCATGTACAGGTGTCGCTGCATGGGGCAAATGAAGACGAAGACGCTGTTGACTGTTAGGAAGAATGGCCATGAGGATCGCCGGGAAGGAGAACTGGGATACTCACTGGTATGGCAGAGACTGCACATATCCATCCAGCGGGTGGAACGCCAGCGCAGCCCATGGTGTGGGAACTATATGTCGTCAGCATTGGCACCAGCTGGCAACATGGAACTTATGTGAGAGACCGACCGATCCATTTGTGATGTGGCTTGTGAATGTACTTGTACACGCTGGGGTGATGCTCTAGGCGATGAATCCAGTAGATGCCAATATCATTGAAGGCCATGTACAGGATGGCCGAGATCACCAGCCAGGGCCAGCCATAGTCGCTCACCGAGCGGTACAGCAAGCTTTTTCCACGGACCTCAGCCAGGAACCAGGGCAGGGTCAGAATGTTGATAAAGGGAACGGCGGACAGCGATGATTTGATCTCTTGGCGGATTTGATTCGGCAAGAAGCGTGGATGGTACTCGAGCCGTCGGTCGAAGATAAAATAGTAGGAGAGCGCGCTGAAAAAGAGGTAGAGGGAGGTCGCGCCGAGTTGCGTGATGACGAGAATGGAGGTGACTTGGCGGTAGATGTTATCGCGAGACCATCGCGACGTCGGATCGGCGAGATGAGGATCGGAGGGCAGCAACCAGGCATAGGCCTTGTCCAGAACGAGGGGATCGAGAAGCTCGAGAGCCACATCCATTTTCTATAGCGGGCTGATCTTGTAATGAGCAACGATAACGGCGGGAAGAAGGGTGGTGCGCCACTTACAGGAATGACTGCTGCAAGTCGGTTCGATGTCGGATCAAATGATTCCCGGAGTTGCTCAGGGGAAGTTCTTGAGGATCCACTATTGCCGTTGATCGTCGAATCGGAGTATTTGATAATCCTAGAGGCCAAGACGGAGATTTTCAATGACCGTGCACTATTCTGTTTGCAGAAAGCTAGGCTTGTGGTGTTTTGTATAAGTACCTGACCACTTTATTGGTTGAACTAAGTCCAGATAATCACTTTGCTTTCCAGCCAGTAGTCCTGCAGAATTAGCTTCGTACCTGCATATTTTTGGCCATTGCCGTTGATGGTGAGACATTTTGGATTATGCGTGATCAGCTGATCAGCGGTTGTAGCCTCCGCTTGAATGCTTCTTGATCTTGTTTAGAACTGCAATGATATGATATTATTCCTAATTCCGTATGTGTATACCTCCACTTTATGCAGACATGATGCAGTCAGTAGCCTACATGCTTGACTCACTATAGCCCACCTATCATTACTTAGTGGAGCCAACATCTCAAATTGACTTCCTTAAGGGCTAAGGCTCTCCGGCAGCTGAACATTAGTAGCTTTTGTCTTTGCAGGGGCCTAAAAAGAGTCTCGACTATGTGTTTTACATGATGCTGCGCTGGGAGCAGTTTGTCTGAATATTTTCATTTGGAGTGGACTGGAAGGATATTCGAAAGAAGAAATCTGCCCCAGAACAAAGATGGCGTCCATCTCCCAGCTATATTGATTCCCTTAAGTGCCTTGGAGAAGTATTGTTTTCGTTTATATTGCCTCCATACAGTGCTTAGTCTGCATAGCTTCAAGCAACAGCAGCAACACTCTCGGGAGCTGTCTCAGGCTTCTTTTGAGGCGGATTGTTGGTCAGCTTGGGCTCATCCAGCAGCTGAAACTTGTCGGTTACGGCCGCATAAATGGGCTGATGGCAAACCATCTCGTACCAACGAGATACATTGGGGTTCTGTTGCCTCCAAGCTTTGCCGTAGAAGAATTGGAAGCCAAGAGAAATGTTTGCGGCGCAGAACAGATCGGCAAGAGATAGCTGCTCGCCAACGAGGAACGTGCGGTCTTGCAAATACTCCTCGGCCACATCAACACATTTCTGGGTCATGTTGGTAAACAACTCCACCTGGTCCTTGTCATAGGGAATCACACCAAGCTGCGGCAGTAATTGTTGAGTCATAAGAATGACGATCTCGTTGTTGAAAAAAGACATCCACTTGATGATCTCCGCGTATTCCTTCTTGTTTCCTCCGAGAAGAGTGGTCTGCTCATTTTGAGAAGTGACTGATCAGGTATCGTTAGCTCTCTAGATCGCACCGACCAGATTAGTTGACTAACTGTAGAGAGCAATGGCCATGCATTCAAAGAGCTTGAAGCCATCCGCACCTTCAAAAGCAGGGACCTTGCCGAGCTTGCTGATACTCAAATGGTCGGGAGTTCTGGGGGTCTCGCGAATCTCGAGGTCGAGACCATTAGCCTTGGCGACAGCCTTGATGGCTATCGTTCGGCAATGATCGCCCTAAGGGATTAGGAATGTCACTACTATGTACATGTATATATACTGGGAAACATGTGCAACACATGACAACTGTACTTACGGGAAACGTGTACAAGGTTCCAAAAACCATTTCTAAGACTGTTTTTCTCTTCTCTGAAAGAACACATTCTCTTCCCTAGAAGTGCCGGTAGTCGACCAAGCCTCTATATAACGGCCCTGCTATTAGTGGCTGTCTTACATTCGGACGATGACTGTCGATTTTCGGATGATCACTGTTGATTTTCGGAGGCATGACTGATTACGGTTTAGCGGAATCAATCTGCGGACTGTGTATAAAGACATAGGTAGCCTGAGGCATATGCCTAAGGTAAAAAACCATTACATTTAGTGGTTTCTGAAACCAAACAAAATCTAACCACGGTGAGTTAGCCCCTAATATACATGGTTTAGCCATGCCAAGCTTTGAGTTTTGCAGTGAAACTCGCACCAAATCGATCAGATCAGGGTGGGTTCCGATTTCTAAATTTGAACAAAAAGTCGCACCGGTTTGGTGCCAGCTGGTTTTGAACTGGCCTGAACTCGGACCGAATGCAACTCTACCCGGAGGCAACAGCACTCAGCTGTAATACAGCTATAGGTAGATTTATTACTAGACCTCTTTTCATAGTAATCATCCCTTGAGGGTTTGGAATTTGACTAATATAGGGCCTAAATTCTACTTGGCATAGTAATCTAGACATGTAGTTTACAAAAAGGTTATATATCAGAGAATAACTTCCTTCAAAATAAAGAACTAGCCTGTATAATAGTCCTAGTGTCTCCTGTCATGATTCTATTAGTTGGTTAAGTTCCAGCTCTCTAAGCATGTCATTAAGCTATCTATCTATGGTGGATATATTCCATCTGTCTCTAGATCGCCGAAATGATGGGACATTTACCAACAACCTCAATACCTCATGGACATTACACTCAACGGTGACAGCCGTATGTTGGCATCTGCGACGGCATAGTATCTGCGATCTAACTTAGGTTCGATTCGTCTTGGGGAGAAATAAATGGCAATGATAGGCTCATTGTTTGTCCAACGTGCAGTGTGCTTCATTCTCGAATAAGGACAGTAATTGAGTTGCCGACATATTATGGATAATTGTATATCCAGTTCACCTCTCTAGTGGATGAATCGCCTTGGGAACATACGGCTCCTCAAGGTATGTGATCTCCTCATCTGTCAAATGCACTTCCAAGGAAGCAATTGCCTGATCAATACTCTCCCGGCTATTCAATCCAAGAATAGGGTTGACATTTTTTATTCTTCAACAACCATGCAATCGCCACCTGAGCCATCTTCAAGCCCTTCTTCGCCACCTCCTCCACCCGACTGATAATCGCCTTGTCTGCATCTGTCGCCCCAGACAGCACTAGCCACTTAATAGTTTCATCTGTTAGCTCGCGCGGCGTCGGTTGGGATCCCCAGGGCCAGGTGAGGAATCCTCCGGCCAAAGGCGACCAGGGGATGAGACCGACACCAGTATCCTGGCAGTAGGGAATCATTTCACGCTCCTCCTCTCGAGCTATGAGGTTGTAGTAGTTCTGCATAGAGATGAACTGGTGCCAGCCGTTGCGGAATTGATGCACTATTTTAGGCGAATTAGGTATGCAAAAGGTAGAGGATTTGCTTGTCTTGTTGTCCGTAAAGAGTTTGCTATCCTATAGCCTCTTAAGCGTGATAGACGTGTTCCAGTGATCGGTGCCAGTCAGGCTAAAAGTATGCCTTAATGTATTAGGTTTAAAAGTTTAGCATTATATCTCGAAGAGAGTGGGTAAGAATTCTACCTTTATAAAATATCCACATTCCGTTTGCGTATTATCATGGATAGCTTCACTATGACAGTGCTTATATGCATAGAACACACTAAGATCAAGTAGTAAAGGGAGATGAGTTATATGCGGAGGGAGGAAGTATGAGATAATATCGTTCTTTCCACGAGATTAAATGACTTTATAGGTCTTATAAGAGCCATATCTATCTTGGAGAAGTACGCATTTTAAGCCTACCATTTAGCACCATGTATATCACTCATATTAAGTTACCCAACGCGTTTCGGATCTCCTTTTTTGTCAGCTGAGGTATTTGTCCTTTCCTAGCCAGAATTTTGATCCGTTCTTCGACCTCCCTTCTTGTAAATCGCATACTATCCGGTGCTGGGAGACAAAGGATACACATCTTTGCGAATGAGATCTGAAACTGGATGGAGGTCTCCTTGAAAGTTTCGTATGCTAATTTTACACGTCCCAGAAAGCAAATTGGTTTCCTCACCTTTCTTCTTACCGCATACAGGGTGGCAGGATTCGGTTCGTAGGGTAGTTCGTATGCGATAGATACCATGCGCCGCAGTACATCAGCGGACTTGTCAGTTTTGTATTCAATAGACAGGCTATGCAGCTCCCGGCCTCGAGCAACTCCATACGGCCCTTCCGCAAGGCGCCAGTGATTCCGCCACATGATATGATCTCAAATAATCCACTTAAAAACCAGATACTCTCAGTAAACTCTGTATATATTACTGTACTTTTGTCTGGGCGGGCACTTAGCAAACCAGCTGTAGTGAGGACCCGCCCGTGGAGCGGCCTGTTGCAAGGTTAACTTAGGACCTACTAAAAAAGCTAAAAAAGTATCATAGGCCTAAATATATTTATGAATCAATCTTTTTCTATAATTAGCTACTCCATTAGCCCATAATTCTTGATCTGGATATCCAGATAATGCCTATCATAAACGTATTAAATGAGTTTTATCCCTCCCTCGGTTGCGAATTTTGCCAGCGCAACCCTAGACAGAACAGCGCCTCAAGGCCAGTCTAATCTTTGAAATATCGTTGCGCAAGGACACCTATACTGAATTCTATAGTGTTGTACATATATGTACCACGCTGATCATGCCTAGAGCCAACCACACACCCCAGCAGAAGACAGAAACCTGGAATTTTCTTTTGTTGACAAACTGACTCAACTGTGAAATGGTTTCCATAACGCCATGATCGGAGTATAACTGTCTCATCCTTTTTTTGTCATCATTGGTTGACAACCCTCCGAATTCCTTCACTCAATGCCTCCAGCGCCTCAAGGTCTCCTCTGCGCCCAGCTCTCTGATCCTTCTCCGTCTGACCTACAGCTCTCCTCAAATGGATACGCCAATTTGCTATGTGAGACATACTAGAAATAAGATCCTGCATACGCGTGCACATACGGTATAAATCACGCCTCGGTATGTGTTCTTCGTCGTGTGGAGCCCATGCATCGCTATAAAGGTCTGATAATAACTGTTCTGCTTCAACCGTAATGGTCTGGATTTGGGCTTCAATTGTCTTGCACAGTCGTTTGTTTTTCAGACGCGGAACTTTTGGGCCAGGAAGACTTAATATAGTCAGACACTGGTTCAGCTCTTTCTTAAGCATTCGACAATCAAAATAGTGATATGTGCTGATCTCGCCATTGGCGTCTCTTGCGATCAAGCGCCGGAGAGCTTCATATGCTCCCTCTAGCGCTTGGTTTAAATCAAGCTATGCAGGTATAATTTGTTAGTGCGGTCTGTTGTCTGTTCAATATTACATGTGGTCCTTCTGTCTCACATTGACTTGTGTTTGTGTCATAGCTGGTATAGCTGGAGCAGCCTGGGCATTCTGCGGATGGTTTGCCTGTCCGGCGTCAGATTGCTTGACATCTGCACACTGTGGCCCAGCGGAATATATTCTCTAAGAAGACGACGCTGTGAGTCCGTTTGCAGCCTGGGTAGATCAGTCTATATTGACCGCGTAGAATACATTTTTCTACTGGCCAAATCCATGACCGGATGACCAGTCCCGAGCTTGTTACGGAAGTAGTGGCCCATTCGCGTTTGAATGAGAGCAAATTGTTCGCCACTGTGAAAAGTAGTCAGACTGGTAGCGGAAATTTACCTCCGACCAGAATTGAACGCTGTGTGGTGCGTTCCACAGATGCTTTCAGCTAAAGATTTTAGCTTAAATGTACAATAAGGTTTGCACGCCACCTCGAGTCTGAGCCCCATAGACTTTAATTGACCATGGATAACCATTTTTTCTACCTTTTTGCAGCAATTCGTGACATTAAGATGAAGTGGAAGTAGTAACTTCGTTGGTCCATTGGTAAAAGCAGTATCCAGATAGGTCGTAGATGGGGCCTTATGCTATAATTTCATCCGAAATCTCCCAAGGCGGAAGTGTTTCTCCCGACTGGCTCGTTATTCGTGAACAGGCGTGATGTAGTGACGTTAGAAGACTCTAATTTCCTAGAATATTATAGTCCTTAGGATGGTTGATGGCGTTCATTTCTCATATTGAACGTCATAACATTAGCGGAGTTTAAGGAGGTAACTGTTAGTATGAACACAAATGTTCCCTTTTACATTCTTCCAGTGCACTGCACCTCTCTTCCTCGACATCCTGGTTTTGGATAATTTCGCGAGTGACGGCACGCGTTATAAGTGACCTGCTTATTGTAACAACCGCCAGGACCCCTGTCACAGCTCGGGGTCTCTTAAGGATATGATGCGGAGCAAAAAACTCGAAAACTATATTGAGGAGACGTTGAGGCTGTGGAACTTTCACTATAATCCTTTTAGGACCGACCGGGTTGCAAAAGTATTTACAGATCTGCAGAAACGCATTGCTCGAGTACCAGACGCAAAGCTCGCGCGTGCTGCCCTTCGGAGATCATTAGTTCTTCTGGATGAACGATGCCTAAGTAAGCAGAACCAAAATATACGAAGAGCAATAATCGATCAGCTAGATCATGGATTCCCGGACCTGAGCACTGAACAATGGGAAGCATTCTTTGAAGATTTAAAAGAGAGTCCGTCCCTCGGTGACGATGTCGATGTTTTGGAGCAGCGGCATCGTATTTACATGGATAAATGGGCCGATCTCGGATCGGACCAGGAAGAAGTTGACGAAGCTGTCGAATTGGCCTCGAATCAGCAGAAAGCTTCTGCAGAGTCTTCGGCAACACCGCTCGAAAAACCGCCAGCAAGGTATAATAATCTAGCGACAGCATTGGGCGCAATCGGCACCCTGGGCGGCAGTATCACGTACGCGGCATTACTACAGCTCGGCGTGAATTGCAACGATCAGACCATCCGAAGCCTTCTTGGATATGCCTCCGTTCTATTCTTCGGCAGCCTGTTTACCAGCATACCAGTCATTCTGGCCGTGGGGAACGCCGATGAGAACCAGGATTTACCCTCGCGTACAGTTTGGTTTCTCTGGTTCCAGCTATTCTTTGCCGCGATTATGGATTCCGTGGCTTATATTTGTTTGCTGCTGGTCGTCCTGCAGATTGCCCTACCAGGACCGTATTTTGTTGGATTTGCAATTTCCGTCGCTGCAGTGCTTTGGTGTATGATTGCGCTGATGGGGATTATTCGTCTCTATGCCTTTATCCCTCAGATCCTTATTTTTGTGATCCTGCTTATTGTTACTGCCCTAGTGCCCGCGAACAAAATTCCGCTTGTCAATCACTTGAACAGGACGCACCCGAATGATTCTTGCTTTTCTCCACCTCCAGCTGTTAACTGCTGTTGGTAAGTCTCGCAGTACATTCAGATTAATATAGGTGGGTGCTAACATTTGCAATACAAGCCCATTTAATACTACCATCGAGGTCGACCCTACCATTGAGCTCAATCTCACTGATCCTGGGTGAGTTACATTTACCGATCACGGATTACTCCGATCCGATATGGCTAATCATCCCAGCCCAACAAACTGCACGCTTGTACTTCAAAACACAGAGCTCCCGTGTGTTTCTGTTTGTGATCCAACTCCCGACCCCCCGTGTGTTTCCGTTTGTGATCCAACTCCCGACCCCCCCGATCCAAGGAGTCATGGTTCATCCATCTTCAAGGGGTGAAGTGGGATGGCAGCCTATAATGTTTCCTGATCCATAATGCCTTAGAAGGACCCTGCCCTGGGTCCGACTTCTCTGTGCGCTCATTGGTCCTAAATGCGTCTACCCGTCACTGAGGTGCGTGCGTGTTAGCTGCAAACCTCGGGTCTTGTGCTCTTTGAACCTGTACAACACCGAAATAGCACTATTTGCAAGGATGAATCCTTTCAGCCTCATGATTGCCTTTATCTGGTGGTTGGGTTGAGTTGTATCTTCGCTTTTTTTTGAAGTGATTCCTCTGATCCTTATTTGAATAGTTCTCTGTAGAGAGCTTTCCGATATTCAAGATGAGTAATCTTCTTCATACCTTGCTGCCTGCGAGCTACCTTTGTAATAGGATGAGCATTGATAATAGTCATATCCAGTGTCCATAAGAATATAGGCCACCTGGAGCGTAAACATTTCTGGTGAGTCTCATAGCTCGCTCGTACTTGATTTACACGATCTATCCCTCCCATATGATCGTTATAGTCATCAATAAGCCGAGGAATAGAAAGTTCCTTTCTAGGCTAATCACTAAATAGCTTACGGGTACTTTTTGCACCACTAGAGGTCTTAGCAGGTCGTTTGCGTAAGCGAGGAATCCAATCAGTCAGGTTATGCACATTATGCACAGTTGATAAAGCAGTAACAATATTGTTACCTTGCCATGCAATACAGAGCACAGAGTTAATATCAGAATCTGCGCTTGCAGGAGCTGCATATAGAGAATTCCACTGTTGTTGTTTTTTGAATCCTTTAGTGCATAAAAGAGCCTTTGGAAATAGCTTCTTAGAAGCATTTAGTTAGTTAGTCCTACAGGCACCAATCCCCAATTGTCGAAGATGATTAAATAGAGGAATGGTAGTAAATTAGTTGTCTATGTAGATCGTGTAGTGATTAGGTTGCGATTGTAGACCTTCTTGTGCTAGTTAAACAACTATAGATCCAGTAAGAGTTAAACTCTTATGCTTGAGGTAGTGCCCCTCTCTCAGCTTGCGGAGTCGAGCAAGGATTCTCATCATGAACTACACATGAGGCACTTTAATCCATCATGGCATCAATATCATTCCCTGACAACAATCATGGGCTTCAGCTTGGACATGATAATGGACAGCACATTGTAGACCACGCCCACTGGCGGATCGGACCGCCTTGCGCAGTCCCACGGTCACAGAGCCATACCAGGAACAAAATTGCCCCACTGGCCTATTACCATACGGCTAACAATTTAGAGGTAAGATAATATCAAAACCCATGATGATAATTGGTACCAAACACGCAGTACAATACACTAATACCTTGGTGGGTATTGCTATTTGTGGCCAGATGTGTGCCGTCTTATGTCTGATAAATCGGGATAATTAATGTCTTTTCCGTTTTGTCGCCAGGCCGACTAGATAACGTCCTTCACGTGACTGTAGGCTGACACCGACTCCCAGTGCTGAGGGCGACCAAACAACAGCATCATACGACCTACATGCGAGTACCTCATTTCTCTCCGTCTAATGCTAAGAATCGCTCGTCATAATCTGTCCGGGATCGAAGTCAATCTTTAGCGCTCCCGCTGACGCTGCCATTGGCATATGTCGCCGGCCATGTCACGCAAAAATCGAGTGTGGTCTCGGAGAGAAATCGAGGCGTTGATAGCAGATGGGCATAAGATAATCATACTGGGTGATCAGGTACTCAAGGCAGACGCGTGGCTGCCATATCACCCAGGTGGCGATAAATCAATATTGCATATGGTCGGTCGGGATGCAACGGACGAAATAACAGCGTTGCACTCAAAGGAAGCACAGGCACATATGCAAAAGTATGTGATAGGAAGAGTACTTGGAAGATGGGAAAATTTCTTGCCTCCGATACAGGGGGGTGCATTCAGAATGCTGGCCTCGAAGCACATCGGGGACGAAGCGCTATCTGCCGAAGAAGATCTCACCTCATCTGGAAGATCGACACCACCATCATCAGTATTCGATACTGATGAGACAGGAGATGAAGTTCGTCTGAGGTGTACAGGCAAGGATACCCCTATTTCTCGAGCATCATCCTTGTCCCCATCAGAGCGGGAGCTGGGACAATTCAGATCTCCGGAAGCATCAATCGCACACGCGATATCATCCGATCTTTCGAAATATCCTCCTCTGGATAAAAGGTCCCAAGACGAGGTCGCCTCAAAGTACCGCCAGCTTGACGAAAAATTGCAATCCGAAGGACTCTACGACTGCCCATATGGCTCTTACGCTGTCGAATTTGCCCGATACTCGGTGCTTTTCATCCTCTTCTTGACATGTCTTCACCATTCCTATTTTGCGCTTTCCGGCCTTTTCCTCGGGTCACTCTGGCACCTGCTTGCTTTCACCGTTCACGACGCCGGTCATCTAAGCATAACCCATCGATTCCACACGGACAGCTGCATCGGGATTTTTGTCGCAGATTTCCTCGGTGGTCTATCAGTCGGCTGGTGGAAGCGGAATCACAACGTGCATCACATAGTAACCAACTCGCCGGAGCACGATCCGGACATCCAGCACATGCCATTTTTTGCCATCTCTTCCCGATTCTTTACTTCCCTGCGCTCGAGCTACTACGACCGCGATATGAATCTCGATGCTGCAGCGCAGTTCTTCATCAAGTACCAGCATTACCTCTACTATCCCATACTGCTATTCGGTCGTTTCAACCTGTACCGCCTTGCATGGTCGTACCTCCTAGACCCGGCGCAAGCACCCCGGAAAGGTGCAGCATGGTGGCATCGCTACCTTGAAATGTCCGGCCAGGTGTTCTTCTGGTACTGGTACGGCTACCGCACGCTATACCTCTCGATCCCGACGTGGTCGTCACGCATCATCTTTCTGCTCATCTCTCATATGGTGACCGCCCCGTTGCACGTACAACTCACGCTGAGTCACTTCGCCATGTCAAGTGCCGATCTGGGTGTCGACGAGTCATTTGCTCAGAAGATGGTGCGGACGACGATGGACGTCGATTGTCCGCCGTGGTTGGACTTTGTGCATGGCGGGCTCAATTTCCAAGTCGTGCACCACTTGTTCCCTCGCCTCCCGAGGCATAACTTGCGCCGGGCGCAGCCGTACGTGAAGGAGTTCTGCCGCGACGTCGGGATTCCCTACGTAATATTCGGTTTTACCCGGGGGAACAAGGAAGTCATTAGCAGACTGGGCGAGGTTGCCGAACAATTGAGGGTGTTGGAGGAATGCAGAAAGGTTGCTGCGAAGGATTTGATTGAGGGTCGCCATGCTCATTGATCGGCTTTTCCCTTTCCTTAACCCTCACAGATGTAGCTGCCAATGGTCCATGTTTGCTACCACACGTTGTGACAAGCTGCTTAACAGCATAGACCGTAGCCACATATGACAGTATCGCTGATGTTCCCTGAGTAATTGCCTGTGCCCATTTACTGTGATGCAAGTGCAAATGAGTCACTAGTTTCATGGCCCCTAGAAATAGAATGCAATGGGCTGCATTTATTGACGATTGTGTCGTATAATTGGGTGGATCAATTTCGATAATCTAATCTTTTAGGCCTTCGATCCTATATTCGAAGTTCAGGGGAAGACATATGGAGAGATGGATGCTCAAACAAAGGCATGTTATTGAATTGCAGCAAGTATGCAGACGATTCTCTAAAAGACAGGTAGAATCGGTTGTCCGAAAGATACATTGCTTTGCAGAAGCTCAAGGGCTCGATTCGAGATCAGTTTGACTGAGCATGGCATCCACTGCCGATTGTTTACGCATGGTTTATTTTTGACGGAATTTTGAAATCTTAACTACAAAGAGAGGCAGGTGTATCTCGATACATCCAATATGGTGGGCAATGCTGATTACTTAGCTGTTTTAATCTCTTGCTCTGTTTCTGGCCGTAATAGTGAATTATAGCTGACCCAAGGATGTGGTCATGGAAACGCCGATTTCCATCACGTTGAGTGGGTGATCTCATACTTTGTCATGACCAGAAGCGGAACAAGAGGATATCCTTTTTGGATGAACCAAATGAGACATGCATATAAAGACTTACCCTTCCTATGGCCATCCCATTTAATCTCTCCTATGAGTTTGTCGAATTATAATTAATTGATTGTACCTCTCCTTCGTTTCCTCGAATATGCCATCCGCAATTGTTACTGGTGCAACCGGTATGTGGGCCTATGCCATCCGATGGCATCTGCTAAATATTCTTTAGGCATGACCGGGAGTGCTATTGTGCGTCATTTATGTAAAGACCCCCGATATGAAAAGATCTACTCCCTCTCTCGCAGAAATCCTGGAGGGGAAAACGCAAAGATCCAACATGCCACTCTTGACCTCCGGGGCTCAGCCGAGGACATGGCCAGGAACCTCAAAGGCATCTCTGCCGAGTATGTCTTTTTCTGCGCTTACCTGGCACATGATGATCCAGCGGAATTGTCGCGCGTGAATGGACTGATGTTGTCAAACTTTATCCAAGCATTGGAAATCAACGGCGCTGTCAAAAAGTTGAAGCGCTTTGTTCTGACCTGCGGCTTCAAACATTACGGTGTCCATCTGGGTAATTGTAAGCAGCCACTCGTCGAGGATGATCCTCTTCTCGAGGGCAACCAGGGTGGCACCTCCTGGCCCCCGAACTTCTACTACGAGCAGGAGCGGATCCTCAAAGAGGCCGCCGCACGAGGCCAGTGGGAATGGGTTGTCACGCTCCCTGAGGATGTCCTAGGCTATGCCCGGGGCAACTTTATGAACGAAGCCACCGCACTGGGTCTCTACTGCGCGGTGAGCAAGGCCCTCCCGGGCTCTGAGCTACCGTACCCCGGCTGCAAAGCCAACTACTTTGCCTTTAACTGCTGGACGTCGGCGAACCTGCACGCCAAGTTCTGTCTCTGGGCGGCAACTGCCCCGGATGCAGGCAACAACATCTTCAACGTGATCAACGGCGATACGGAGTCCTTCCAGTATCTATGGCCGCGGCTGGCTGCGCGCTTTGGCTGTAAGATTCCCAAACCGATGTTCCCTCATGGAGGCACCCCGGACACGCAGGGGTTTGGCAAATACGAGGCAACAACTGTGCGGATGCCGAACCGTCACCCGCTTGTTGCGCACGCGGACAAGATCGGCGTCTCAGCCGATGGCGCTCCCACCTTGTTCCTGCAGGTCGATCCGGAAAAATGGGCCAAGCGCAAGGATGTGAATGAGGCATGGGCAAAACTGCGCGGTACATACAACCTCGATCAAAGCGCATGGGACAAGGCCACGTGGGACTTCCTCACTTTTGTACTGGGCAGGGACTGGAGCTGTGTTGGGACAATGAGCAAGGCTCGGAAGTTGGGATGGGATGGTTATGCTGATACTTGGGAAGAGCTGGAGGATACGTTCAGGGTTCTTGAGCAGGATGGTATTTTGCCTCCAGTGGACAAGCTCAGATCAGACTTTTAGGGAGGCCTATTCAGCGGATTAGCTCTGCAGGCAGCGGTAGAATCTCAACTCGGTGGATTATATATTAGCTGTAAGAATCTCCAGACTATTTGATTAAGGGTCCATTTATATTAACATATTACCGCAGTGGACCTTGATTAGAGGCTAAAGAATCACGATAAATCAAACCACCGACGCACACAGAATACATGGCCAACCGCTTACAAGTTACCGCCCCTCACTGCGTAAATGCAGCAGAGCCACCAAATGGCCCGGAGATGGCAGTGTTCCGGATACGCACAATGCAGACATTCTGGGCGGCACCGACTGTTCCAGTGCACTTCATCCCTTTAGGCACCTGGACCTTGACCTCGTAGTCCATAGTGCTGGAGGTCGAGAACCCGGCCACACCGGGGATGTTCTGAATCACCGGGGCCGACACAAATGCCTTTGGGTTGGTTCCTCCACTGGATGGATCAATGTCGGCTGTGAGGGGTCCAGCGCCGTCTTGGTTTACCTAGAGTACACAAGTCAATATTGGACCATTTATTCCGGGAGTATCGGTTTACCTGGTGATAAATGACTGTGACAACGCCATCTGGAGAAGCGGTGGGAAGGCCCGTGCTGGCACCTTTGCCAGAGTATAACTGCACACCTTTCTCGCTGGTGCCCTGGGCTGTCATTGCACCGGACTTCAGACCCGGCACAATACTGAGGGCATCATCAACTGCGGACTGGGCACCTGTTTCCCATGTCAGCCTCGGTTTTCCTGAATGTAATGGAGCTCCTTACTCTTGACAGCCCCACCCAGCGGGGTTTTGTCTACGAGATCTTGGGCGCCTACGCAAAGTCAGTGCTGCTTCGTCTTGATTCATTCAGTGAATAAATACCGTTAAGGATAGCTCCACCAGCATTGGTAATCACACTTGCAGCATCGTTGATCAATTGCCGACCTGAGAACATATTAGCCTCATTGACGGTGCAATTGGAAAGCAATCTCGTACGTCTGTCCGAGAGGGAAATGCGACCCCGCTTCTCCGTCGCAGCGCCGCCCAAGAACTTGTTGATGACTGTGGCCGCATTCACCGGACCAGCGCCCATAGTACGGCCTAGAGGCGAAGCCTTCATACCTCCCATTTCCTGGTCTCGGATGATTGCCGTGTCTTTTTGTCCGCCACATGCGGCAGAGGGACAGTCCCGTGGTACTCCATCAATGACTAAACACTGTTAATCCGAGAATCATTGCGACCCAGGCAAGGGAGAAGGTTGAACGCACTCGTCAGGCCAGGCATGTTGACGCCATTGGCGCCTTTGATACGGGTGACGAGACCATGAGCACTAACCTGGCTCGCCAGTAGCACTGTCACAGTGAGGATGTCCTTGATCAACATATTGAAGAAGTGAGATGGACAGAGAGAATAGTGGAGGCTTCTTGACGAAAGTATGAATGCTGGATTGCTTGACTTGTACCGGAAAGAGCAGGACGCCAGACATCCTTATATACTCTGGGTTGGACTGGTTCATCCCCTTTCCATAATGCCTGTGAGGCATTACCTCTCTACCTCCACAATGCTGTGCGAGAAAGCTGTTGTTAGTAACACATGAAACACAACCATGTGATGCGGCCAGCTCCTGCTTGCTTAGGCTTGTCCATGAACCCATATGTAGACCTCCTAGTTGACTTCGCCCTCGCTAAGCGAGGGTAGCGAAGGTTGGATCGACAAAAAAGCAGACTAAGTCAGTCATGAGTACAACTCCTTGTTTCATGACGATAAACGTCCAATGAAGTTGACATATCAAGCAGGCCAGTTTCTGGATGCTGTTTGAGAGTGAGACTCTGGCGAGGGTCCGTTAGGTAAATTGCAGGGGGACCACAGTTTGCCGAAGATCTACGATAAGTCTTCCTCGGGATTCAACGTATCGCCGTGCCTTAGATAACCTTTACTCCTGATTATAAACGATGCACATAGTTGTAAATGCCCTGTGTTATATTGTAGGTAGTCATTGAAAATCTCCTTGACCAGTAGCAGCATCCCCGCGACGCACTGTATACCTCCAAGGACTTATTTTCTCGTTCATCTACTCGGTAATAGAGAATCTTTGGCAGGATTTTCCCAGTTGTAAATCTACAAGGGTCCGCCCATAAAGTTTGTTAGCTTCCTCACCATGTTTTGGACTTCCCTAAAGTCCCCTTTCGACTTGCCTGGTGGAGGAATCTATACTTAAAAGGGTAATATGTAGTAATTCCCCTGCTTGGCATGCTAAAATTAGGAACCGTAGAGTAGTATTCGATGTGGGGAGACCAGCAAGATTCCGGTTCCCGTATGGCTAGCCTTATGACTGAAACACCTGTCGATTGTCGAATGTGGGACTGTATGCTCGGCTGTAGGAATCGGCCGTTGCAGAAGCCGCATTCGGGACGATCCATGTGATTGCCAAGTCGGTATACTTCGCTTAGGCCGGTTGATCGGGATCTGAAACACCATCCAACCTGAAGTGGATCCTTTAAGGAGATCATCGATCGCGAACAGGTGTTTCTCTCTGGATGTTTTGTCTAATGCTATTCATCCTTTAGAGTCTAGCTCCCTAGATGAGGGAGCAACAGGCCACTTCGTTCCCACTGGCACGCAGTCAACAACACGCCGCCTTTAGTGTCTATGCTTTCCCAGTAAGTTCAGTCCAGACTCCACTCTGGGCAGTTCCAAATTTTGAGACGGGGAACGCTAGTCGCCTAGGAGAGAATACCACCTACCTTAGTTTCCTCTTAATCGACAGAGATCCTGTACGTAAATACGTATCTGGCTTGTGTCGAGTAGCTGAATCCATATCGCTGCGTTCCCTGTTTGCCTCATGGCCAGACGTACAGTGGCTCCCGACATCGCCTTCCATGTTGGACAAACATATTTGCTTTTTAAACCCCTAGTCACATGGGTTAGAATGCTGAATAATATTACTTTGTAAACAAACCATTATGAAATTATCACAAGATTTGGTCCCGTTCAGGTACGATACATAAGGTATATGTAAGGTACTCCATTGCCAACAACGAGGGGCTTCGCAGTCTGGAATTTGGAAAATTCAGTGCATTAAATGAATCTTAGGTCCTACAATATTTCCTTAGCTTTACATCATCTTGCAGAACTTATACTGCAGGAGCTAGTGTCGAGCTCGGCAGTCAGCCAAACTCTTCTTTCACACTGTTGCGATCGAGCGGCATTTGCTATTTCCCGCCCTATCACTTTCTCCCCCATCCTGTCAACAGAAGATCGTACTGTCTCATAATATTGAAAGCGATTGAGGCACAATAAAGAGTGGATTCTGAGACACCACATGGGCAGTGGCTTATAGAACACGACTCTGAGAGCATTGAGCTTCAAGATCCAGGTTAACCAGGCCAGCCTATCAGAACCCTTGTCAGTCTAATGCCATAAACTTCAAGCAACAGGTAATGTACTATACCTCCGCAATAATATCTTGTGAGCAACAGTAAATGTCACCAGCTGCGCAATTTTCGCTGACTGCCCCTGGTAAGACATTGCCTAAAGTGATAAGACCGCCGTTGCCTTGTCCTTGGCAGACAACTTCTTCCTTGCTAGCACAAACATTTCCAGACCCATTTTCCTGGGCCAAAACGACCGCAGCAAAAGCGAGAAGAACTACAGGAACCTTCATGATGGCGGATAAGTACCACAAGACAGATTAAAAGCTACGGGAAGCCTGAAGAGATGGACCACTGTCACTTTGACTGGGATCAAGTTAGAGCAATAGCTTAACTGATGGTTGAGCACAAGAATTTATAGTCAGCGGCTGAATAGGAGAGTGCCACTCGGTGGAAGTTCTGGCATTAGTAGACACACTTTTTTGACTTTAATAACAATGTGGGTCCTCAATAGCCACTCCCCAAGATCTACATCCCTCATGCATGGCTGAATACTGGTAGTTATAATAATTAAGTGCACTTTCCCCCTGATGTGTTTGGAGTAGGTTCGTTAGAGTGGTTATAAGCAAATTGAAATGAAATGGAACCTTATTGATCAATAATGAAGCGTTAAGGAAAGAAAAGACACATACCTGGGGGTACACTAGTGACCGACTTCATGATCAGAGATCCAGGGGGACTTGATTCCTCGTATCGCAGGCACCAATTAGGGGGGGAGGACTACAAATAGATCATAAAGGTCCAGCACCTGTCCCGGACTCCCGCCCCCCCAGAAAATATGATATGTGTAATTTGGAGAGACTATTGAGTATACTATGGACAGTGATTAGTTCGCTAACGACCTATCACTGACAGGTGTCTCAAATGATCATTTCATTAGCCGGGAGGGGGCAAAAGTTATGAAAATCTAGGTTCAATGAATTCACCAGTGCCCCTAACTACGCAGGGGCAGAAATAAATCTATCTATCATAAACTCAGATTCTGACCGTCTCATGCCATATAAGGAAGAGGAAGACCCAGACACACAGACACACGCAGAGTTATGCTATATATTAAGCCTGGCACTAACCACCAGGTGAGGCAGCAAGAACTACATGCCTAGCAACTATGCAGCTCTATTGCTTTCTCTCTGTTATATTTACCGCTGCTGTAACTGCGCAGTCTATCCTTTACCAGCGACCTAACTAGGAGTAGAGGCTGTGGTAATGAGGAAGGCAGATGGATTAAGGCTTTATTTGCAACCTGCAATGCATCACTACGGTACTGTTCGCATTTCTAGTCCTGGTCATCACTCTAAGGATGTGTCTCATTAGCTTAGCGAGCATTAATTTGGAATCATACCATGGCAAATGATTTTTGCAATGGACAAGACTTTTTTTGGCCGCCGATAGTGTAAGAATGTTCTATAATACTCGCCAGCTATAAGGCTCTCATCACGGATAGGCCTAGAAACATGAGGTCCAGCTCTCATTAAAATGACGCTGATTTTGGTTTGTGAGTGAGATTAAATAAGGATTTCCAAAGTGCCCAGAGGATGACGGTGCTAATAATTCTCGGGATGTTCTTCATGATCTACACCACTAGACTAAAGAAACACCGCTTTTTATTGTTTACCAAGAGTATAAAGTAGGGTGAGGGTTGTTTTCGGAGCTTTGACAATACGCGAGCATACGGATGGCTCAGCTTAATATGCGCTCACCCTCATACCGCTAGGAAGGTAGGTACCGTAGACTCCGAAACACGAACTTAAGTTACAGATCTAAACCTGATCTGGAAACCGCATCATGTAATCGGGTGTTGAAAGAGCATCTCTATGTTTCTAATATGGAAGGCGATGCCGGGCGCCACTTTTGAGATAGTGCCTTGCGAGACGAGCAAGATCTGATGTAGAAGGGATCCTAGCCGCGACACCTGCCTCGGGGATGCGATGGCGAGTGTAGCTGCCATTTGATGCACGATGTCTTCCACCCAGGCCAACGGCTGGGTAGAATCTATCGAGATGCAACCAGCAACAGCCTTGAGAACAGAGAGCTCTGCCACAATGGCGCATAACTAGCATCCCAGGTCGCACTCCACATTCTGCTTGGAGACGTGACGCTGTCCAATTCGTTATATATGAGCGCCCCGTCCCATCGGACGGTTCAAGCACGTAGACTGATCAGATCGTCTAGAAAGCAGTCTTTCTCGTTGGTCTGTGGCTGCAGATAGCAGGCGCTAGCTAAGAACTGAACGCAGTGATTGCTATAAAATGTAGTGGAACAGTGAACCGGAGTTCAAGTGTGTATTGCAGTAGAATGACTTGCCTCTGTTACTAGTTTATTGAAAGGCGCGTTTCTAATGTCCTGCCTTGCTTTTACAATCACAGTCCTCCAGGTCGGTCGTCAGGCTTTGTCTAGAGACCATCCGATTGTTCTGATCCTGCATTGTTCAGCTGTGCTTTTATAATGGACCCTGCCTTGGACAGAACAAATGAATTGCTTGTTTCAAAGTCGGTAGAGAATGACTGCGGAGTAAAACGGGAACCTGACGAATAAGCATTATATCACTGCTTCATGTAACACAAATGAGTAAATGAGGCATCTATTAAACACGCTGATGTGTAGTTTACAAGTTCTATATCCACGCCAGGAAAGACAGGCTGAGCTGAGAACAAGGTTTGATGACTGTCAGCTGATTATGTACCTACATTATCCCGGCGACAAATAATCTATTGATTGGTGTTGCCGTGTTAGCCAAACTGCTGGTTCAAATCCTAATAACAAACAGGCCTGGCCCAATGGGGAGTTTTGTGTAGCGAGATGAACCACCTAGCTGCAGAGTTATCACACACCACTGCAAGCCCCTCCGATGGGTCCCAGTATAATCCAATCACGTAGTTGCCGATCGCCGGACATCCATCGACGCAATCATGCCGGAAAGCACGAACCTAGTGTGAAATATTCCGAAAGATGATCCATCATTTCCGCATAGGCGGTGCAGGCAGGTATTTCGAGGGCGCAGTGACCTGCAGTGACCGCCATGCCTCGCCTGCATTATTGGTCCACATTGCCATTTCATCCTGTTTGGAAGCGCCCTTGGTTGGCTGGAGACGACTTGTTCTGGCTACTAGGTCAACATGTTTACGAGTGTTACACATCTTGAAGAGATACAACTGGTAGACATGGCTCCGTGACGAAGCACCACGCATATTCCCCGCTCACGGCCATCGAGTTGAGAGGAGTAAGTCCCTCTTATTACAAAAAGAGCTGGGCCTGCCCTTCCTTTCCTTCTTTTCACATTTTCCCATCTAGTCTCGCTCGTCCTTCGAGCCTGATATTGCACAATATATATAAAGTAACTCCTACGACACGACGCAGTATTCCTGTCCGTAATTACACTTTCCCTATATCGAATCGCAATTGGACGGCAAGATGACTGCTTCTCCTGCTGGCATATCTGCCTCGGACACACCCGCCGTCGACGAGCAAACGCGTCAATCTGCACAGTCACAGGTTCCTATCCCTAAAGATGTGGTCTACCAAACACTCAACAAGGCACTTCTCTTCCCGGACATGGATCAATACCAGCACTGGCATCATGTCGCACCCATGCTCTCAAAACTCCTCGTCGACGGGAAGTATAGCATCCATCAGCAATACGAGTACCTGTGTCTCTTTGCCCAGCTCATTGTCCCAGTGCTTGGCCCGTACCCGACACCAGGAAGAGACGTATACCGATGCACCCTGGGCGGTAACATGACAGTCGAACTGAGCCAGAACTTCCAGAGATCAGGATCAACAGCGCGAATCGCCTTTGAGCCCGTGCGCTACCTGGCGAGTGTCGGCCATGATCGATTCAATCGGACCTCGGTGAATGCGTTCTTCGCCCAGCTACAATTGCTCGTCAAAAGCGTCAACATAGAGTTGCATCACTCCCTCAGCGAGCACCTGACACTGACGGCCAAAGATGAGCGGAGCTTGAATGAGGAGCAGCTCACAAAGTACCTCACAAACTTTCAGGTGAAGACCCAGTATGTTGTGGCATTGGACTTGACCAAGAAGGGCATCCTCGTCAAGGAATACTTCTTTCCTGGAATCAAATGCGCAGCCACGGGCCAGTCTGGAACCAGCGCATGTTTAGGAGCAATAAGGGCAGTCGACAAAGAAGGCCGCCTGGATAGTTCGTGTCAATTGATCGAAGCTCATTTCCAACAAAGCAAAATCGACGCTGCTTTTCTTTGTTGCGACCTTGTTGATCCCGCGCATACTCGATTTAAGGTCTACATCGCCGACCCTCTCGTCACCCTAGCCAGAGCGGAAGAACACTGGACGCTGGGCGGACGACTGACAGATGAGGACAACACAATTGGGTTGGACATCATCCGTGAGCTCTGGGCAGGCCTCGGTATTATCCAGGGCACAGTCAGTCCTTCAGGCATACTGGACAGACCGTTCTTGCCCATTATGCTGAATTATGAAATGAAAGCTGGCCGGCTCCTTCCCACACCCAAGCTCTATATGCCACTCACAGGGATTCCAGAAACCAAGATAGCGCATACAATGACTGCCTTCTTCCAGCGATTTGATATGCCAGAGCAAGCAGAGGTTTTTATGGAGAATTTGCAAGCATACTAGTAAGTTGACAGCTGGCTTTTCATTCCACATCTCGTGTACCGGCAGCTGCTAACTGGGTTGCAGTCCAGGTAAGGATCTGGAGGAGGCAACGCGTTACCAAGCGTGGCTGTCATTTGCATACACGAAAGAAAGAGGGCCGTATCTCTCTATATATTACTTTTGGCCTGAATGACCGGTGGGCAATTGGAGCAGGCAGATTTTCTATGTGAAAAGGTGTCAGCAACCTATACTGGACTGAAATATTCAAAATCTAAAGCTTTACTGTCACCTTGCCAAGCAGCAGTAGTTATCATTCATCACAACGGGTTCCTACGTAAACTGGGACTATTAGCCGAAGTCGGCTGAGACGGGAAGATCAAATACAAATGCCGTCCAGACGAGCTCCAAGAATGTAGAGATACAGATACGAGGATCATGTCATATGTTGGAACTAGCAGAACCCTAAGGCACCTAACTATCAGGGAATCCCATGAACTACTAAGAACTTAATATCTCGATGATTAGAAACAAGAGAATTATCTAAGGATTAATACTTAGGTATCCGACCCCATGCTCACTAAGCGCTTCTCGTCGCCAATGACACTGCCAGAAAAGATAAAAGGCCATCAGAGACAAATCTGGGAACGACAATGCACAGAAAATGTCATTTCATGCAAATATCCCAGCCACATATGTAGATTTAGAGAAGGGCAACAGCAGACAAAATAGCGGCAGAGACACATAATACTCCGGAAAGGACCATGCCATGCGCAGAATCTCCTGTGAACTGTACGTAGGGGTTCCCAGATTGAATAGCAGCGGATGGAGACGCTGTCATGCTCGCAGCGTCCTTGAGAATCACTTTAGGTGATTGGGTTGGGGATGCCGAAGGTTTGACTGCAGTAGAGACCGTGCCCTTGGCTGTAGCTTTCTTGCAGGAGGATTGGTCCAATTCGCTGACGATGTATTCCCTTTGAATCCAGAGAGCTTCATCACGTCCGTTGCAGGTCTCATCACTGTGGCATGTGTTCCTGTCATAACCAGCATAATCATAGAAAACCGCCTTCTTTTGGGCAAGAAGGTCTCCATCAAGATTAGCTGGTTCCGACACAACAGGATAGCCCATGTAACCGGTGATCGACGCGGTGCTGGCACAATCAGCGAACGCTTCATGGACGAAATAAGCGGTAGTGTGGTGGTCGCTATGGTCTCCGTCTCCGTAATCATGGACAAAGTCCTGGGTGTTGATGTGGTCGTAATTAAAATTATCGGCCAGATGTCTCAGCACATCCACCAAGTCGCTCTTGGAGTATGAGGATCCACCATGGGAAGTCAGAGAGGGTATGGTGCCCTGCCACAGTTGTTGCAGGCTTCCGGATCCAAAGCCCTCTCCTCCGTTGTTCCCGTCTGGTAGCTGAAGAAAGACAAGTGAGATACTAGGATTGTTGTTCAATTTAAACAACGGGATGTTGAAGCCTGGGATGCCGGCATCCGACTCTGTCCAGCTGTTGTCATCACCACTCATTTGGGCATACGCAGCTTTGGACCCTTCCTGTCGAGAGGTCCAATAGTCTGCACCATTGCCCGCGTCTCCAGCGGTAACGAAGATAGTGCGGACCCTCCGGCCAGATCGAATTTCATTGAGTAGTTTGGGGCTGAAGAAGAGCAGATCATCGTCCTCATGTGCAACAATGTTGAGGGTTTGGGCCCCTACAGTAGCTGTGAGCGCTACGGGAAGAAGGAAGTGATGAAGCTTCATTCTGGTAAGAGAAAACTGGTAATAGGATAGAGGAGGATAGGAAGAGAAAGAGCTGGTATGTGAAATTGAAGGAAACTTACGCCGTTGATAAGGAAGTTTTCGGATGTAGACAAATAGTACACAAAACATACTTCCATTTTTGTACTCTGTGGGGAGGCTCGCCGCACAATGCTGCAAAGCGTAAACAGCATTCTGTCAGGAACCTGTGTGTGGTTGCCAAACATGCCGCCTGCCCCTGGCAATCATGGCTCCTGTACACCAACTACTGCCCTCCAGGTAGAAAGATACCCAATGTGGTGTTTAGGACGTTGATCAACTTTATACATATTACCAAGCTTCCACCATCATCAGCTGTTCCATCTGGCTACTCCAAATGCGCGGGGAATGAGATGTAAACGATCTGGACTTTGCGGATATTCATAATTCTTTCGTATTATCCGGATCAAAAGACTGATGTCTGCACCCTGCCCAGTAGTACTGGCAAATCTCTTGTTGCGACAAGGGTACTGATACCTCCCTGGGCTCAACGATGTTGGTCCCTCTCAAACTGGACACAGACCCATTCCAAATCAGCAGAGCTTTTCGTATAAGTCTTTGTCAAACCTGTGTCGATCCAGAGCCCCTCTTGGTTCAATCACGAGGCCTCTTGCTGCTTCAGTGGACCCATCCTATGCACGATGGGTACTCTTTGGTGCCGGCTGGGAACCATGCTTGGGCGAGTATTGAAGCTGTTGTAGTTCGATCGTCCTATCCGTGGTGGAAGAGAAATGAACGTGCTGTAATGGCCAGACGAGGGTAGTCTTTGCCATGGGCTATATCGGGACGCAGGAGGTGCACTACAATAGACACTTCCAAGGACCTAGACGAACAACCATAGGTATAACAGTGCGTAGGAGCATGGGTCTTTCCACAGGACCTTGGCAGTCTCAGTCTCCAATGTCCAACGCACATCACTGATCTCCATGAATCCTGATCTCCGTGAACCTATATTCTCTCAATAACTACCAGTAGTGGGTTTCATTAAATCCGCAAGAACTAAAGCTCTACTTCAAAATTTCTGCAAAAGAAATAGAGTAACCACAAACTGAAGTGATCATGCACTAACCTACAGATTTCACCCTACAATTGACAGGGAGATACAGGCTGACTGTCTCACATATGTAACCGTGCAAATGGAATGTGAATCTAAACCTAATGTTGGCAAGCCACTACCTGAACTCTCCATATTTGGTCAGGGTCACTGCTAACGGTAGCCCTGGCGCCCCAGCAAGAATGTTGATGTAATAATAATCCCCGAGTCAGAGCTTGGGTTTGCTAAATTTTGCAACTACTGAATCCGGTGCAATTATGTTGTCATCTTGGTCCCGCGGACTACTGAAACCACTGAATGCAGGCTGCCTTATTACTACCTTACTATTTCTTAAAACATTGGACTCAGTTACTGCAAATCATGATATATTTGCCCTCATGGCAATTGAAAGGATTCCTTGTCCTTTTGCCCCCTTACCTTCAAAATGATCCATACCCGCCGCCGCCCTTGTTCAGGATTCACATTCCTGGTGGCTGCATTCATATTCGTCCTCCTGATTCTCTGGAGAGAAGATGTTTGGAAATTCAAAAGTCAGCTGCCCCTCCATTGCAGTGCCCCCACCACGACTGTCATTGCTACTGATTCCGCGATTCCAAACCAAGTCCATTATGTGTACATCCTGCGAGATGCTGACGCCGACTTCGCGTTCCAATTCAAACACTTCCTTTCTCTCTACTCCGTCTTGCAGCACTGGCACCCCGATACTATCTATCTCCACACCAATGCTGATCCAAAGCGCATCGAGAACGCCCGCGCAGGGAAGACGGGAAAGTGGAACCAGCTTATATTCAACACTCCGAGTCTGCGAATAAACCATGTTGAACCGCCCACTGTTGCTGGAAACGCGAAGCCCATTGACCAGATCGAGCACAAGTCCGACTTCATCCGCGTTTCTGCCGTCTGCGAGTTCGGCGGCATCTACCTTGACTGGGACGCACACCCGATACGCGACATTAAGGCCTTGAGGGAGAGCGGCTTCAATGCGGTCACTGGCCGCCAAGCCGGCGGTGAGATAATGAGCGGGACCTTCATGGCCAAGAAGGATGCTCTCTTGCTCCAGATGTGGAAAACCGAGATGCACAAGGTCTACGATGGGGGTTGGACAACACACAGCAATGCAGCTGTGACGCGCTTGGGCCAGCGGCTGGCGCGGTTGCCGGGAGAAGTCCTGATCATGGAGCAGGATGCCTTTGGGCCTGGGAGCTGGATCACGTCTGAAAACATCCTGCTATACGGGATTCACAACGAGACGGCATCCAATCTGGAGAACGCTACTGATTGCAAGTCCTTGCCGTCTTACGAGGAAGGAGTTACTGATCGATGGGACAGGCCGCAGGACTTTCCGTCTTGGGAGCAGGACTACTCCCATACATACATATTACATGCTTTTAGTCCTGCTCGGAATGGGAATCCGGTCGAGGGCTTCGAGCATATCACGCCGAAATATGTCCTGGAACGGCAGAGTAACTTCGCACGACTGCTATATCCCGTCACGAGGGATATGTGTCAAGCCGGCTTTGTGGAGATAAATGATCCATATGCTGGATAGTTAAGACATTGTTCATATGTGCCCAACCTAGGATAGGATTTTATATGGTCGAATTGTACAAATTAGCGGAGCTCATCCTGTTATAGCTATTATGTCCTGTTTCCTTGATGAAATTGTACGGGAATCTACTGGCAATCAGTCAAAATCACAGCTACTGCGTAATGGAAATCCGCTGCAGTGCAAACCGTACAATAATCAGCCATCCACTTGTAGAATTCCACCCGGCTTTTTACAATGCTTGCAACGACGCCGAAAACGGCATAATGGTCTGACAAAATCCGAACAGAAACGGAAAAGGAAAATACCAGTGGCCGTGATGAACTAAAAATAGAGCAGAAGTTACGGCTGTGGAATGACATAGAGCAAGGGGCTCGACCAAAGGGGCATGTGGACGCTCAGGAATGCTTCAGTACGAGTTGTGGAATTTGGATTGAGGCATCCCAGAGTTTCCTAAGTAATTGCCGAGGATATTGTTTTTCGGCCTTTCTTTAGAGTGACAATATTACTGTTCATCAGGCGTCAAAAATGTGCAATCATATGTGGTCCCTGCAATTTTATCCCTGTCTCTGTGAAGGTTTTGATGAACAGATTAGACGATTTCAACCCACATTGAAGCAACATGGTTATGCAGAAGGTCTGTTCGCTGTGCTTATTGTTACTTGCAAGGCCAACGTTGCATTGAATGGGAGGATATCCAGAGGGGACCCGCTTGCGAAACCACCTAATTGACGAAAACAAACCAGAGTAATAGGGCGCATATACATCAGAAGGGCTTGCACTGACTTACTAGAAGGTCCGAGTCAAACCTACTCTTAGCTAGCTGGCATTGACCATGGCTGATGATATGTCTCAACAACTCTGTAGTATGTATGATGCCGCCGCACAAATAGCCTAACATAACTGCTTGATATGAAACGATCAAGGCATTCAAATGTCAGAATAATGACCCTCAATTAAGCCTAGGATTTCAGAGTACTTTGTTTCAAGAAGCCCAGAGCCCTGCATCCATTAGTGGTCGTCGCTAGTTCATTGAGCGGTATGAATAAGGCAGAACAACCCATTTTCGGGCAGCTCGAGGTGAAATGAGTCATTTGACTGCTTCTTTCCATACATACCCTGTGCGAAAACAGAAATCCGAGGCATTGGGAACAACGATTGCCAAGGAATATGACAGCAGCTGTTTTCGTCCCAAGTTTCCTCATGTGAACATGTCACTGTGGAGTAGTTGATTGAAGCACAGAATGGTAGGACCGATGTCCTCTCCTCGCTGCGTCCATGGATAAGATCCAAAGAGACCACAGCCCGGGCAGATGTGTCGACAGAACTACTGGCTTTTGCTTATGCCGTCGATTATCCCATTCAGCAGTCACAGTTGACTTGAATCTCCCTGTGCGAATTTGACAAGATGATCTTGAAACCCCCCCGGCGGCGTCTCAACATTACCAAGATTCTCGCCGGGGTACTTGTTTTCTATGCCAGCGTCTATTTCCTCTGGCCGGCAGTCAGTGCACGCTACAGGGATGCGAATTGGCCGTTCATCAGCCGCGACGTCCTGAGCGATGAAATACTTTCGCGTACTCAGAACGAGACTCTAGGCGTTAGGACCCTTCATATCCTATAGCACTTTCGTACTCTCTAACCCGACTGGTCTATAGTTCGAACATATCTATGCGATCGGCTTGAAAGAACGGACCGACAAACGGGACTTTCTGACTTTAGCGTCTCAGGTTGCTGGCTTCAAGGTAGACTGGATTGACGGTGTGCGACCTGACGACCTGGATCCCAGATCCCTCCCTAATGTATGCGCTATCATCCGCACTTTATTACTGATCTGCTAACCTTGAGAAAAGGGAGTTAACCTAACTGATTTGAAACCCACTGCCGTGGCCTGCTGGCGCGCCCATATGAATGCATTGAGAATGTAATACAGCACACTCTCCGCAGTTATACCTATCCACAGATCGTGACTAACCGAATTGACTGAACAGGGTCCTTCAGAACGCCTACACGACCGCCCTTATCCTAGAAGACGACGCGGATTGGGACGTGGCCTTTAAACGACAACTCCGCGAATTTGCCCGCGGGGTACGCCAGCTAAATGGCGAGGAAACCGCACCCAAAGAAGCCCCCTATGGCACAAACTGGGATATCCTCTGGATCGGAGGCTGCGCCTCGGGCCCCGGAGCCAACGAGACGACCTTCTTCGCCATCCCAGAGGACCCAACCGTCCCCAGCGTTGATAAGCGGGACGGATGGGGCGGCCCACTGGATACATGGAAAGAACAGTATCCCAACTTGCCGGTTGAGACGACACGCTTCTTGTATCGGGCCGAGATGGGCTGCTGTACGTACGGATACGCCGTCACAAGGGAAGGGGCTAAGAAAATCCTTGCCGCGCTTTCGTTGGATCGCCTTGACTGTGCTGTCGACAATGCCATGAGTGACCTCTGCGCCGGCACTAACGGGCGTCGGCAGCTGAAATGCTTCGCTACGTTTCCTAATTTGATCGGCACTTATAAGCACGCTGGTCCGGCATCACGCGACTCTGATATCAATGGTGGTGATGATGCATGGCATGAGGCTCAAGCATGGAATATGGTCTACAGCACTCGGCTCAACATCCACCAGCTGGTAGCAGGTGAAAGGAAGGTATATTCGCAACACAATAATAAAAAAACAGGCACCATAACCGAGTTGGATTTAGCGGATATTTACTATCCAAGGGGGTTTTTGGTTGGCTAATCTGGACTTTGTATATGTAAGAATATATAAGATGAAAGCATCTGCGTTGTTTGATTGTCATTCCCTGTTGTTTGAGCCCATATGGCTGGTTCTCTCTTCCTTGTAGATAGTTTAAGACTGTCTGCCCAGTTCTACGCGGTGGCTTGTGGTCGGGACGTACACTTGAAGCGCCCTGCGTGTCGAGGATAGTAGTTACGCGCAATTCAGGACGCTGTGCAAGATGTTCTCTAATCTAAGCACTTCCTCCTGGATGTATATATTGGAACTCAAAATATGAGTTCCTGTTCTCACTGGCTGCGGGTCATGTTCCCTTGAAAAGCAAGTCACTGAATGCAGGTGCCCCACACATATTGCTTATATAGTAAACATGAGTGCTACGCTACATTGAAAAGTCAGTTATTTCAGGAGTAGTCTTGGTTCTGTGACGAATTCATTTTATTTGTATTGCGGGTATTGATATGGTGTATTAATACCTTGTTTAGGAGGCATTCAAGGAAAGTAACCACCGCCTACTTTGCAACGGTTCCGTCGGTCATATCAATTGCCGCATTCGACAATTCGTACATTACTCAAAGTTCTTCAGCGGCGGCGAAGCACTATACGCATGTACCTGATTATAAAAAGCACACAAATTAGCTTGCCTTTAATCTGGGAGCGTTTGATCTAGGCAAGGTCACACGTACAAGGTCATCCCTGTCAGGGCCATTAGAATACCGACGAGGCTTCCCTTCGAAATTTCCCGATCGCTCAGTGCCCATCCCAACCCGACAATGATACAAGTTTTCAAGTGTCCAATGACGGTGCTGCTGACAGGACCGACAGAATCAATGATGATGAATTGTGATAGATTCACCAGACAAGCAAGGATACCGCTCTAGAAGACCGAGTTAGCCATTTTTAGCGCTGTATCAAGATAGCGCAATAGGAGCGTTCTGGGGAAGGAAGTATTACTGCCATGATAGAGACATATAATGATGTCGAGAGACCTGCAGTTGCTGGCAATGTCTCTGCAAAAGGAACAACACACAGAAGTATAGCTGCGCTCATTGGAGCCTGGTTCAATAGGAGTTGAACACTGCTGACTTCGAATTTCCGGTGATAGCGTCCAACGAATGCCGTATATAACGCACTGGCAACGACGCCGGTGAAGGCAAAAACCGCGCCCTTTGAAGATGCTGTGACTTTGCCGTCTGTCTTGGGCAGTGCGTCATAGTATGACACGGTCCCGACGCCGCCGCACAGCACTATCAGGGGTATGATGGATGCCGTGGGAATCGTTGCGCGGTACAGAAGATAATTCAAGAGCGCGGTAACCGGTGTCAGAAGTAGCCGCACGAGTTGATGGAAGATGACCGATGAATACGCTAGCGAGAGATTCTGCAGTATTACCTGGAGACACATGAGTACAGCCAAGTGCAGAGTCTGGTGGACCGGCACCCGCTTCGCAGTGAAGACACCGCACCAAGGACGTGATGCCATCCATAGGGTGAACCCTGTTATGAAAAAGTGATAAGATGCAAAGGCGATCTGGCAGTTGCCGAATGACTCGTTGACGAAAATAGACTTGTTGGTGAATATCTTGCACGGGGTCAGTAGATTTCAGGTGGTGTCAAGCTGTTGGGCTTACAATTGCGACTGTAGAGACAATATTTACTATGGTCCATATCCCCAGGCGGGCTCGCGAGCTTCGAAGTCTTGGTCAGTTTATGTGAAATTTGAAGGAGTATGAACGTACCCGTTGTTGCCTTCCTGTCCCAAATTCTCTATAAGATTCAGTGGAGAGTTCAGCCTCCATCTGAATGGCCATGGCTTCAGCGACTCGATGGCCTTTTCACCATTGGTACGCACGTTTGCTGCCAGTGAGACAACCATTGTACTTGGGTTGCCATATACAGTCCCTTGAACAGAAGGAAGACATTGGCTTTAAACTTAGAGGGCATCTCCCCCAGAAGATAACATGCCACTGTCCTTTGCTAAGGTGGTAACCTACGTGACAGTTGATTCCGAATGCGGACATCATAGTCTTGTCAGCTGGTTCCTGAGCTCCAAGGACCCTTATCACCCATCGTACATATTCTTGGCAGTCCTAGACTTGGTGCTTTACTATAGATATGCTATGGCTATGTTGTATCTGCCACAGTCTCAACGTGTACATAATTGTGATCTTATTCCATGTCGTCTCTAATGCAGTTGCACGCTGGAGATAATAGATCAAAGAACCCTCTAACTTCTTTTATCGATTAATTGGCAACAATGCCTCTGTCAGACATCGTTGTCATCCCACTTTGTAGGGTTGCACTCCATCACCGGGGACTTCCGCATTTGGCAATCACCCTCCAACAACGAGGTCCATCTCTCCACTCTGCTCTGTGCTATTGTTCTCTGTTGCCGGAATGTGGATCTCGCCTTCGTGAGTTGGAAAATAACGTAGCAGTCTGCCCAGTGCAGGTCAGCAGAGATGTATATAAGTGTCCCATGGCGACTAGACTACGGAGATAAGAATTGTATTGTGTGCACGGTAGTCGACGATTGTCCTCGTATAATATCCATGGAGCGCGATCGCTTCCATGGCAGTTCATGATCTTTATGGCGACCACAAGTCGAACTGGCAGCTTGTCCTTGATGTCCTATCCTGGATATTCTGGTCCAATGCTACCATTCTACTGAATAAATGGCTTATCAATTCGACAGACTTCCGTATGTTGACTGTTCCCACATCCACGACCATGATCTGTTAAGCTGACTTGTCTCAGATTATCGTGAGTCCCCAATACCGATCCTTTGAACCTCTGATCAGTTGCTGATTTCGTAGCTATCATCCTAACATGCTGGCATTTGGTTTTTGCGACCATTGTCACCCAAGTCCTTTCGCGGACGACGAGATTGCTTGATGGCCGGAGGATGATACCCATGGATGCGCGGATGTACTGTCGGACAATACTCCCAATTGGACTATTATATTGCGGGAGTCTAGTCTGCAGCAATGTGGTCTATCTCTATCTGAATATCTCCTTCATCCAAATGCTCAAGGTACGTTATTTCCCTCTACATTGAAGGCGATATGCTAATAATTCTAGGCGGCCGGCCCTGTTGTCACACTTATCACGAGCTGGTCTTGGAAGGTCGCAAAGCCCTCAATCGGGGCCTTCATCAACATTCTCATCATAACCCTGAGTGTTGCAATGGCCGTGTCGGGTGAGATCAGGTTCTCATGGTTGGGTTTCGGTTTCCAGTTCGCCAGTTTAGTCTTCGACGCCAATCGTTTCGTCATGGTCCAGATTCTTCTGTCCGACTGTGGCCAGAAGATGGACCCGCTGGTCAGTCTTTACTATTTTGCGCCCGCGTGTGCTGTCATGACCTCGCTGGTGGCCTGGCAGACCGAATACGCTTCTTTTGAGTGGAGTTCGATCGCGCAGGTTGGCTGGACAGTTTTGACCCTGAGTGCTGTAATGGGCTTCATGCTTAATGTCTCAATCTTTCTATTGGTGAGTTTTGCGGTGCACAAACAGATGATGTTCTCAGCTGACCCACAAAGATCGGCAAAACGTCCGGCTTAGCGATGACGCTGATCAGCATCCCCAAGAATATTTTACTCATTGCTATCTCGGTCCTTCTCTGGCATAGCCCCATCAGCTTGCTGCAGATCCTGGGGTACAGCATCGCTCTGTGGACCCTCCTTTTCTACTCCCTCGGCTGGAATACTGTCAGAGCTTATGTTGACGCACTGAGGGTCTGGAGGCGAAAGAGTGAGGAAAATGAGGTCTTGTTGGCTGATAGGGTGTGATCATCACCGGTATATATGACTCTAATATGTAATTCGAGATTGCGCTCTTATTTTTTAATTCCACAATAGTAGATAGAATGCCATATTTGAGATGTACTCATACTCGGAGATGAGCATCGCTCATCATGATTCAATAGACCGTAGGCATAATAGTTTGCTTTTTCCTGACTTGGTAATTGCTTTACTGGACTCTGGAGCCTTCTTTTATCTGTTCTTTCATGCTCTCTTTCTCTATTTCTCAAGTTCTATACCCAAGCTCACAACACGGTCGCCGCGACCAGAATGGCAATCAACACAAAAGGCACCAGGATATAATGCTTGTAGGAGCCCAGTGGAGGGCGACTCTGCTGTAGGACTTTCATCTGGACATCTGCTTGAGGGAAGAAGATGCCCCGGTCGTTGACGGCCATCCTGGATCTCCGTTCGGGATACTCCGGCCGACGCAGCAGATATCCGACCGGAACCCACAGATTGCTGGCAGTGAGATAGCCAATATGAAGCAGAGGGGGCCACGCCACCGTGGTGAGCAATTCCATAATCAATGATTTGGGAGCAATCATCGTGTTAGGGGGATAATCGCTGCTCAAGGCCGAATAGTTGCTCGCGACCGCATAGAATGACAGCAGAAATGTGCTAAGAGTTGCAAGGTACAAGAAGACGCTGTATACAAGCCCGTTATCCAGCAAATCCTTGCGGATCTTCTTGTAGATCGGCAGCTCCGTGAAGCGGTTCCACGAATTCGCGCTACTCCCCGTGACAAAAGAGCCCTTTGGTTTGCTCGAGAAGCAGTGGAAGCGAATGATCGCAAAGATGTGGGCTAATTGTGTTAGCGTTGTTCGCAAAGTCAGGCTGTCAGATATGACTTACCACTTGCAAGCCAACTGTTTTCGAGATGGGCAAATGGACCAATGCGAAAGCCCGTGTGGGCGGATTGGATCAACCCATGTGTCCACGTCAAGGCGACGTGTAAAACTGCCAAAGTGACTTGGATCCAGACCAACAAGGGCGATGTCGCGGGAATCAGACGCCCCGAAGTGCAAAGGACGGGAACTGCCGCGAAGCCTACCATGTACGCAACCAGCCCTAAGACGATGGACACTCCATTCAGACAAATATTCCATTGCAGATGCCGGGGAATGCTTTGGTCCGAGGACAACAGCACGGATGGCTGTTGGGAGTGACCAATCTGCCATCGGTTTCTCTGGGCGATATGCCCATCCAGCGACGAGGGTACCAACCCCAACTGCAACGGTTCGAGCACCTGCATCGTCCGATACCCCAGGCCCTGCAACATGAGCGACAGCTGCCAATCCTCCGAGAAGGAAAAGGTGGGATAGCCGCCCACGTCGACGATCGCCTTCCGCCGAAAGACGGCCCCAGATCCTGCATCTATGGCAGCTCCCATGCGGTCGAGTTCGGAGTTGTGGCATGTGTAGAAGTGCACACGAGATTGTTGCAGCGGGTCACCGTCGGGCAGGTTATAGTAGTATTGCCTCGTCGTGAGCAAAGCGGCCTGCGGATCTTTCAGAAGATGAGGCAGCGTGGCTCGCAGAAAATCGGAGGTCGGCATGCAGTCGGCATCCAGAACAGCACAAAACTCGGGCTGCACCTCGTTCTGCAACGAAAAGAGCGCATAGTTGAGGTTTCCGGCTTTGGCGAACACGCGGCCGGAGTGCTGTCCGCGCGTGTGGTACGACAGGTGAGGCCATTGGGAGCGTAGTTCTGCGACGGCATCACGCAGCGCCGGGGAGGCCCCATCATCCAACAGAAGCACTCGAAACTGAGTGACGGGATAATCCATAGTGCAAGCCGCGCGGACCGTGTCCAAAACCACATCCGTCGGCTCTCCACAGCAGGGAACCAAGACGTCGACCCGAGGCAGATGGTCGCTGCCATGGAGTCGCAGGCGGTCCCGGGGACGACTTTGCACCGACCTGCCTGCTGCTACCGTGAGGAGCTGATCATTTCGGGGCATTCCTGTCGCGTAGTCAGTTGCCGTCAAGAAAGCACGCAGCGCGAGAAGTTGTCGATGACTTACGGGCGAATATATACTCGACAAGAAGCATGAGCCATATCTGCCATGTCTGCTGAGGTGCCGTGATGACCAGAAACAAGCGCACGAGAAAGTAGAGGTGAAAGGTCCCGATGGCTGCCTTGCTGATGAAATAGAGAGCCGTCCTGTACTTCAAACTGAACCGAATGCGGTCGTCTGGTGGAAGCTCCCGGATGTCATACTCGTATTTTGGCAGCATTTGCAGTAATTGGCTGCGCTATTTTCGTGGATCAGGGGTACTACTTCCAGCCGGCGTTGTTGTTGCTGTTCCAATGGAACCAATTCCGCACTCTAAAGAACCCTCATGGTGAAAATTGGACTGCTCTGGTTCACACGATGGGCTCTACGAAAGTCTGAAGTTGAATTATTTATCTTCCTGGTAGACATCTTCTTTGGCCAAGTTCCCCTGAAGGCGCGAGTCGGTGAGGGTGTGGCTTTTGTCTAGATGCCATCGCGGCGGTCGATTGGCTGCCCGCGGCTACTCTCGGTCCACTAATTACCTAATTGGGCTATTTGAGGTTCTACGAGATGCGCCGACCGTCGACGGAGAATGAAGAAGAAGGGCCCAGCCGAGAGGCGCTTTTTCTTGTTCGGTCGTCTTGCAATAGGTCTGGCAAGGCATTCGTTCCTGTTATGGCCTAGATACTCTATTTCCATCAATCAATGTCCCCAGAATGGACACAAACAACAGAAGGACAGAATTGACAGCGGAAGTTCGGAAGTTGCCGGATCACGGAGGATCCGGCAATAGCGCGGCCGTATGGCGGTCAATCTCGGCCATATTATTCATGGAAGATGGGACTGTTCAGGAATGGATGCAAGAGTAGACTCTGGACTAGTTATATACATAGGACTGACGCAGCTGTTGGAATTGCAAGACGCGTGGTTCGGCAGCTGCACCCAAATAAGTCGCCAACATATACATGCCACACCCGGGGTACTGAGTAAACCCCCTTTTCCAAAGTATACCATGGTCTGAACGTATTTCTACTGGTTACTGAGTACAAGGATCAGGAATGTCAAACTCCATGATAGTCAGGCCCAGGCATCTAGACCATTGTGGGGGTCAGTGAAGAACGATTACTGTATACGGCTCAGGAACATGCACTGGATAAACTTCAGCCTTTGTATCAAGCCTCGACACCAATGTAACTCTCCCCAGCTTTTAATTATTGGGGGCCAGCACCCTGGCTGATTCTGAAGCAGCGGTAGTTGCTAGTCGGCTTTTATCAATCGTCTCTTCCTTAGTGTCGAAGCCAGATGTTATCTGCACCGACAACGGGCGTATCAGAGTCACCCATCGCGGACGGGCTTGTCAGCGCGGAGATTACAGCGTCGCAATAGGACGAACCTTACCACATCCATCCTTCTCACCGAGCCAGTCGGGGCAAGATCTAGCTCGGCATATATTGATTGGTATATTGGTCAAGTCATTAGGCCAAGTCACGCCCAATGCACGTTGCATGAGCTTAATCAATCAACAGCCATCACAGTTACATCGTCTTCGCCGATCGCCCTCTCTGTCGACTCAGGCTCGGCCAGGTCTATGGCGCTCCTATGGAGGTCCCTTGAAAGATTCTTTCACGAGGACTCATGCGTGTTTAGAGCGTTTCAGCCATGATTCCCTCCAGCAGTTTCAACGCCAGTTGCAACGCTGAACGGACATTATCCTACTTCATGAAGTTACCATCGCATGCAGACGACGGAGATGGCGCATCAAGGATATCGCTCGAATGTATGTCGCGTGAAAGTGCTGGTGGACAGTCACAGGAGAAGGCATGGTTGGAAATGGGATATAAAACAGGCGTCTCTTCGCAGCTCTTTCTCACGATCATTCCAACGCAAATACAGTCCTTTCGACCTCAAGATTCTTGACGAATCTGTCCTTTCTCTTCTTGTCCTTCTTTATCTCGTTTACCTTCGGTCACTCCTTGTATTCCGGGTTCTCACCCCATCGACTTCATCACCATGTATTTTACCAAAGTGCTCAGTGCCCTCAGCCTGATGGCTGCTACTGCATCTGCCATGCCCCATCAGCTGTCCTCGCGCGCATCCGGTGCCCAGAACGTTGTGTACTGGGGCCAGAACGGCGGCGGCACTGTAGAGAACAACGACCTGGCGGCCTACTGCACGTCGACCTCCGGCATCGATATCATTGTCCTGGCCTTCCTGTATGAGTACGGAAATGGCAACACCATCGCCTCCGGCACCATCGGCCAGTCCTGCTACATTTCTCCCTCTGGGCAGCCGCAGAACTGCGACGCTCTAGCCTCGGCCATCAAGACCTGCCAAAACAACGGCGTCAAGGTCATCCTGTCCCTCGGAGGCGCGGTCGGCGCGTATTCCCTCTCCTCCCAGGCCGAGGCGGAAACGATCGGCCAAAACCTTTGGGAGGCCTATGGCAATACCCAGGGCAGTGGAAGCGTGCCCCGACCCTTTGGAAGCACCTTTGTCAACGGCTGGGACTTTGACATTGAAAGCTATGCTGGAAACAACTACTACCAGTACCTGATCAGCAAGCTGCGCTCCAACTTTGCCTCGGATCCTTCGAACAAGTACTACATCACCGGTGCGCCGCAGTGTCCCATTCCGGAGCCCAACATGCAGGTCATTATCACCAATGCTCAGTTCGACTACCTCTGGGTGCAATTCTACAACAACCCCGGCTGCTCCGTCAATGGCGCCATCAACTACGACCAGTGGGTCTCCAACGTGGCCAACACCCCTTCGGCCAACGCCAAGATCTTTATCGGCGTCCCTGCATCGCCGCTGGGTGCGACGGGAACGTCCAGTGGCTCTCAGTACTATCTCCAGCCCAGCGCTCTGGCTTCGCTGGTGGCCCAGTACAAGAACAACCCGGCTTTCGGAGGCGTCATGATGTGGTCCGCTGGGTTTTCTGACGCCAACGTCAACAACGGATGCACTTATGCCCAGGAGGCGAAGCGCATCCTGACTACCGGGTCTACTTGTTAATCACAATCAGCTGGACTCACAGCATTGTGGACATTCTTTACTTCTTCAGTCATTACCTCACCTGTCGCTCATTATTCTATGTCTGTTAGCTGGCCGGGCCACCACCAGCAAGTGTACATGCTGTCGCTTTGTAAATATTGATTGCGATTTCTTGAATATTTGAAGTTTTCATGCATCCTAAGACAAATGACACGTAAGGCCCCTTTTCATCCGGTATCAAAATGTTCGCTGGTTCAGCCGCTCAACTCTGCCATTAAATCAATGACTTGGATGTTACCTAAAGCAGTTCTTGTATCTCATTTCTTCCCTCAGGATTATCAAACCGTTCCTCCGATGCGGCTTGACGTCCGTCCAGATGGATATTGTGCAGAAAGAACATAACAAGAAAAATGTGGCCAATGCTGCCGAACAGCACTGGCCAGGGACCGCTGAGCATCGGTAGCTACGGCCAATTGCCTTTCATACAGAAGTTGGGCATGCAGAAATACGAAAAGTCTAATATACATCCTTGGAATTATCTGAAATGCGCAGGTGACCTCCTTCCTGTTTGAACTTGCCCAGTAAGCTGATATCGTCTAAGATCAAGATATATAAAGGGAGTATATCCGCTTAGCAGTCTCCATCCCAATTCATCTTCCGTCTCCCATCCTCTCAATATCTAGGCATCCTCCTCTATGATGAAATTCCTCGCAATTACTTCTCTCCTGGCCACGGTCAGCGCCACCATCGTCTTCCCTACACCAGCGCGTCCTGCGTGGGGGGTTACGTCGGCAAGATCACCTCCTGCGGCTGTACCAATATGAGCCGCAACTACAAGATCAAAGGGGTCAAACTCGACTTCCAAAAGGCCACGGCCAGCTTCTACGAGGGCAGAGACTGCAAAGGTGCGCGTTTCTCCAAGGCCTTGGACCAGAGTTGCGTCAAGTTTCCCCCGGTTGGGAATCCTTTAGTTCTGTTAACATTCATGGGGGGACTTGCTGATCACGCTCTTACGTCGAATGTCCGCGTCTGGATATATGAGTTCCGGATATGGACATTCGCTGAGGATACATGATTGACTGAGCTAGGCAGGGCAGTTCGAAGTTGGCATGTTGGAGTAGTCATCTATATGCTCAAATTTCTAGGACAATCTATATACAGATTCTTCAAGCCTTGCAATATCTAATTCATGTGTTCTATTCATATCCATGAGCGATCTATCTCATACCCTTCAAATCAACCGTCTAGGTGGCGTTGTTCTTGCAAGTCCAGCTTGCCTTGGATGAACTGTCGTGAATCGATTTACCCGAGACGTAGAGACCAATGCCACACTAGTCTCTGTTAGCTTCTTCCTGGGAAGGAAAAAAGAGTGAACTTACCAGGGCACAAGCGAACGCCAGGATGAGGATATTGGCGATGAATAAACAGATCTTGGAGCGAGTTGAGAACCACCGGCCCTTGTTCATCACCAGCCAAAAGATGGCGGGCAATCCGTCTATCCAAATTAGCAATTACTCAAACCTAGCGGGATATCGGTGGCTTACAGCTGAACCAACTTCCAAACAAGGAGCTCTGTAGATCTCGTTAGTAATAGCCACAGTGAAGTTAAAGTGAATGGACATACAATCAAACTCAGCAGCTGGTTGAACACAGGAATCGACTCTGCGATGACCCAGGCCACGACCCAGACGCTCAACCCGATGGCCACCCAAGACCCGATGGCCAGGAAACTGTTCTGGTGCAGATGGTCGGAGCCTCGGAAGATGCGCACGTAGATATACTTGCAGGCCACGTGGCCAAACACGACACCGGCAATCACCACGGTGGGGATCGCCAGGCCATAAGCAACCTTCTTCATCAGAGGTCCAGCGGACGACAGAGCGGGCGAGTCCACGTCGGGGCCAGCGTAGCGGTAGATGACCATCGCCGTCACGATGTACAAGCTGGTGTCCACCACCTGAAGCATAGTCAGGGACTTGGGGAAGTCGCGGGGGTCATGCATTTCCGAGATGAAGCCGAAGAAGGCGACATGGGCAACTAGCGGAATTAGCCACTGGAGAGACATGAAACGAAGTCATGAGGACGTACTGTACGCGAAGATGATATTGGTCACGGCAAGGAACGCCTCCTGGAAAGAAACCTCGGTGGTCGCATCCACATGGACGTTGTCTGGGGCTTGCACTCCGATCGCAATCATGGTCACCGTGGTAGCTGTCACAATACTGATGCAGGCTGGTACATCGTCAGTCGGCTCTGCGGATCAATAGAGAGGAGGAATGCGTACACGCCATAGACATCCAGTACACTTTGCCCATCGTGCGCGGCAGGGCTCCGATGCAACTCACCACCAATCCAACCACCCCAAAGGCAATGGTGCAGGTTCCGTGGTTGGTAATGGTGTTGAAGAGCACGCTGAAGGTGAGGATGTGGCTGGCCATCAAGAAGATCAAAAACAGCAGCTGACCGATGCCGAATAACTCGCGTCCAAAGCTGCCCATCAGCAGCTCGCCGGCGTCTCCCATGCTATGGATCTGAGGGAACCGGAGTTTGAACTGTCCCATAATGTAGCCGGTATACCACGAGATTGCGGACAGCCCGAGAAGCAGAATCACCGCTCTGTGTAGCCGTGGTTAGGAGCAAAAACGCTGAAGGTGATCTCTTGAAACACTTACGGGACGATCCCCAGCGTCGCCACGGCTGATGGCAGAGACAGAATCCCCAGGGAAATATTCTCAGCAACCATCACTATCTCTTGTTAGAGATTTACGGCATAAAAAAGGGAATATATGTTGGAGCCTTACATGTTCCACATTGCCTGCAACCAGGTTAGCTGAGGAAATGGACGAGGAGGGAACGAAGAACGAAGCTTACCACCACGACATGACACGATATTTGACCTCTCCGCATTCTTCATTTCCAAATGGATCATTTGCCGGCGCCCCATCGGTGTATTCTTTCTTTTCGACGGTGGCATCGTCAGCGGTTGGGTCGTTAACGACGGCAGGGGCTTCGAGATCCCTTGAGACGGCCATGGCGATACTCTGTAGACGACAACAAGAAATTCCAGGGAAACCAAGGTCTAGAATGAAGGGGAATCTGGAGAAGAGAAAACGGGGATGAGCCAGGTCTTCTAGAAGAAATGTAGGCTAACCGAGTGTTCCTCTTTTTTTCGGCTTGGCAATCTTCGGTAGGGTTGAGGGTTGATGGATCTCGGGTTTACTCCATACGTGAGGCGTCTACGAGTTATCTCTGGTTGAGGTTGATATCTGTCAGCCATTATTATTATTCCTGCAGCTATGATAATATCAGTCATGGACATTACGTATGAGAAGTCCGATGCTAGCCATCTGCACACACCCTGAAAATTTTGTGCGCGAGGAATGAGATTGCTGAGCTGATCCTTCCTGTGCTCCACTGCGCTGTGGAGCGTCCATCACCGTCCATGGGTGATATTGCCGCCTCGGATTGGCCAGCGACACTCACAACGAGGTTTCGACATCATCTTTTGCCTCTGGCCAACTGACGATCGGGCATTTCTGGAACATGCCCTCGGGGCACTCCGCATCCATGAAGGCCATTGAGGGATTTTGATCGCGTAACAGGTACTACTCCAGATTCCTGGGGCAAGACATCATGAACCGGTTAGAAGTTGTACAAGGAGTAAAACCTGGCATGATATCTGGAGTACTCCATGGAGTTACAAAAACCCCGCATAGAGAGCGAATATCTACTGGGGATATGCACGGGGAATACTGAATGGCATATTTGACGATGATCCAATGATCCGACATAATATCTCGGTATCTCTTGTCACCGCGTAAGATAGACTCGACAATCGCAAGAACTCCATGTATATCATATCACACACGGCGTTCAAATCCGCGGACACCGAAACCATCCGGCATCTCATCATCGGCCGTCGTAATACTCTCCCGAGGAGTCTCAGTACGTATCATATCTCCTCTTCTGCCTGTGATCCGAGTAGATTGTAGATAGGCATAGTCCGAGATACCGTATGTAGGGTGAAGAGGCTACGGGTCCACTTGGCCGGCTCTCTCCCGGGCCGGGTCCGGTCGGTGAGAACGTAGCAGACCGGGAGGATCAGTTTCCTACTTTCTTTTGAAGATCATTATTATTCAGGCTCAATGCAGAGAGCCAAGACGAGGATGTGACGCTGTGGCGTGGGAAGGATTCAGTCTCATCACGTGTTCCACCAGTCTCTGTTGTTATATGCAAAGCAGAGCAGAGCACATTCCTTGCCACTACTCAGAAACTACCTAGGATCTCTAGCTGGACAGAGAATGGGAATACTCGCTCCTTCTGATCACATTCTAAGAAAAATCCATAGCCATAATGCATTTCTTTGACATTGTGGTTCTCATTAGTCAATCTCTACCTAGGAATGTGGCTACTCTTACATAACACTTTGCCTGGTCAAGTAGCCTAGACTAGGCGTGTTTGCATGTCGAGAGGTACTTCTCTAGCTAATGCTTATATCTGTATGCATACTACCTATGAGTATAGAACGGACTCAACTTTCTTGATTAGTCCAAACCATCTCTCAGATGTAGAGAGGTAGTCCGATATGTCATGGCTCTACGGCTTCCTCCCATAGTATATATCTCTCCACGCCCAAATACTGTTGATCATCCACAACTATACCGATCACTCTGACAATGGCCATCACCTGAGGACCTTGTTAGGCTGATGAGTATGACTTGAGGTCTACTGGTCTTACCGAATAGTAGCAACGACAACAAAACAACTCCAACTTACTGCATGCAGCTCATGAGGCGTGAGACTCACAGAATGGCTGACGTCAGGACACGTTGCAGGCCATTGTCACAACCACAAGGGAAATGAAAAGAATCCTTCGTGTTGAGTCCTCTTGATACTATTTCTTCGTTATTTGTCCATAAGGTAGCCCCGTGGTCATTCGGTGAAGCTACCTGATCTCCAGGGCAGCTATATTACTATTATTATGGGAGGTGGTGATCGATTTCCCGACCGACCCTCTGTCTCCCAGCCCCTCCTCCTTCCCGATTCCTCGCTCATTCAATCCTCTGCGAAGCGACAGCATCTTCGCGCTGTAGTCGATCTGGGCAGGTGAGCCATCATTTTCATCTCAATCTTTGACTAACCAACGCGCCAACCTGCTAAAATCCTGTCCAGCAACGGGATACGATGCTCCGTCTCCGACCTCTCCTCCCCGACCGCGCGCATTCTGCCGACCGTCTACCTGCGACGGGTCAACATCTCCCTCTACGACGCCCAGTTTGACGACGATACCGGCTGTCAGATCCCCATCCCCAAGCATGTTATCAAATCGGTAGTCGGTGCGATCGTTCGCTTCCAGATTACGTGTGCGCAGATCGGTGTCCCCCCGGAGAACATCCGCATCATCGCGACCGAAGCCACGCGCACCGCCCTCAATGCGAACGAGTTTGTGGATGCCATCCGACGCGCCACCAACGTCTCGGTTGAGACTCTGCCCAAAGAACTGGAAGGAACAATCGGTGCGTGGGGGATTGCCAGTAGCTTCTCCGACATCGAAGGACTGGCCATGGATCTGGGGGGAGGGAGTATGCAGATGACCTGGATCGTCTCGCATGCGGGAAACGTGCGCATCAGCCCCAAAGGCTCGTTCAGTTTCCCCTACGGAGCAGCCGCCTTGACACTGAAGCTCCGTCAGTTACGGAATGGGAAGAGTCCTGACGAGGCGCGTCAGGCGGAGGAGGCATTCCGCCGGGAGATGGAGAGCAATTTCCGCAACGCCTTTGAGCAGCTCGAGATTCCTCATACGTTAGTGAAAAGAGCTCGGGCTGAGGGGGGCTTCCCTCTCTACCTGTCGGGGGGAGGATTTCGTGGTTGGGGATACCTCTTGCTTTACCTTCATCAGGTTCGCGGACAGTATTATCCCATCTCGATCATCAACGGCTACTCTGCCCCCAAGGAGGACTTTGAAAATACAGAGGTCCTCAAAAAGGTCGCTCGGACCGCCCGTGATATCTTCCGTGTCTCTGATCGCCGTCGCGAACAGGTTCCCTCGGTTGCATTCCTGGTCAATGTGTTGGCCAAAGCGGTGCCACACGGCATCAAAGAGGCTCACTTCTGTCAGGGTGGCGTCCGCGAAGGCGTTCTCTTCCGGGACATTCCTCCAATTGTGCGACAGCAGGATCCACTCCAGGTAGCGACCACCGCGTTTGCCCGCCCGTCTGCGCAGGTGATCGCCTTCCTAATGTTTGGTGCCATCCCCGTACGCACCGAGGAGAGGACCTTTCCCGCATCGATCCGCGGGACGCTGATCCAGGCCTTTGCCAATTCGCTGTTTGTGCACGGCGCCATGTCCAAGGAGTTGGCCTCGACTGCTGCGCTGTACAGCACCAGCGCCGGCGTCCTCGCGTCCGCTTATGGCATCCCCCATTTTGACCGCGCGTGCCTCGCGTTGATGCTGCAGGAACGATACGGTGGGGAACTGCCCCCGCGAGAGAAGGATTTCAAGTTCCGGTTGCGGGAACTGCTGACCCCCGAGGAGATCTGGTGGATCCGATACTTGGGAAAGCTGGGGCTGGTGATCGCCCGACTCTATCCCATTGGAATGATTGACCCGTCCCGACCGCGCATCGCAACCGAGGCACGATGGGCCAGTAATCTGGGCAAACACGGCAATAAGGAAGGCATCGAGCTGAAGTTCTCGGTACAGAAGGTGGCGTATGACCCCACGCAGTTGAAGTCCGAACTAGAGCGGGATATTCGCAAGATCCACAAGGTAGGCAAGAGCAAGAATTGGATCGGGGGGAGAGAGGGCTGGGGGATGAAAGTCAAAGTGGTTGTAGTCGACGAGGAGATGCTGTGATATCTGAGATACTTCCTGAACAAGCTACTACTACTTCCCTCTGCCAACATGTGTTCTCGACATCTCACTTGCCGACTGTGGTTGCTTCTGCAAATTGAGCAAATTCAAGAGATCATCTATAGCTACAATAGTGAGGACAAGTTCGAATATACCCTTTATGCAATGCAACTTCGTTTCTTCAAGAACGTCTCATACGACTGGGAAATGTCAACCCCTCGTTTACTCCCTTACAGCTCCTCGGCCCATCCATACCAAAATGACTTCTGGACTGTGACTGTACAACGTCTGGCCTGGTGTTGTCGTTGCCGCATGGGTATCACGACTGGAGCGGTTCCTGCAGCTAGGTGATGAATAATCTAACAATTGAAACGCCACCATCAGGACGCCACATGCAGTGGTGTATATGACGAGTCCGGTCTTTTGCTTTGCTGCGACGCCAAATCCATCAATAATGCAGAAAGTGTATGTTATTGTCTGCCCGAAAGCACCTTTTAAATACTGCTGATATGAAGTACTGCATCCCTTCCTTTGGGCTCAAGTCAGAGACATTTGGATCGGTATCATCACGCAACCAACTGAAGTCGTCTGCTGCAAGAAGAACCGCTCAATGGAGACGCATGGAACCATCTCAAACCCCGCTTTGACGCCATCTTCGAGCAGACCGTACACCACCGTGCCGATCGCCAGCGTGGCAGTGGGATTCGAATCCCTGCATGTAGAGCAGGAACGAAACAACAGACATTTTCCAAGCACACACTTGCTATATCGGCCTGACTTTCCTTGGCTGGTAGGACAGGGGTTATGATCGGCTTTATGCTGCGTAGCTGTCGACCTAGCACAATATCTATGCAGTTTTACGCCTGGCTGTACGGCAAACCAAGCACGAACATGTTAGATGCAAGATCAAATCCTGCCCAACCAACCTCGAACATGCGGTGAGTTGCGCCCTAATGGGCAACCGATCAGCCTTGAGCAAAAGAGTCATCCGTTCCTTGTCCAGCCTTGTCCGTGATTGGTCTCGTGTGGGTTAGGGCCTTGGCTGTGTCGACTTGCCGCGCCGGGACTCTCACCAGGCTGATTTGTTTGGCGTTTGGGATACGGAAGTTGTCAGTCTCGATCCCAAGGCTCGTCTACCTGGTCCGTGGCTCATGCAACCTTACGTATCTTATCTGATTTGGATCGATAGTAATGGATCTGGGTTTTATCCGCTGATGCATATTATTCTCCAAAATCCGATATAACGAGGCCAAACCCTACGAGAGTCCTTCCATGGGCATAGTCCAAGCTCTCGAGAATGGAATCGGTCGCTCCCACTTTACTGGCCATCGTTCTTCTTGTATGCTGCTGTTTTTATCTCGTACGCCCTCGAACATCCCGGCTCCCTTTGCCTCCAGGGCCCACCCTTCTCTCCGGACCATTTCCCGAGAAAGATGTCGCGGCCACGTTTCGGAAATGGAATAAAAGATATGGCCCTGTGGTTAGCTTCAAGATTGGAAGCCGTACGTTTGTCGTCCTCGGAACCCGCCAGGCCGCACACGATCTGCTGGAGAAGCGAGGCAGCATCTACAGCTCTCGACCTCCTTCGGTATGGATGGACAAGTACCTCAACAAGGGACTGGCGGCCGCATTCATGCCGTATGGCCCTGAGTGGAGGCTGAATCGGCGTCTGCATGGCTCCCTGCTGAGTGCTCATCACACCAATGCATATCGTCATTTGCAAGATATCCAGAGCAAGCATCTCCTGCACGAGTTTCTCTCGACCAATGATTTCTCCCACTGTTTTCATCAGTACACGTCGAATGTGATGTTTACACTGGTGTACGGAAAAGGAAGAGGCAAGGACGACAACGACCATGGAAGGTTAGAGCAAATCAATGAAATGGCCAGCTTTTTGTTGCAAGGGGCGTCTTTCGGGGCCATCCTGATCGACCTGTTCCCCATTCTCGACCGTCTACCCCGGATCTTCTGGAAGTGGAGGACAGAAGCCGCTCGACTTCATGACAAGACCATGATTGTGTACCGCGAATGCTGCGAGGAGGCACTTTCAGCAGGGTGCTGGAACTGGAGCAAAGAAGTCACACAGAACCTGGATGTCATGCAGCTCCCTTGGGACAATGTATGTTACTCGCTTGGGGATCTGTATGTGGCAGGCATTCATACGACCAAAATGGTGCTGGATCTGTTTGTCATGGTGAGCATCTTGTATCCTGGCGTGGTATGCAAGGCACAGCAGGAGCTGGATTCGGTGGTGGGCGCAGATCGGTTGCCATCATTCGACGACATGGAAAGTCTGCCGTACGTCGAGGCGATCATTTCTGAGCTTCTGCGATGGCGGCCAATATCCCGTATTGCCGTGCCACATGCGGCGATACAAGACGACGAATACATGGGATATTTCATCCCCCGAGGCGCAACAGTCATTGCCAATCAATTCGGTATGAACATGGACGATACATTGTTCAACGACCCTTCCAGCTTTCGCCCGGAACGGTATGTAGAGAACCCGGATCTTCCAGTGTCGGCTTTTGGGTTTGGCCGGAGAGCGTGTCCGGGTCATCGACTGGCTAGCGCAAGCTTGTTCATTGTCATTTCGCGTTTACTTTGGGGTTTTAATATCACATCCGCAGACAAGGAGCCACTGATCGAGGAATCCTCGCCAGCTGCAGTCAAGGCCACATTCCGAGTCCGGAGTCCTCAAAGACAAGAAGTCATTGAAAGGAATTGGACCTTGGCGGAGAAGGATGAACGCATTGTCCTGTCAGAGATTGAATCTAGAATGCATAGTAAATAAAGATATTCCATCCCCAGATATGCCTGCTTCCCTGTCCGTATTCCATATCTACTATCTACAACAATATATATCCCAAGGACGCCACAATTGATGCGCTACCAACAAGCTTACAAGTAGAATGCCTGCATCGACCGAAGGATTTATACAAGAGAGTTAGCAGGTACCCAAGTCTCTTCGCACTGAAAATGAAGCCAGACTGCACAAGTTCTGACGCCAGAGTAGTGCGACGACTGTGTATTAGGCCAGATGCACAAATATTGTCTATGATTGGTCAGATTTGCTTTATGCATTATTTTATGTTGATCTTACATAATCATATTGCTTCCCCGCAAAAGCTTCCCCAGATGCGTCGGATCTTCCGTTGCTTCATCTGCCGCGACCTCTTTTGCATCGCATTAGATCTCAAATGAAAATGAGACCAATGAATCAGTATGAAGACCTTACCAACTCATGTCAACCTAGCCACTAGTCCTCATCAGTGTTCCATCTGCTTCAAATCCTACAAGCGACGGGAGCATCTCCAACGACATCGGAATTCCCACTCCGCCGACCGGCCCCAGCGGTGTCCAGCCTGTCCGAGTACGTTCCAGCGAGCCGACGTCCTGCGACGGCACCTCCGAACATGCGACCGTATTATTTCTAGCGCTTATCAGGGAGCGACCCGTAAGCGTGCTTGTGATCGCTGTGCGCGCCAAAAAAAAGCTTGCAACAGCGCCCGACCGTGCCAGAACTGTTCCAAGAAGGGAGTGGAGTGCGCGTATTCCACACTGAACAATGATACCCAGGCGGTCGAGGAGATAGCTTCTACGCCAGTTCCATTAGGTGCTGATAGTAGTAGTGCGGCAGCAGCAAGTGTTGATCTGTGGACGCTCCGCACTGGAGACGTCGAGCGGCTGGACAGAACCGCATTTGACACTCTCGCGTGCCCTGATCTCGATCTTCTGCAATATTCCGACCAGGCATGGCAAGATTTGTTTAATATAGGTTCAGAGGATCTCTCGCTGGCGAACGCCGATCGTAACTACTTCTTCCATTTCCTCGACGCTTTCACCAGTCGGACTGGCTTCGTCTCGTCCTTTGAATGCGGAACACTGGAGCAGAGATTGGATGTCCTGTATACCATCGAGGAGAGAGAACGGCTCACAGACTCTTTTTGGACCATTAGCGTGGACCAATCGAGCAATCTAGATAGCAACATCTCGTACGGGGTCTCATCGCAATGGCTGAATGACCCGCTGGCCTTACAGACACATCAGATTCTCCTTCTAATAAAAGAGGTCGTCATGATAAAGCCTCGGAATAGCTGTGTGACCATCTCGTGGTCTCAGGACATTGAACAACGATGTCTGCAGTTCTTCTCTCCTACGAGTCTCCGGAAGTATATCGAGCTCTACTGGTCCATCTGGTCTCCAAACGTGAACTTCCTCCATCGACCAAGTTTCCACCCGGCGAGTTCCAAGCCAATCCTTCTGGCGTCTATGGCGATCATTGGTAAGCCAGGCTCTCCCCAATCTGAACATGGCCGGTGCTGATTGGAATAAATAGGTGCCTGTGTTTCGCCAAACCTTGAAGATAACGACAATGCTCGGATGTGGTTCAATTGTGTAGAAGAGGCCGCTTTTGCCGATGAGGACTTCAACTGGGATCCAGTCTCACCGTTCCACCCTGTTCGTGACAGGCAGAAGATGCAGGCTCTGCAGGCCGCTTACATGGTCTGCTTGTACCAAAATTGGGAAGGCACTGATGCCAGCAAGAAGCGTATTCGCAGACATCGCTTTAGCACCGTTGTTTCGGTAAGCCGGCCAGACCGGAATTACGGCTGATATACTGATCAATACCAGACCGTTCGAGACCTTGATATCACGACAGCGCGACATGTCGACTACAACGCGAAGCACAGGGATGAGTTCGACTGGAGCGATTTTGTCGCTAGGGAAGAGTTGATCAGGTATTGTCACCGGAGCGGATGTTCAGAGATTGGAAGTTAACCCTCCTGCTAGGACTTTTATCTGGGTGTTCCTGCTGGATACGGCGTTTGTCACCTTCAACAATTTGCCGCCACGGTTGGTTGTTAAGGAAATGAAGATGCACGTGGCAGCCCCGGAGTCTTGTTTCCAAGCACCTACGGCCGATCAGTGTTACGATGCAATTCGGAATTGGATGCCTTCTGCAAGCCTCTGTTGGAAGTTTTCCTTCCGTGCACTGTTCGAGACTCTGTGTATAGACGACCTGACAGTGAAGATGCAACAAGCCGTGGCAGCCCTGGGTCCCTTGAACCTCTTCACGATCATCTCTGGTCTGTGCCTTTTTCATAGCCGACTCTCATCTCCCAAATACTGACATTCCCAGGTATCCACTCTTTGGTATTCCAATACCAGAGTTTCTTCAGCGCAGGGCATCTGCTCATACGGACCCACACCGCGCTGCAAAACTTCAAGCATATTTGGCACCTCCATGAAACTACAACAATCGGGCAGTTGCCGCATACAACGGTGGATGAAAGCAATTTGAACGCAGATAACATGTGGCAAAGAGTGGGATTCTGTCGCCACGCGGGCGATTTCTGGCTTCTTGCGAGTGTCAAAGTCGACCGACTGTCTGTAGCGGAGGCAGAGCAGCACAAGGCAATCAGAGGAGAACTTGTGCTCGAAGACAGCGAACAGAGTGACCCGATTTTGTCGCAATACGATCAAACGAGTATGCGCCAAGTCAATGAACTCATTTCGGAATTCCAAAGAGTGCACCTCGGCGACATGCCCACCGCTGTGGATTGACCGACTCAACCACTTCTATTACATTGAGTGAACTATAATCGGCCGTTCCAACGTAGTCGCTGAAATATGCCACATATTGCGGCCAATGGCGATTTCCAAGTCGCGAGTGGGATGTACCGATCGTCATCCCACCCCCATCCGATCCCCCACCTCCTCTCCGACCTGGGGTTATCCCACTCGATAACCGATAATTTACCCCGGATTTCACATCTATAAATTACGACTATGGATTATGCCTCACTGCAGGGCTACTCCTGAACATTGATTAATTTAGCCAACTTCAGACTCGAGGCGTATATCGGACACCATGCTGCCTTTAGCGCTTATTGGGGCTGTCGGAGCCCTTGTTTTTCTGGTGTTTCGTCTGCTATCCATAGGTCAACGGCCCAAGAACTACCCTCCTGGGCCTCCCACCTTACCTCTCATAGGTAATATCCATCAGGTGAGATCATACCCTGTTCATATAGTCTCTGCATGCCGTACTCACAGTCGGCAGATGCCCACTCGCGATGCCCATCTGCAGTTCCAGAAGTGGGCACAAGAATACGGGCCCGTTTACAGTCTGATTCTCGGGATGAAAACCCTGGTCGTACTGTCGAGCGACCAGGCTGTCAAAGACCTGCTGGATAAGCGGAGTGCGATGTACTCGCACAGACAGGAGATGTACATCGGCCAAACGCTATGTAGCGCAGGCCTTCGGTTGCTTATGATGGTAGGTCCTCAATGGCCCGAAAAGCTAAGTAGTGCTGACTCAAGCTAGGGATACACCCCAGTCTGGCGAGGAGTATGTGCCCTTCAGTCACCAATTAGAGTATGAGCCTGACAAATTACAGTTTTGAAAAATGGTGCATGGCCTCCTCAACGTGACCGCTGCCAAGTCCTATGTTCCCTACCAGATGCTCGAGAACAAACAGATGATGTATGAGTTTCTCACTCAGCCAGAACGGTTCCTATACAGCATTCGTCGCTACTCCAATGCTCTGACCACCACTATGGTCTTTGGGTGGCGCACCCCAACCTACGAGGACGAGAAAATGAAACAGCTTTTTGACGGCTTCTCTGAGTTTGCCGAGATAAACCAGACGGGAACAGCTGCCCTTATCGATTTCTTCCCTTGGTTGAGAATGCTGCCGGACTTTCTCCTCCCGACGCAGAAGAGAGCCAAGGAACTTCACCAGCGGGAAAAGGCTCTGTACGTGGGTCACTGGCTGCGAGCAAAGCAGGATATCCATGACGGAAAGATTAAGCCCTGCTTCTGCGTCGGTCTGGCCGACGCCCAAAAGTCGGACGGATTCAGTGACGACCAGGCTGCGTACATTTCCGGGACGTTGTTGGAAGCCGGTTCTGACACCACCTCCAGCACTCTGTATGCGTTCGTCCAGGCGATGCTACTCTTCCCTGACGTGCAACGCAAGCTTCAAGAGGAGATTGACCGCGTCGTGGGACCCCGCATGCCGACCATGGATGATGAGCAGGACCTGCAGTATGTTCGCGCTTGCATGAAAGAGACCCTGCGCTGGATGCCCACGACCATTCTCGGCGCGGTGCCGCACGCCGTCACACAAGATGACGAGTATATGGGTTACCTCATCCCAAAAGGCGCTGGAGTCGTGAACAACGTGTGGGCCATCAACATGGACGAGAAGCGTCACCCCAACCCGCGGGTGTTCAACCCTGATCGGTACAAAGACGATCGCCAAACCTTGGCGGAAGCAGCCGCTAACCCTGATGCCACCAAGCGAGATCAGTTCACGTTTGGTGCCGGTCGCCGAATTTGCCCTGGAATCCACATTGCCGAGCGCAGCCTGTTCTTGGGAATCTCGCGCATGATGTGGGCTTTCAACGTGGAGCCAGCGTTGGATCAAAAGGGGCGGCCCATCTTGCCTGATGCAGATCGTTTAACCCAAGGGTTTGTCTGCATGCCAGAGGAATTTCCTGCTCGTATCACACCACGGTCGCAAGCTAAGGCGGATATGGTTATGAAGGAATGGAAGGAGGCAGAGCAACAATGCTTGGATCCAGAAACTAAGCAGTGGTTGCTCTCACCAGTGAAATGAAGTGTTGGCGCCTTGTGATACCTTGTCTTTATGATCTACAAAATGGTTTATGGATGCCCTTGATGTGACATATGCGTATTGCTTGTACTTAGTTCGACACCAGATACAAACTATGATCTTTGCCCCACCTCCATCTTTACGATGAACCTCAGATGACATACAAATATAAAGTATCATGCCCATGATCGCTGTCAATTACTCGATGTGCTCGGTAACGACCTTGTCCCCTTTCTCGGCATCATTATGTCGAAGAGGCATCTCGGGTCCCTTGATTTTCCTCGCTTGCAAGACTCCAATTTCAACCAGACTGACTCCCTCTGAACGGAGTTTTTCCAGGTACTTGGCCGCTTCAGCTTCCTCTTCCCTTTCTTCAGCGGACATCTCGGGACCCCAGAAGAGGAAGAACAGTATATATGCCCAGACGGCTCCCAGGAAAATTCCCATGACCTTACCGTAATCGAATCGCTTCTGATTAGCGGCAGTAGGGGGCAAAGGATACCTTGATCCGATGGTCGACTGGATTGTAGCCGACGCAGACGAGGCAAGATTTCCGAGTTGATACGTCAATCCGACGAGAAGGGAGCGAAGGGCAGGGGGATTCACTTCCATTAGATGGATGGGGATAGGCCCCCAGACACCACCGACGCAGAACTGCTCCCAGAAGACAGTAGCGATCAAGCTCATGTCGCGTGGGAGAATGTACACAGGAACCAAGGCACCCCCAATAATACAGGTTACCATCATGGTTAAGCGTCGGCCAAAGAAGGTACTAATGTAGCCGAAGAAGTTGGCGCCGACAAAGGCACCGGCTTGCCCCACGACCGTGATGACAGTGACTTGGGTCGGTTTGAGACCGACCTGGTCTTTTAGAAAGGTGGGATAGAAGTCCTGGCTCCCATGAGAGCAGGAGTTGAATCCCGTCATCAAGATGACGAGGTAGATAAACAGAACCCAGTTCTCTTTAAATGCTGTGCCCGAGTCCTTTAGGAACGACCGAAGCCCCGTAGCGCGGACATGGTCGTCCTCTGAGTGAGCCTGCCGGATGCGCTCCTCGCGCTCGGCAACCATGACCTGGAAGTGATTGGTCTCGGGGAGCATCCAGCGGAAGAGGATGATGAGGACGGGGGGACCTGCGCCAAACCAGAACAGACTCCGCCAGCCGTGGCTAGTGGTGGGGACCAGGGCCCGGTAGAATGCAGCTGCTAGGAGGTATCCGATGGCGTATCCCATCTCGAAACAGCCTGATAATACTCCACGAGCGTCGTAGGGGAGGTCCTCGAGAGCGGTGGCCGCAGCCGGGCTGAAGAGACCTGAACAGAGTTGTTAACAGAACGGCAAGGGATATGGTCTATCAGGGCGATCATACCTCCCATCGCTATTCCGTACAGAGCGCGGACACCGAGAAACTGTGGCAAAGTCTGACAGAATCCAGAGGCAAGCTCAAGGACTATAAAAGTTGACATTGTGATTATGAAGGGCCACTTCCTTCCGTATCTATCCGAAAAGAAACCAGAGATCAAGGCGCCCACTGATCGAAGCATTAGAGTGACGGTGATGCCCTAGCAGACAGCATCAAATGTCAGTGGTCTGCTTTATGAACAGCTGAAAAAGGACTGGCTTACCCAGGTAACACTGGTGACGGAGACATCAAAGTCTTTTGCAATCTCAGTCACCGTCATGGACACGGTGAAGAAGTCGAATGAATCCCAGGTCCATCCCAAGAAGCCAACAAGGAACATGAGCCATTGGTGGGAGGTCAGTTCTCGGAGAACAGAAATAGGGTTGCGGATTTTATTCTAGAAAATTTTCAGCTCAGATATCGAACCGGATATGAAGAGCAAGCTGCCTACCCTTGGAGGCTTGAGACTGGTGAATCGAGTGACGATATACCGGCGTATCTGACTCGGGGAGTAGAACCACCCCGCGGCCATATGGTTCCTCATGTTGATAGATTGAGCAGTCAATGGTTATTTTCAAGCAGGTCCGATGAGCGCAGACTCAGCATGGAGAATGACAAACACGGATAAATCTGCGTTTAAATCCTCCCATCACTCCGTGCGGACAGTCTGCACGCATCATGGTAGAGTCAGTCAATCTCCTTCCTATTCGGTACACAGACTCCTACACTCTGTGACAGCGACGAATGAGCCCTCTACATTCAGTAACTATGAAAGAGCACTAGTTCCTGTGGAACTGCCAAGGGAAAGAAGCTCAAAGACCAAGCGGTCCAACCTAGCCACATCCCTTATTCCGAGGTATCTTCGACGGTGCTTACCCCGGACTTTCCTGCGTTCCCCGCCTTTTTCTCCATTTAGATACCATGAGAACGCGGGGTAATGAGCTGTGAGCCAATCCATCAGCTCATATTCGAATCGTGGCTCAAGAAGCAACGGGATATACCCACTACCGCAACCTTATCCCACTTTTGCCTATGGCTCTCCACCAAGTAAAATGGTGCTGGTGTAAGCTCAGCGCTGCAATTGGCTCGACGATGGTAGCAAGCTCTCTTGGCTTATCAGGTGGGTTACATCTCAGCACACCCAAGAGACAGGATATCGTACATCAGACTTTAGTCTAGAGCAGAGGCGGCATTTGCCTAGCTCAATTGCCCCGCACGACCTTGCGGGTGATATCATTCAAGGAGAAGGACGACTAGCTTTATATCAGAGTATTGGATGTCATTAGCGGGCAACAAGGCCCCCAGCTGGGGTATCCTAGTATGAGCCACGAGAATGTCCATCTGAGCAGTCGGCCGATATACTATGAAGCTAATGTCTCCTATAACCGCTTTGATCTATTGCCGGTGTCTAGACCTTGTGCAACTCACATAGCGACATCAATGCGTCTCACCCTTTTTCCTGGTGCCTGGATCTAGCCTCGGTTGTCGCGTCGATGAGTTCGAGGACAAAGCGGCAGCGGTTAGCTATGGAGTCAAGGTACTCATCTGTCTGGATGTTGGCGTTGTTAGGGAGGAACAGTTCGAGGATGTATCATTCGCCCCTGACGGGTCGGCTGAGACACAAACCGACGCACACTCTACACAGAGACATGCCATGTATCTCAACCCCGTCAAACACGGCTTCGACGGCTCGCTTCACCCCCGCCGTGTGTTTGGTTCCATCCAAGGGCCTTCCCACTGATTCGAGTATTGCTCGAGATGAGAGGTTGACGGTCACCAAAGAAGGAGGAACGATTCCTCGGCCAACATGTCGAGGCTAGCAGATGGTTAGGGTCCCTTCCAATGAACTGCACTTTCCATCCTTGCATCTGTTAGGGAGGGAAGATTGCAAGGATTCCGGGATATCCTGCTGCCTATACCAGCGACTCAGTCTACATTCACCGTGCTTACATATAACACTTACACGATGACTCGTGGGGCTAGTTTTCGGTGAGCATCAATCGTCCCGGGAATGTGCGCTGGACGTATCCAGATCCATGTCATTGGGGACATAAAAACCTTTCAGCTCGACAGAAGATCGCAGCCGAGTGCATGTAAACGGCTCACAGTTAATAGTTTGAAGAAAGCCCATACTGTTGTCGAAGACTACCAATGGAGTAGCAATCTCGTTTGGTGGTAATACGATTGCATCGAGGCTGTCCAGTAGTATTTATATAATCGTCTACATATTATTCATCATGCATGGGTAATGTAACTACTATCCATGCCGTGCCCCTGCAGCTGATAATCGAGAATAGAGATGCCATTTGATTTGGAGATACATTAAGCATATGCTTCTACTGTCTGCTTTCGGAACTGGAGGAGGGGTAATTGTGGCGATATGCAGAACGGCAGATGATGCACCAACAGCATCAGCTCCTTTCTCGTATGTACGTATGCGCTGGCACTTCCTTATTGGCCTGTGTAACCTGTCGACATGCAGATAAACTGTGTATTTGCTGCTGTGTTTTATTCACGAACGAACTGATGTTTCTGCACTCGAAGAATGATGTCCGAAGTCTACTGCCCGGATCCCGTGCTCCGAGAACTGATCCGCCCCATCTCCTCCACGCTTTCCTTCTATCTCAACGGGACAAGAATAGACCTACAGAATCCTAACCCGCATTGGACATTACTGGACTTTATTCGATCCCAGCATGGCTTGAAAGGTACGAAACTGGGATGCGGTGAAGGTGGATGTGGTGCCTGTACCGTTGTCTTGCAGACACGCGACATTCGGAATTCCCGCCGAATTCGACATTTGGCCGTGAATGCATGTTTGTATCCATTGATCGGAGGTAAGCATAAGAATCTGTCCCAAAGACGATACTCACAATGACTGGCAGTGGCTGGCAAACATATCATCACCGTGGAAGGACTGGGCAATGTCGACCATCCCCATCCTTTACAGGAGCGGTTGGGCAAGTTGCATGGCTCGCAGTGCGTCTTCAGCGCAAATAAAAACAAAATGGTAGACACTAATAGTGTAGATGTGGTTTCTGTACGCCCGGCATCGTCATGTCGCTGTATGCCCTCATCCGCAACGCTTTCGACCCCGATACTCTCGAGTTCACCTTGTGCGAGGATGACATAGAGATGAAGGGCCATCTGGATGGGAATCTCTGCCGATGCACGGGTTACAAGCCCATTTTAGAAGCGGCCAAGACGTTCATCCAGCAGGATCTGCAGCTTCCGTTGCGCCCGTCCGAAAGATCCAGTCCCACCGCATCTGGCAACTTGACTATCTCCACTGACCCGTCCGAGCAGAGCAGCGGAAAATCTTGCGGGCGACCGGGGGGCTGCTGTCGTGATAACCCTGGGTCATCCTGTCCATCCAGTCCGAGTAGTTATGGTCAAAGCTCGCGGACCAGCGTGTCATCCCAGGTAGGACCATCGGCACCCCAATTCGACTTCATACCGTACACACCAACAACGGAGCTCATCTACCCTCCTGGCCTATCCAAACACATTGATCTTCCTTTGTGTTATGGCAACGAAGAAAAAATCTGGATACGTCTTACCACCCTTGAGCAGCTGATCCAGATCAAGAGGGCATGCCCATCGGCCACTCTGGTCAACGGTGCCAGTGAGGTGCAGGTGGACATTCGCTTCAAGAATGCGCACCATCCTGTGTCGATATTCATCGGAGATATCAAGGAGCTAGCCAGTATCAGCACCATCTCCACGGCTGGAACTATCTCTGAGCTGGTCATTGGCGGCACAGCCTCATTAAGTGACATTGAAGCCGAATGTAATCGCCTCGTTCCCCTGCTGCAACCTCGGGCGTCAGTTATTCAGGCCATCGCCAAGGCTCTGCGATATTTTGCCGGTCGCCAGATCCGTAACGCGGCCTCTCTCGCTGGAAATATTGCTACGGCTTCGCCTATCTCTGACTTGAATCCGTTGCTTCTGGCAGTCAATGCAACCGTCGTCTCGCGCACAACACAGGGTGAACAGTTGAGGTCCATGGAGTCTATGTTTCTTGGGTATCGCAAGACCGCGCTACCGGAGGGAGCAATCATCACCCAGATTCGCATTCCAATCCCATCGCCCGAAGTACGCGAGATCACCAAGTCCTACAAGCAGGCCAAACGTAAGGATGATGATATTGCCATTGTCACCGCCGGTTTCCGCGTGAGGTTAGATGATCAAGCGCTAGTTCAAGAGGTTGCTCTAGCATATGGAGGCATGGCCCCTACCACGGTTCTTGCACTAAATGCCGGCAAGTCTCTCATTGGTAAGCCTTGGGGAGATACCAAGGTCCTGGATGAAGCATTGGACGCCCTTCTGGTTGATTTCAACCTCCCATACAGCGTTCCTGGTGGCATGGCTACGTATAGACGGACTCTGGCCCTCTCGTTCTTCGTGCGGTTCTGGAACGAGGTCCTCTCTGACCTACAGATCGGAGGCCAGGTCAACACGGATCTTACGGAAGAGATCCACCGGAAAATCTCCCTTGGCTCACGCGACAACAAAAACCCCCATGAGCAACGGGTAGTCGGCAAACAGATCCCTCATCTATCCGGGTTAAAGCACGCAACTGGGGAAGCTGAGTATGTGGACGACATGCCGCCGCAGCACCGCGAACTATTCGGCGCGATGGTGCTATCCCAACGTGCTCATGCCAGGATCATCTCGGTCGATTGGACGCCAGCACTGCAACCCGGTTTAGCGGTAGGATACATCGATCATCACAGTATCCCTGCGGAGGCGAATGCCTGGGGTTCCGTCAAGCGCGACGAACCGTTCTTCGCCGTTGATGAGGTTGTGGCTCATGGGCAGCCGATCGGCCTAGTCTATGCGGAGACTGCGCTGCAAGCGCAGGCAGCCGCCAAAGCCGTTCGCGTGGTATACGAGGATCTCCCGGCGATTATAACCATTGATGAAGCGATTGCTGTTCGAAGCTTCTTCCCCTATGGCAAGGAACTGAGAAAGGGTGCTCCTCCGGAGAAAATGCAGGAGGTGTTTGCTCAGTGTGACCGGATCTTCACCGGAACGACGCGTGTAGGCGGGCAGGAGCACTTCTATCTCGAGACTAATGCAGCGCTGGTGATCCCTCACTCGGAGGACGGGACGATGGAAGTCTGGTCCTCGACTCAGAATACAATGGAGACGCAAGAATTCGTGAGCTCGGTCACTGGAGTGCCGAGCCATCGCATCAACGCCCGGGTGAAGCGCATGGGAGGGGCCTTTGGCGGCAAAGAATCCCGCAGCGTGCAGTTGGCCTGTCTACTGGCCATCGCAGCCAAGAAGAAACGACGGCCTATGCGTGCGATGCTCAATCGGGACGAGGATATGATGACCACAGGCCAACGGCACCCGGTGCAATGCCGTTGGAAAGCGGGCGTCATGAACGACGGCCGGCTAGTTGCGCTTGACGCGGACTGCTACAACAATGCCGGCTTCTCGTTAGATATGAGTGGTGCTGTGATGGACCGCTGCTGTACGCATCTGGACAATTGCTATCACATTCCCAATGTGCATATCCGCGGCTGGGTTTGCCGCACCAATACCCACAGTAATACTGCTTTCCGCGGGTTCGGGGGTCCCCAGGCCATGTTCATAGCGGAGAGCTACATGTCTGCGGTGGCAGAGGGCCTTAATATTCCGATTGATGAGCTGCGCCGGCGGAATCTCTATGAGCAAGGGCAACTGACGCCGTTCCTGCAGCAGATCGACGAAGACTGGCATGTGCCACTGCTCATGGACCAAGTGCGACGGGAAGCCCGGTATGACGAACGACGCGCGGCCGTGGACAGATTTAACGCGCAGCATAGATGGCGGAAGCGTGGGATCTGCCTCATCCCGACCAAGTTCGGTCTGTCTTTTGCCACGGCACTGCATCTCAACCAGGCCGCTGCGTCGGTTAGGATCTACGCGGACGGATCCATCTTGCTCAATCACGGCGGCACAGAGATGGGCCAAGGTCTCTACACGAAGATGGTGCAGGTTGCCGCCGAGGAACTAGGAGTCCCTGTTGAGAATATCTACACGCAAGATACCTCGTCCTATCAGACAGCAAATCCCTCACCAACTGCCGCATCAGCCGGAAGCGATCTGAATGGGATGGCTGTCAAGGACGCCTGTGATCAACTCAACGAGCGCTTGAAGCCGTATCGCGAGAAGTTTGGCCCAGACGCGCCCATGTCCACGATTGCGCATGCTGCCTACTTCGATCGCGTCAACTTGACAGCAAGCGGGTTCTGGAAAATGCCCAAGATTGGGTACCGATGGGGGAACTACGATCCGAAGACGGTGAAGCCGATGTACTACTACTTCACGCAGGTATGTTGAATGCCACTCTGCGAGACAATGCTAATTTGGTAGGGCGTTGCATGCACCGAGGTAGAACTGGATCTCCTGACAGGCGACCACACCGTCTTACGGACCGACATCAAGATGGACGTGGGACGATCGATTAACCCCGCCATCGACTACGGTCAGGTCGAAGGGGCGTTCATCCAAGGACAAGGACTCTTCACAATGGAAGAGTCTCTATGGAGTCGGGATGGGCAGCTGGCCACTCGTGGGCCTGGTAACTACAAAATCCCCGCTTTTGGAGACATCCCTCAGGAGTTCAATGTGAGTTTCCTGCAGGGGGTCTCGTGGCAGCATCTTCGATCCATTCAGAGCAGCAAGGGATGTGGCGAGCCGCCTTTGTTTCTGGGATCCACGGTGTTATTCGCTCTACGGGAGGCACTGAAAAGTGCCCGGGAAGATCACCAGGTGCTGGAACCTTTGGTATTGGACAGTCCGGCCACTGCAGAGAGGTTACGCCTGGCTGTGGGAGATCCGGTAGTTAATAAAGCAACGGTTAAGGCGGAAGAGGGGGAGACTCCTTTCTTTGTATCAGTAGCATAAGAAGCAGGAGACAATAACAGCTACATTGTCGACGTATCTGCTCTATATCAGGAACGATGAATAATAATCTTCTACCCAATCGGCAGCTTTGTCCCCTTCTTTCTCCCTCCATAGACTTAGAGCTCCCACGTATCCGTCCGGTCGAACGATGATGATGGCGGCTTGATCACTACCCAACTTTCCCACCCATCGGTCCGTACACTGTTTGTCGTCCGTATCATCCACATATAAGGTCCATCGGCTCTGCTGCAGGGCGTCCGGCAGATCACTGATCTCAAAACTGGATTTCGACGACTTTGTGACCAGAGACAGTGTGAAAAGGTGGGAAACAGTTGTATATCTTTTTGGCTGAATGTAATCATCAGACGCTGCCTTCCCTCGCGGTTTCTCGTTATATGACTGCTGTGGGAGTGCAGATATCCGGCCCAGTATCGACTCGGGGTCCTTGAATCGGGCGCAAAATGCATCAAGGAAGCTCTTTGTGGACGGTATATCTGAAACCAATATGTAGATGCGAAACTGCCCCAGCATCGGAATATCCAACTGGATATCGACCGGATTCGCATCGATATATCGAGTCACTTTTGCCGGTACTAGTAGCGCCCCAGGCCGGAGCGCTCCGTTAGTGACTGGATTAGATTGAATCTTTGTCAACAGGCCCGTTGAATACTCTGCGCCAACTCCCGATATGAAGCGGATATTGTCATCGAAATTCTTGGCCAGCGCGGCTTCACCTTGCTCAAACGCGTTGCAGTGCTCTGCATCAAAGCGAATGAGATCCATGGCAATCTTACGGCGCTCATCCTCATATGTGGCTAGCAAGGACTTCTTAGCTAGCCCACGACAGACCAGATTGAGCTTCCAAGCGAGGTTGAAACTGTCGTGCATGCTGGTATTGGCGCCTTGGGCGGCCAGCGCAGAGTGGCAGTGTCCAGCCTGGGGAGATCAGTCTGGCTTCATCATCAAACGCATGGTACGACACATACATCACCAGCAATGAAAATTCGCATCTCCTCGTCGTTGAAGTGGCTAGCAACTCGTTGGCCAACCACGTAGTTCCCGAACCATTCTATCTTGTCAACTTGATTCACGACCTTTATCCGCCAGAGACGTACCAATTGACTTCCACTCTAGCTTGAACGGTGCCATGGCCTTCTTGGCCAAGGCCATAACATATTCTGGCGTTGCTTTGGCCTTGTCTACTCGTTCTCCTTCAGTGGAGCTCAATTCGACGTACAGCCGTGTCATATTGCGCTCACGAGGGATCCACAGAATAGAGCCAACCGAATGCGATCGAACGGCCACTTTGCTCCACAGGTCCGGAAAGTCGGTATCAATGATCCCTGAATAGTCAGTGTCAGTGCTCATCCGAAGTAATCGGGGAATACTAACCATCTAACACCCCCCAGGAAGCGTTCGTCATTTCTCCTTCGAGCTGCGCATCAGGGATGAAATCGCGTACTTTGGAACGCGCTCCATCACATCCGACCAGGTATTCGGCGCGAATCGTCCTTTGTGTCTTTGTAGATAGATCTTCGTAAGTGATAATCAACTGTTGCCGGTCTGAGCTACGCGAACAAGATACAAAGCGGCTGTTGCGAGTAACCCGCACTCCGCGTGCTTCGATATCCCCAATGAGCACCTCTTCTATCATTCCTTGGTGTGCCAGAAGTATGTATGGATCTGCCGCTCCCACCAGATGATCTGGGTAGTGTATCTGTCGACCCTTTCGGTGCAGCGGGGTGTTTTCGGTGGATTCCTACTCAGTCAGCATATAACACTTGATACGGGGGATGGACTTTACCCAGAACGAGATATCGTACACGCGGACACCATTGCGTAGTAGGGAATCGGCTAGCCGGAGCTGCTTGAATGTCTCGATAGTCTTGGGCTGCATGCCATCCGCCTTGCCGGTTGATGTCTTGTCGGGTCGCTCATCGAGGATCACGACGGGAATTCCGTAGCGGACCAGATTGCACCTATTACTGTGAGATATGATTCAATAATGCGGCAGTCGACTCACGCCAGCATCAGTCCAGATGGACCAGCGCCCACGACCACTACAGTCGTGGAGGCATGGGGAGGGTGCGCCATGAAACTGTTGTGATCAGACAATCGGATGCTCTGAGACCTCGCTTGTGCCTTGACTAATTATGTAGGTAGGTGAAGTGTATCGTGATAGATCCTGGTAATTCTTCTCCGCATCCTAGTAGTCTACTGGTGCAGCTGCGGATGGGCTGATCGGGCTCTCCCAACCCCCGCTCCTGCTTATCCCATTTGTCATGGTCAATCTTCTTCACAATTGTTTCATTTATCTAACATAGATGTTAACTCCTGTTGACTTCTTGACCGTCTGTACGCGCTCATTACTAGCCAGGAAAACATCTCTCCAGTTTCACTACTCTCCCGTTCATCACTTCCTTTTAATCGTTCCAGTATATGATCATCTTCCAAGTGAACGACATGCTGAATATACAGGATTCCAAAAGTACACATGCTGTCATCTCCGTCCGCACATATCCCAGGGAAATAGAACCGACTCGAATCCTTCACTCCGTGGCGATTATCACCTTCTACCCTTTTCGCAGATCATGCTACATACGGCGCCACTTCTTTTGCTCTCACAGACACTTGGAGCCACAGTTTTCACTGCATAAGTAACTCCGAACGGCCACGTGGCTGGCGATACTGGCACCAGCACAGTACTCCCATACTGTCTCCCATTGGCGATCATCGTAAAGCACATCCAGTACAACTAAACTACAGCGGACTCAGTGTTCCTCGTATGTATCTTCGAGAAAATGGAGATGGTGGTTGATGCCCGTACCAGCGCATTCTCGAAATCGAGGAGGGATTATTGAAGGATCCATCACTCAATCCTATCAGAAATCAGAAATGAGCTGTGCTGCTGCAAGAGAGCCAACCATTTGCTTGTAGTAGGGAGTCCAGCTGTGCTCCTGTTGGGTTCTTGTGGAATACCTCTTCCGGCTCAATGAGATCAGGATCGCCACGTCAGCCCTGCATGGGCCAATCCTCGAGCGTCCTCGTGCAGCTCCTGGTACCAGAGCAGTTCTCCTTGGGAGAACTAATCAGTTAGTGAGTATGGTAGAACAGCCCATCCTCAGGGGTATGGCGTACCTGAGATGATAGTATAGATCATAGATAATGTAAATCGATATTCATATTCAGTCCACTCTTGTCTACCGTTTAATAGCTGCTTTCGAGAGATAGCAACGATACTGGAGAATATGCAGTACATCTGCAAGGTAACGCAGACTAAACACATCTTTGAGCTGCGGGGTCAAACTTATCAAGCCTGCTGTACAAGTCGACGCACTGTAACAATGAAAATAAATTCATTGATCTCAAGTCTATACATTCTACATTCAACCATAGAAGTAAACATGGCACCCTCAATCCATATCAAGCAGAAGGAATCCCGCGTAGAGTCGTGTAGACTGCAGGTACGTCGCACTCCACGCCTGGTCTACTTCACCTCTAAGGACCCGCTAGATCATCATCGTCGGGGCCGGTCTAGCCGGCCTAGGAGCAGCCATCAGTTCCATACTAGCCGGCCACGACGTCCACGTCCTCGAATCCGCCCATGAAGTCGGCGAAGTAGGCGCCGGCATCCAAGTCCTCCCCAATAGCTCCCGCGTCCTGCAGCACTGGGGTCTGGACGATGCACTGATTCCCTACATGACCCGCCCCCGTGTCTGCAATTTCCTCAGGTGGAAGGGCAATTTCATTTCCTCGTTGGACTTCCACGAGTCCGAGCAGCAGTACCCCGGCACCTGGTATCGGGACTTTCACCGCGCTGACCTGCACCGCTGCTTGCTGGATCGTGCGCTGGAGCTCGGAGCGCAGTTCACTTGCAGTGCGCGCATTGTCGATGTGCGGGTGGGCGTCGACGAGACGACCGCCACGGCAATCGCTGCCGATGGGCGAGAATGGACGGGAGATTTGGTCATTGGCGCCGACGGAGTATTTGGGACTTTGGTGGAGAAGCTGCTGGGTCATCCCGAGCCGCCCATCAAGACGGGCGATTTGGCGTACCGGCTGCTTTTGTCCACAGAGGAGATGCTCAAGGATCCCGAATTGGCAGGCTTTGTAACAGATCCGCAGGTCAACTACTGGCTCGGACCGGATGCGCATGCGGGTGAGTTCTGTCGGTCGATGGTGGAGTTCGGACTATGCTCACCGTCCAGTCAATTATGTCCTGCGAGGCGGCGAAAAATTCAACATGGTCTTGCTTGTGCCGGACGATATCCCTGAAGATTCGCTGGCATCGACGGTGGAAGGCAACGTGCAGGAGATGTGCGCCCTGTTCGAAGGGTGGGATCCACGGTATGCGCTTTTCCTCCTGATCATGGCCTTAGCTCATGGACAAAGGATCCAAAAGCTGCTCAAACTATGCCAATCCGTCTACAAATGGCGACTATGCATACGTTTTGGTGACCACGAGTGGACGCATCCATCAGGGTCATGGGTTATGATAGGCGACTCAGTCCATGCCACACTTCCATATCTCGCATCAGGGTATGAACTTCTCATACCGTATCTGGGTTATCTAACCAAATCTCAGGGCAGGTATGGCCTTTGAAGACGGAGCCGTTCTCGGCGAATGTCTCTCTCGACTGCCAAACACCCCAAGTGTCACCAAGACCTCCCCCGAGTACCTGAAAAGCAAGCGCCATGCACTGTCGGTCTTTGAAAAGTGTCGTAAGCAGCGGACGAAAATGGTCGTAGACCGTGGAAATGTGCAACAATACCTCTACCATCTGCACGATGGTCCTGAGCAGGAGGAAAGAGACCACAAGATGCAGATGGTTCCGACCCCCGAGGGTGAGGCCCTGGCCTGGAGAGATCCAGGTTTAGCGCCTAAGCTCCTGGGATACGATCATATTGCAGATGTAAGTCAGGCGGAAAGTAGTAGAACCAGCACCAAGCCATGAACTGACTGAAACAGATTGATCTAAATTGGAACGTGGAGGAAGAGAGTGAAGGAATAGCAGTCTCTAGACTATGACATTTCATACACCTTATAATCAGCAAATGCAATCATTCAGGTCGTAGTACATCATTAATCAATGTAATGGCAGAACAGGAAATATGTGAATCGTGATACTCGTCAAAAATGAATGTTGACCCATGGAGGCGAAAGACACCATGGCATGAAAAAGCAGAGTTCCGCTATGCAAGGTAATGAAGGACAGTCGGGTACATGACACATAACACATTAAGTCATCATAACAACATCGCGTTAAAGAAAGATGAGATAAAACATGAGTCAGGAGAGGAAGTCAAGTTATCCCTAGACGGGAAATCTGACGCCGCTTCTGATGGAAGGGGAGGACCTCGGCTGCGAGAGGTTGCGTGGCAGTGATTTCATCTTAGGGTCCTGGTTGTAACGAAGACGATCACGCTTGAGGTTATACATCTTGATCACGCATGCCATGGCTTGTTCTTCCGTCAATTGAGGAGCACAGAGATAGTCACCGTCCAGCGGGACTGCGCGCAAAACAGAAGACACCATCCACATGGCCAGAACGTCAATATCGCGGGCATTGCTCCAGCAAGGGAACATCGAGAGCGTTTGCATGGCGCGTGTGAACTCGCGATATGTTTCCGTCCGAGTATCGGTGAGGAAAGGCCGCGAGCCAGGAATCTTTTCTTGTTCGAGGCGCTGGTCAAGCAGACGGAGACACTCACGGGGTGTAGGACTCTTGAAGATAACCTCTTCCTGGAACAGGCTCGAAAGGCGGGGCTGGTTGCACAACAACAGGTCCATTTCAGGGCCCGATCCCGCCAGAATCACCACAGTGTCACGCGAGTACTTGGGCATGAGGTAAATCAGGTCATTGATTGTCTGAGTAGCGGATTCAATCTCACTAAGCCGGTGAGCATCTTCCACGAACAAAACACCTCCACGTGCACGTTCCAGCAGCAAGCGCGTTTGAGTCGACGAGTTGCGGGCATCCAAGGGGATCAGATCGGTTGCAGAGCACTCCATGAATTTTGCAGAGGCTAGCACACCCATGTCATAGTATAGGCGGCCGATCAGCCGTGCGATGCTTCTCCTTCCAATTCCAGTGATGCCCTTGAAGATCATTGCAAGGGGAACACGCCGACTTGGGTCAGCATTCAGCAACCACGCAGCCTTCAGATCGTGCCGGTAGCGTTCCAGCAGAGTAATAAGATCTTCCGAAACAAGGGTGTATTTCAACTCCTCGCGGAAATCCAACTTTGATCTGCAGCACAAACGATCACCTTTGAAGTTTTCAGGCACAAGAACCCGATCGAGTTGTGGCTGGGCGACGTCACCCTGGGACCGGCTGCGTTCGTACGCAGAGTGAGCTGAGCCGAGCAGGTGAGCAATTGCTCTTCCGTTGTTGAAATCCTTACGCATGCGAGCAACTTCGAGAAGTTCGACGGCGTCATCCAGCGCCTCAGAGGTAGCATGGACTTGCTCATCGTGCAGCTTCATCTCGAGAATCTGCCGCAACTGCTCCTTCGTAAAAGAATGGAAGTGAACAATGTGATGCTCTCTGAAAAGTTTCAAGATATCCTTTTGCTGAACCAAAGGCTCAATGCTGCGGTGAGTTCCAACCAGGATCACACACCGATCGTGGCGAGAAGCGAGAGACAATGGAGTGATGAGAGCGTCCAGCAAACTATGGGACGAATCATCGAGGTCAGACACGTCGACCAGGAGGACTTTGCCGATGGAGGAATACAGGAGGTCTTTGACGTCGGGTCTCTGCGAGATACGCATCTCGACCACTATTTGTTGTTAGTGCTGCGTTGCAGTTTCAGATATAGACAACTCACCTTCTCCGCTGCTCAGAAGACCCACATCTGCCAACACCTGCCCATACAGCCTCGCCACCGTGGACTTGCCAGTCCCTGGTGGTCCGACGAAAATTCGGTTGACTCGAACGGAGAACGGTCTCTGATTTCGGGCTTCCCTCCAGAAGTTCTCCTCAATCGTGTCCAGCAGTTCACTGACTGATGCCTTGACCGCTTCCTGACCAACAAGCTTCTGCAGGTCGGCCCAAGCCCGACTTTTGGCCAGTACATCGGCCGGTCTGGGACCTAGTATATCTTCCGGCGAGAAGAAAAAGGCATCGACCTCTTCCAGATTGTCCTCCTCTTGGGCCAAATGCGATTGGAGGTGGCGAAGAGTGATGGTGTCCAGCAGACGTTGCACCGCTAGCACATTTCTCGGGCCGTTTCCGGCAGCAGCACGGACAAGTCGCCGAGCGGCCATGCGCATGAAGGGACCGTCAAGGCCACCGGCCACCTCGAGCTTGCCATTGTAACGCTCCTGTAGCGACTGGCCCAGCAGAGTGAGGTAGTCATTGGAACTGAAGTCGGTGAAGTGCAGTGTACAACAGATTGTTCTTTCAAGTCGGGGCTGAAACCGGACAAGCTCCTGCATGTGCGGAGGATGACCGCTGAGGACGACGACGACGCGTCCGGTGCCACGCTCCATCGCCTCGAAGAGAGCACCAAAGATCTCTTGACAGCGAGTGGGGGAGGACGTTGTAAGCAGATGAGAGTCCTCGACGAGCAAAACTCCAACAATCTGTGCCGAAGGGGACGCAGCGTCGACCATGTCACTGATCAGATGCTTCAGTCCCTCGGGTCCCTGCGCGGCCAGCGCGGCTCCGGAGATTTCTCGAAGAGTCGGCACGTCGGTGATGCCGGTCGAAAAGAGGATGTTGGCATAGATGCGGGCGACAGTGGTTTTGCCCGTTCCTTCATTGCCCTCGAGGACAATATTGTACCACTCCTGCTTCGGATCTTTCCCTTGTCTCTGACAAATGCTGATCCATGTCTGAATCTCATTCAACCGGCGTTTGATATTGTCCTGCCCAACCAGGCTCTGCAGCCAGTCCTCCGCATCGCTCTGCGCGATCTGCCGACGAGCTTGCAATTCTTCCTCGGGAGACGGTGTGGTAACCTTGACAGATGGTGGTCGGCTATTGGGTACGGTCTGCGTCGCGACCGACACCGATGCCGATGGCTGGGGTTTGCGAGGGGATAGGAGGGAGGAAAAGGAAAGAGACCACGGAAACCGCGACGACATGGAGCGAAGGACGGTGAGGTCCATCTTCGACCAGAGAAGGCTGCGTGCGATAGAGAGAAGAACGGAAGGAGGGCATGCAGGCAGGTCTAAATACCACCGTCAGGCCTGATGAAAATTCTGATCGTACCAGTTTGGCTTTGTTTACCAAAACCTTAGTCTGATATTGTGAAGCCCCATGGTCGCAAATTTTCACTGGGTCTTTATCTTCTGATTGAGTATTCTCTCCAGGCTGCCAATGAGCATGCAGCAAAGGTGGGAGCTCCTCATAGCTACCCATCGCAAGCTGCCAGATGGAGGCGACGCCGAGGTCGCTCAATGAACGTGCACAGCATCGCGTTGTAAACAACTTCCCGGACGGGTAAGAGAAAACAAAGCGGCCAGCCAACAGCGGCCAACGCGTCGATTAAGTCGAACAAATCGTGCCATATCGCAATGATGATTCGCGCCAGGCAGTTCACCGCTGTTTGTACCAGTGGGGACCTTCGCTTCGCCTTGCGGGCCCAACAGCGGTCGGGTGTGGATATCTGCGTCGGAGGTGGATCATTGTCGACAGCGTCACTTTGACTTCGTTGATGTTATCGTATCGAAAAGCGATGTTCAGCAGGTGACATCCACTGGTAAATTGAGTGCCATGTCAGAAAGATGAAACAAAAAGATGAAGGTTCGAAACATGTCAAGGTTGGGTGTTGACAAGTTGGCAGTCCAGCACATCCATGCCACTTTTTTCCGTCTGTAGCTGGCCAATGCAAACTGAGCAAACTGATAAGCTGTGTTTGTCGATCATGCAGTTATGCACATAGTTATGTTGAATTACTAATTATGTCAGACTACCAGATCCAGCCAAAGGGACTTCGCTGTGAAGAGAAATTAGAACACTTCTGTGATGCTGCACTGCCGACCGTAGGCTGTTAGGCAAAGTCGTCTATTAAAGCGGTCTTTGCTCCAATAATCCTATCTAGCAGTCATGAATGTGCCCTTTTATGGCTGGGATCAGTACGCCTACTCCGGACACGTTTACCCTTTAGGAATCAAACACCACACGCCTCCCAAAAGATCCTGTATAAGTCAAATTCTGAAGAAACGGAGACTTTGCAGATCGAAGGAAGCCAAGGGCATGCTTCTACCATGTCAAGTTCTTACGTTGTGGGTTGGTGTTCCATGGCTTCCCTCCGGATATATATACTTTGAAAGTCGTGCTTCGGCGGTATGCGCGTACTTAGCTAGCAACCACATACATGAACAAGCTCACATATACCTATTCAATTGATTCTGACCCTGAAAAAGAGTATATCGATGTCTGAGTATGTAAAGATTTTGTAGAGATGTCGTTATAGATGATTGAGTCCCGACACCATGACCTAGGGATCTCCCTCTTGCATGTAGATATACCAACAGAGTTGCCCTTCATGATAACAATACCCTCCAAAGCGACCGAGATATCTGTCCATACAGTATACAGCACCCCCAACTAGGTGAAAAACGGACCAAAGCTCCATATTCAATCTCTATGCCCTCCCATTACACCATATCTCCATCCCATATACCCGATAACGCCAACCAAACTACCCAGTCCTGCTCCCCCTACGATATGTGTCAACCCTGCCCCTCGCAGCGGCATTCCATTCTTCCTGATGATCGCGGTAGTCGTTCCAATTCCCGCCAGCATCCCCCATGTACTCCAATTATCGACCTCCACCTGCCCCTTATTCTCAAGGAGCCTCCAGCTCCGATCCTGCCATTCGATTTTTTCCTTCCCTGCCATCCGAATAGGAAGCAGGATGGCCATGCTGCACAGGCCCAGGAAGCCGGCGGATCCGGTCGAGCGCGTGATAATGCTGGCCGACATGCGGAGGCTGGGGGCCTCGGAGCGCAACGATTTCACCAATCCAACAGCTACTCCGAGCGCGGAGCCCGCTTGGAAGCCGCGGTCGAGGACATGAGTGGCGAGAATGAGGTGCGGAAATGGCTGGTCTTCCGCGTAAGGAGGGTGTTGCCAGTCGGGGGGAATCATGATTAGTCCGGCTTGACTGATGAGCAAGCAAGTTGGATCATTAGATGAGTGTATTTGATTCTTTTGAATGCTGACATTTTGTCATATTTAGAGGGAGGTGTCAGCAGCTACGGATTCCCAGCAAAGCAGTAAGCTTAGTGGACTAACTCGTATGAGAAGCGCGGTCGTTGGGTGGCGATAACCGCGATCAATCATAGGCAGATACCACGGACTAACAGGAGCTTTGACACCTGTATTCAATCAGCCAATGACGACAGCATATCTCATATTAGTGCTGACACTTAATCTATCCAAAGGTCGCATTATTGTTTCTCAATATGCTCGAGACCTCGCTGTTCACATGACTTGCAATAGGATACCTGCATCAGAGATAACGGCAGCAAAAGGAAATAGCACTTTCATCATCCATCGTAAATATTCCTGACAATCAATCACACATGATACTGGTAAACACCATAATCTTTCCTTCGCTGACCTCTTCAGCACATCTGAATCTCTTCACGCCGTTCTCCGCTCCTGGCTCAGTCCGTGCGGGCGTACCCGCGGCGGTGATCGAAGAAGCTGTGTCATCATTGGAATGCTGGAGTGAGAGCACGGTTGATTAGATAAGGAGTCGAAGTCGTTGAGATGAGAGATGAGCTCTGAAGATCAAAGTTCACATTTGTTTGGCTGTAGTCATTGATCCCATACACTGCCCTACTTTACTACGAGATCATCAGACTAAGAGCGTCGATCACCTCCACTTTCTACCCCACACACGCCTCGGTCCGATCGAGCTCGGTTCCTTATTGCATTGAGAAATCATGAGTATCATTGCTTGAAATGAGACTGTACAATTGCTATGGGATGCCTTACGCTATAACAGGCACAGGCATATGCTACCTAGTTGAACACGAATCCAATGCCCTTGGACAGGTACTTCTTCACTCCCGTCTTCTCCGCCTTGGCCTCCTCATCCCGGGGATCGACATAGAACCGGCGGAATTGATCCAGATCAATGGTTCTCGCATCGTTCAGGAGCGGGCCCTTGTAGTAAATCATAGCTCCGATATAGATGACAATAATTGCTACCACGCTGACATAGTTGGCGAAGAAGCCTTTCGCCGTCGGCGTCCCGCCCAGAGGCCACACGCTGAGATAGAACTCGACAATGATGAGCAGTATACACCAGAAGAGACCCCAGATGGCGCCGATGGGGTAGGTCCAGGATTTCCACGGCAGCTCCGACGGCGACCGGCCCTGGACCTTCCAGGCGTATCGCATGCGGAGATGCGACGCACAGATCATGCCCCAGCCGAAGAGAGTGAGGAGAGATGTGAGGTTGGAGAACCAGGTGAAGACCTCGGAACCGCTGTTGCTGACGTTGAGATAGGCCAGCCCACCGCCGATGATCAGGGTGAGGGCCAGACCGGCGATGGGACGGCCGACTTTGTCTGCTTTGCCGAAGAACTGTCCGGGTTAGCTGGGACCGAGGAAACTATGGCGGATGAACGTACCTTTGGTGCCATCTTCAGATGCGCAAGACCCATCAGCGTACGGGAGCCCGCATACACCTGGATACTTCCGGTTGAGACGACGGAAATGAAAACGACCGCGTTCATGATGTGCGCCAGTGGGACGAGTCCAGCGTTACGGTAGGCAATGACGAAGGGAGAGGCGTTGGTGCCCGATGCACCGAACAGGTTGGGGTCGTGAGGATCGACAGTGATGGTGACCATCAACGAACCCAGGATATAGAAGAGCGAGAGACGCAGCCAGATCGACCCGACAGCGCGAGGTACCGACTTGCGGGGGTTACTGGTCTCGGCGGCCACCAGCGCAGTGTTCTCGGATCCCGACATGGCGAAAATGCAGGTGGGCATGACGGAGAGGAAGCCCTTGAAGCCGTTGGTGAACGGTTCGGCGTTCCAGTAGCGGAAACCAATGGGGCCTTCATCGGGGGCGCCTCCAGCAGAGACAACTACTTGGATTAGATGATGTTCGTAAAGGTAAAGAGGGAAGTCATACCAATCAAGGAGATGATGACGATGATGATCCAGGAGAACTTAATCGTGGAAGCAGCGACTTCGACTTCACCGAAGAACTTGACGGCCCAGAGGTTGATGAAGACGATGACGACCCAGAAGATACTAATCCACGCAGCTGTAGGCACCTTGTCTGTCCAGAAGCCGAGGACGGTGACCACGCCCTATGGCCAGTCAGATCTAACTCGAACCCCGACAGAAGAAGAAGAAGACGCACTTGCAGTTCATTGGCCAGGGTGATAAAGAACTGAAACCAGTAGCTCCAGCCCAGTGTGAAACCAGCCGGCTCACTGATAAAGATGGATGACCACTGCACAAAGGCCGAGGGCAGCGGATAGACAACGGCCATCTCACCGATGGAATGCGAAACCGCCCAGATCATCGTGCCACTGAGCACGTATCCGATGAAGATGGCCGCAGGACCACCGTTCATCAGCGAGGTACCACTTCCCAGCCATAATCCCATACCAATGGACGAGCCCAGCGCAATCATGGTGAGATGGCGGGTGCTCAGGGAGCGGTGGAGGTCGGTATCGGCGCCATGGTCGTGGTCGATATCGACAGTCGAATGGATACCTCCTTCCTTTTCATGGGGCCCATTGTGGCTACTGGAAGACTCGTACGTGGGAGCCTCCATGGCGATATAGAGAAGGTAAAACTAAGCAAAAAGTGCTAGAAAAAGACGATTCGCAGTGATCAGCGGAAAGGACAAGGGGCAGCCGGGGGACAGAGAGTAATATAAAGACGGCCTACAGAGCGTACAGACTTTCTAGCACAACACCACCTCAATCTAAACGCATGCCCTTCTGCCAATAAAATGGCTGAAAGGCTTAGCTTGCGATAAGCCCTTTGGTCAGACCGTGCTAGCGTGCTGGTTATCAACTAGGCTGGACAGATAAACCTCGCCAGTCTGCCACTCAGCATGCACGCAATTAATTGGGTCCACGGGAGCCCGTCGTATCGCTTATCAAGTCAGTCCTCGATCAGACGCCCCTTCACGGAGAACCTTCTGAACAGGATTGTGTGGCTGCTGGGAATGTAACGTTGGCTGAACCTCTAGCTGTGTCTCACCCATAGGATAACCCAGTCGATGCGCCCAAATACGAAGAGTAGTTGTCCTGGTGTCGTGCGCTTGGTTGGTATTCCGATCTGACTGCTCATGTGTTTTGCCTCATGCCTTAGAGCGTCCTGGCCAAGAGACGAGAACTCGACTTTAAAATAGAACAGGGCAAGGTTGGACAAGAACGGGGTAATCCTCCGATTTGACAACCAGGGACAATGCAGGGTGTGCTGTTCATGCAGGCCGTATCCTCGAGTACATTTATCTCGATGTACTCCGTACTGCCTAGACCTACGACTACAGATTGATGTCCGATTTCAAATGTGCACCACCCTGAGGGGTGGAACATTCACAGCTGAGACAGAATGGACCAAAGTGAGACAGGCTGAAAGCAATATCGGCTACGCTGGCCTAGATTGAGCCGGAGCTCCGGATTGGATCAGATTGGGACAGGAGATAAAGTCGGGGATGAGACGGATAGGGAAATGGAATGGAAGCCCACGTGCACTTGGCCGCACTGGGGGTCTGATCGACAATCCCTCGTATTCATTGGTCATTCTCTGCAGTCCTCAAGGAGTTAAGTTGAGCCTAAGTCGGGCCCCTGGAATGCGGGGTTTTATTACTGGTAGGATACACTGATCAGGCATCCCATTCTCTGGTAGATTCCCCTATCCCTTATCGTCCAATCTTCCTCGATAGCGGTTACGCACGGAGAGATATCGTCAATCGGATCGTGGGCATATGATTGATAATTTGATATCACTGGTATATAACTGGGCGACTCTGCAGTCTGGAGTAGTGTGATGGAGCCCACCAAACAGCAAGTGGACACTCTGATGGATTGTCAATGCTTATTCTATTTAACCTTAGGCGATGGGCCTCTTCGCTACTATTCATAGCATTTCTCGTATCCAGAGCCTCGGACTAGCAAAGAACACGTCAGCAACACGAGTCTACAGAATGCATACGAACACGGGCTTATGCATAAGGACAATGTATTTTATGCGGAGTTGATGATAGAAGTACTTGATCTGCTTGCTATGAATAGAATCTATCAGAAATGGTCACTTCTTCGGCTTCAGCAGCAGGCTCGGGATAAGTGCATCCTCTTTGGCGAACGACGCTCTCAAATACCCCGAAGGAACTTTTGGGCATTTTATTCTAATTAATGATGCCTCTCCTCAAGCCTATGCAAAGAACAAAATCCGGGGAAAATGGCGAAATAATTCCACCATTGGCATCATTCGTACAATCAGCATCAACTCTCGGTCTCCGCCCCCCGCATTTCGTGGTAATCTTCCCCCGAAGTGAACTTGGCATCTCTAAAACATGGGGAAAATATCTGGGGTACAAATACTTGTAGATATGATGCTGTCAAGGAAAGAATCATCCTTGCATCCTTGGAGGAATTGATCAGCATGCGGTTCTCATCGATTGTGAGTCTGGCATTGGCGGCGGGCGTACACGCCAAAGGCCCATTTCTGCAAAAGGTCGACGATTCCACGCATATCATCGGAAACGATCTGTGGAACGTCACCATTGGGCAGCAGTACGGTGTCAAGCTCTACTACAAAGGCAGGGATTTGGTAGGGAATGCTGTGGGCCACTATGTCAGCTACAGTGAGTGACGTTCTGCCGCTCCAATTGACCATCTACCAACTCCAGCGATGACAGACGGCGCGCAATCCGACCTGACCTGGACCTCGGCGGAAATCTATCGCAAAGGAAAGACAAATGGACAGGACTTCCTCGATATCCAGTTCACTGCCAACGAGGGCGACTTCCACTGGGTGATCTTCGAAGACCTGGTCGGCGCGTACCAGTACTTTGTCAACCATGCCCTCCCTACGCTGGGTGAGTTCCGGACGCTGTGGCGGTTGGACAACACAAGCTTTCCCAACGGACGGACCAACATCAAGGACGGCGCCCTTCCCACGCTGGCGGAGATCGCCAGCGGCACCAAGGTCCAGGACGAGACGTGGCAGCTGGCCGACGGATCCTACATTACCAAGTATGACTGGACGGCATGGATCCGTGACCAGGACTACTACGGGGTCTATGGCGATGAGTTTGGCTCGTGGTACATCAATCCGGGCAAGGACTACTACAATGGGAACCATCTCAAGCAGGAACTCATGGTGCACCGCGAGAGCTCGAGCGGCGACGCGGTGCAGCTCAACATGATCCACGGCACACATTTTATGGTCTCGTCCAACGATGTCTTTCCGGACGGCAAGGTCTGGGGTCCGTGGCTGTGGTACTTGGTATGTTTTGTCACCAGTTTATCAGATGATGCGCTGACACGTCGAACAGAACGACGGATCCAAAACCGACGCGGCCGCCCGCGCAGCTGACGAGTTCAAGGCATGGCCCTACAAATGGTTCGAGGATGAAGCCTACCAGTCTCGTGGCTCCGTTTCCGGCCGCCTGGTTCTCTCCGATGGCCGACCAGCTGCCGGCGCGTCGGTCTTCCTGGGCGACAATCACCCGAACAAGACGGCGCTGGACATGGGCACAACCTACTACTACACCGGCCAGACCGACGACAAGGGCGGGTTCACCTTTGAGGACGTGCGCACCGGCGACTACGGGCTGCAAGCATGGTCGAACGGCGGCCAGCTCGCCGACGTGGCCACCTCCTTCCTGCAGAACGACGTGACGGTGCGAGAGTCGCACACGGCCAAGCTGGGCACGCTCAAATGGGAGGTCCCGTCGCGCACGAGAATCTTCCAGGTCGGCGACTTTGACCGCAAGTCGCTGGGCTTCCAGTACGGCGGCGCTCCGCACCAGCACGCGCTGGTCGACAAATGCCCTGCGAACCTGACCTATACCATTGGCCAGAGCAAAACCGCGGACTGGTGCTTCGGACAGGTCGCGTTGGGGACATGGTCGATCCGGTTCGAAGCGGCCAAGAGCTCGGCTGCTCTTCTGACTGTCTCCCTGGCTGGGTACTCGTCGGGGACCACCTCGATGATTCTCCTGAATGGCAATGTGACCAGTCCGATCGGAAACCTGACCACGCTGCCCAACGATCCCTGTCTGTATCGGTCGGCCACGGCCGCTGGCGAGTGGCGGTTGTTCCAGTTTGAAATCCCTGAAGGGAAACTGCAGCCTGGCTGGAACTCGATTGACTTTGCCGTGAGCAAGGCCAGCCGGTGGCATGGCTTTATGTGGGATAGCATTATCCTGGAGTATTTGTAGACATCTGTCATAGAATGCACACCTTGCAAATTGCATATTCATAGTCCCCTATTTTTCTAGTTACGTAGAACTGGTCCTACCTTGGCAACAGATGAGCCAAGCTCCTTTCGTTGGATGAGATCAGCTAGCCAAGTCAAACCTCAATGGAGCATCCAAGGCCTAGCATGTGCGACAGGGTTATGATTCGACGGAACAAACAGGAACTGTGCGGCTCAACCAAAAGGGGCAATACCCAAGGACAACTAAAGTGAGACATGCACCGACTATGGAAAACAGAGTCCTCTGTATGGAAAACATTCGGCACTAGACCCACTGGATCCTGGGAGTTGGCCTCTTAGTGACTCGTAGTTTGATAAGAGCCTCTTGGCAACTCTCCAAGCTCAACGCATCATTTGGCTCAATCGATCAGCTGTTGATCCTGCTGTTGATCCTGCTGTTGATCCTGCTGTTGATCCTGCTGTTGATCCTGCCTGTTGACTCGGTTGTTTGAGATACAGCGATGTTTAAAATGAAAGGCAATTCCCCATTGCTTGTGAATTCTATATCACTATGATTCTATGTAAAATGCAATGTGCCTCTTTAAAGATGGCTGTATATGGGATGCTTCAATCGCTCAATTGTCCATCGCTAAAAAAGCCACCAGTTCATGCCGAGCCAGCGGACTCTGGTCTAGTTCATCGCTTCGCAGTTGGCACCGAATCATCAACCTGGTTGTTGACAGCATGTAACCTGAGCCGGTCATAAGTAGGAGACGTTCCCCTGGTTGTTCACCACCGATCTGGCAGCACCATGTACGGACGCAGGTTGATGTAGTCACTGTCCTTCAGTTCACCCAAGTCATTCTTTACCAGTCAATCTGCGCTCTTCTGAGGATCAATTTATAACCGCCCTTGAAATGTATTCTCTCCTTCCACTCCTTTTGGCGATTGGCGTTGTCCCAGTTTGGAGTTTCAGCCTGAATACCACCACCGAGTATTGGAACTACACCATCGCCAGCCTGTCCGGCACCACCTCGCAAGAATGCAAGGACGCCTACAGCGCGAACATCGACTGCGATGACTTTCTGCTCGCACTGGCTGTGTCCAAGGAAGACCGGTGGTGGCTGCCGCCCGACTATGACTCGGCCACGTTTGACCGTACCTGCACGGCCACCTGCCAGTCGTCTCTGTCGGCGTATGTCGCGAACGTCGAGAAGAACTGCAACAAGGCCAGCGACGCAGCATTAAAGACCAATGACACGGAAGACCTCGGGGTCAAGGTGTCTGTGCCAGTGGTGACGCTGGGACATATCCTGCAATATACCCTGATGAGATCCTGCACCAAGGATGAGTATGTAGCTGACACTCCAACGAAGGGACTGGTACTGACCTGTTTGTTTCATTAGTGACGGATCATACTGCTATATCGGCCAGAGCAGCTTTTACTACCCGGAATGCGACTGCAGTTGGACCTGTGCGCTGGCCTATTTCTGGGTGGCACATGAATATCCGTATGATGACTACCAGTTTGGTTTTCATATCCCCAGCGGGGACGAGGAGGGCAATCGTGTCGAGTTGGTTTCTAGCAGCGTGCTCTTTGGCGATTGGCAGGGTTCATCGTACGGTTGGGCGACAGTCGAGAAGTGCGGATGGACCAAGAATGATACAGTTCCATTGTTCAACACGGGCATGTCGAAGAAACTAGTTGAGAAACAGTCGATAACGAACTCGACTGCGAACTCGACGGCGACCTCGACTGCGACGGTCGCTGCTAGTTCAAGTACGGTGAAGACTGCTGGACTCCCCGCCGTCACCACTGCCTCTGGAACGGGGTCACTCGGGATGCATGTCGAGACGGGGATGACGCTGTTGATTCTTGCTATTGGGATAATGGTCCTTTAATGGACATTGAATAGTCAGAAGTTATAGTATTCAATCCGAGTGGAGGAAGAGAGGAGTTGATTCCCTCTTAACCTGCTCTTTATCTACACCATCTACCACTTGCATTGGACATGAGATGCACTGCGATTCACCGATTGATTATGTCTCAGCCATCTCAGCCGAGGCTACCCATTAGACTTTGCACTACCAAACATTTCTGTGTTGTTTATTGGCCCATACAGTCCGCTTCTATTGCAACGATCTGATTGGCTCGATACAATCGGAATTCAGCAGAGATTTTCCATGGGTCATCAAGTCTTCCCCTCTGCTGGATACTTTTACTATCCGGTCCTAGTCCTTGTCCCTAGAGTCAAGATAGGGACTGGTTAGTCGTAACTTGGTTCATTATTCCCCTCAGACTCAGGACTAAAACACCCGTGGCAACTCTATTCCCAAACAGGCAAAATCGTCCAGGGACTCCTATATTATTACATGACTTGACAGATAGAAAATGCCTCGATGCTTATTATTCCGTACTCAAAAATTTTCCTTGAATAGGTAATCCTATTCCTATCTACTCTACTCCGTATACACCATAGAGTCAAACCAAATCATGCAAGCAACCATGCGCATCGGATATCTCCAGACCGGGCTGTCACGGTGGATCTCCAAGCCTCGGTCTGGTGGAACTCGAGCCACAAACGCAGCAAATGGCCTTGAGGCAATTAAATGACCTTGTTCCACCGTCGTCATTCAGGCCGTGTCGGGCTCGTTCTGCTCCAATCATCCTCTCCTTTCCTCGTGGCTGTCTCCGAGTCCAAGTCACTCCCAAACCTTGCTTTCGTCGAATCAGGCCCCGTTGTATCCTTGCTTAAGACGTTAATTATCCTCTTTCCGTTCTACTGGCACCATTTCTCACGTGGGCAGAGTGTAAATCTTGCTGTTTCTGGCTTCCTCAAATTTTTTCATCCTCAACATTTAATAACTGTCAGCGTCGCCCTCTGTCCATCGCAGCTCTCACAATACTCCCAACGCAAAAGGCCCAACGCAGTCTAACCAGCCCGGACCGTTGTATATATGAGTATGCTTATCTGACGCAGACAATCTTTATGTCCCACGTTGTTCCTTCGTATCGACCTACCTGATATCCTTCTACCCCACGCGACAAGCCCGGAACCCCTCCCGTCCTCCACCTTTTCCACCACATCCACCACCACCACCATGGAGACTGGCACCGACAAAGGCTCGGCAGACGCCATCCTAGAGCATCTGGGCTATACTCCAGAACTCTCCCGCAACCGTTCAGTCCTGCAGGTCGCCTTTATGTGCTTTATCCTCTCCTCCGTCCCCTACGGTCTGGCTACCACCTTCTTCTACCCACTCGCTGCAGGAGGCCCTTCCAACATCATCTGGGGCTGGATTATCGTCTCGCTTGTTGTCCTGTGTGTAGCCATCTCGCTGGCCGAGATCACCTCCGTCTATCCCACTGCCGGTGGCGTCTACTACCAAACCTTTGCCCTATCGCCCGTCTGGTGCCGTCGCGCCGCTGCCTGGATCTGTGGATGGGCGTATGTCCTCGGCAACATCACCATTACCCTGGCTGTAAACTTTGGGACTACCCTGTTCTTCGTCGCCTGTCTCAATGTCTTCGAATCCGCGCCCGGTGTCGGGCTTGTAGATGACATGCAGACCTACCAGATCTACCTCATCTTCCTCGCCATCACCCTGTTGACCCATGCGATCTCCTCCCTAGGCAACAAATGGCTCCCTATCTTGGAGGTATGTTTCTTCATTTGCGACCAGTATTTTTTGACTCCCCAATGCGCCTTCTCATGCGTGGTCTCCCATCTAGACTTCGGCCATCTTCTTGACCCTGATCGGCCTGATTGCCCTGATCATCAGCGTCCTCGTTGTCGCCAAACATGGTCGACACTCTGGTAAGTGGGTATTCACCGACTTTGAGCCCCAGTCCGGCTGGCCCGCTGGTTGGTCTTTCTGTATCGGTTTGTTGCAGGCCGCATACGCCACCTCGGCAACTGGAATGATCATCTCGTGAGTTTTCCTTTTTCTCTCTTTTATGACCTGTCCGTTAATATTGTATAGTATGTGTGAGGAAGTCCGTGAGCCTGCCATCCAGGTGCCCAAAGCCATGGTGTGGACCATCGTGCTGAACTTTGTCGCCGGTTTGGGCTTCTTGCTGCCCCTGACCTTTGTCCTGCCCGATATCACGATGCTGGTGAACCTGGCCTCCGGTCAGCCCACCCCCGTGATCCTGAAAGATGCTCTTGGCAGCTCGACCGGAGCCTTTCTGCTGCTGCTCCCTCTGCTCATTCTCGGCATCATCTGCGGTGTGGGATGTGTGACGGCCGCCTCCCGCTGCACCTGGGCGTTTGCGCGTGACGGCGGTATTCCCGGTTCCAAGTGGTGGAAGACCGTCAACCCGACCTTGGACATTCCCCTCAACGCGATGATGCTGGGAATGGTTGTGGAGATTGCGCTAGGTGCCATCTACTTTGGCTCCACCGCTGCGTTCAACGCCTTCTCCGGCGTGGGTGTCATTTTCCTGACGCTCAGCTACGCTTGCCCCATCGCGGTCTCGTTTTTCTTCCGTCGTCGCGCGGATATCGCCAACGCCAGATTTAACCTGGGTATCATCGGCAGTATCTGCAATGTGGTTGCGCTGGGTAAGTCACTCGCTCCAGTCACTAAAGTCACTACTAATGGTCTACAGCATGGAGTCTTCTGGCCATTCCCCTGTTCTGTATGCCCACGTACAAGGTCGTCACCCTCGAGACCATGAACTACGCCTGTGTCGTCTTCTTCGGGTTCACCGCTATTGCCGCGCTCTGGTACTTGGTCTGGGGTTATCGCAACTATGCCGGTCCCCCCAAGGAGGGTATCGACGGTGTGGTGGCCGAGTTTCCCGATGTGCCCGCAAAGACTGGGTAAGTCGTGGTAGAATTGTATTGTATTGTATATACTGCATTTCAGTCGTGTATAGCAACACCTCTGCACAATTCACAATTACATACCGCAGTTGAATCTGTTCAGAGACTCTGACAGTGATTATAGCAGCTTAGAGCCCATCGTCAACCGGGAGGACACCCCCGCGGAAGCGCATTTCTAACGGCTGTAGCTCTGTTGATATAAGGCTCATGTCATCATGTATGTAGTAGTCATTGCATGTAGTTATCTGCAACTCCATGTAGAGAATATCCTGTATTTTCACTTCACCGAGTCTGCTGAATCCTCGCAACCACTACGAGCTCTTCCACGTCAGACTAAACACCTCATCTCCCCCACGGGACAACGCCACCTCCACGCTCCCATCCTCACTCTTCACACTGTCAGGAATGACCTCCCCCTTCCGCTCCAGCACAATCCGCTCCTTCGCCTCGGGCAACTTGTAAAACCGGCGTCCATACACACTGAGGAAATTCGCCAGCTTCTCCTGCGTGATATCCTCGTTGGCGATGACGCCCCGCTCGACACCCTCCTCCAGCGCCAGAAGCACATACTGCACAACGCAGGGTTGCGTAAAAACACCCGCAGGCGGTTTGGCCGTTCCCTCGGCGCCGCCTTGCTTGGCGAGACGCGGATGGGGGGCGCTGTCGCTTCCACTGGACGATGTCAGCAATGCTTGAAATAAAGAAGGGGTGCATAGGTGCATACAAGAAGAACTTGGGGTCGCCGCTGCAGACCGCGCGGAGCAGCGCATCACGATCCTTGGAGGTCTTGGGCAGGGGCTTGCAGAAGGCCAACGGGTTCGAGCAGCTGTGGTGGGTGAGGTACAGGTGGTGCGCGGTGATGGTGGCTACATCAGTTATTAGTCGCACGCATATAAACCGATACAGAAGGCAAGACATACCCGCAACAGAAGAGGAGCAGGAGCGGACAGCCTCCAGGGCCGCCTCGGTACTGCAGTGCTCGAGGATGATGCGCAGCTTGGGGAACCTCTCATTGAGCATCTTGAGGGTGGGGAGGAACTTTTCTTCAGCGTTCATGTCGTTGATGTCCGAGCCGGGCGAGCCGGGGACCTCGCCGTGCAGGTTGAGGACCATGTCGTGCTTTTCCATCTCCGCGAAGACGGGGAAGAACTCGTCGTAGTCGCGCACGCCGGCCGCGGAGTTGGTGGTCACGCCTGCACTCGTCAACATGCGGCCCTGAAGGAGGGGTGGTTGACCTACCCTGAGGATACACCTTGACACCAGTGATACCGGCCGCGGCCGCTTCTCTGATGGTCTCGGGGGTAACGGATTGGTAAAGACCAGTCAGCAAAGGCGATCTCACTGCAAGAGAGGCGAGAGACATATATTCAAATACAGCGACATGAGATAGTTCACATTCGGCTCAATGGCCTGCAACTGCGCCTTGTACTCCAGCGCCTGGGCAACACTGGTAACGGGAGGGACCAGGTTGGGCTGGTCGCGTCAGCTGTCAACCACCATAGCATGGCCCCCAGAAATAGGAAGGACTAACCATAACAAAAACGGTATCGACGCCTCCTTTACGAATCTGCGGCACAACCAATTCCATCATCTTGCCTTGGCGAAGGTGAACGTGCATGTCGGCCGCCGCCGGCAGCTCCAGCCGGGTCGTCTCTTTAAGGATCATTGTGGCGAGGAACGTCGCAATGCACTTCTTCCAGCTGGATTCGTTACAGGTGATCCTCTCGTTGCAGTGAATACTCGCCGTCAAGCACCTGCCTGCCTGAGCCTCGAGCACACTCGTCATGCAAATCTCCAATAAGCGAGGATCCCGCACATTGTCACGTGACTGCTGCCCCTCGCTGCGGGGCCTCCGCATTGGCTTGACGATAGATTATACGGATCTTGAGATCTTGTCAAGATTCTACAGCTTGCATCTAGGACAGGTCCTTCTAGGTTATTTTCCCACTCATAAGTGCCTGAGAATTTCTCATGCTCGGTCTGAACCAAGTGAGAAATTCGGAATAGAAGTGTCACGTGATTACTCACTAAATTAGAAACGGACAAATTGATGCCTGAGGTTGCTAAATGGATTCCTTTGTGATTCTCAGCTTCGACTCCTCGACTCTTCGACTTTGCACCAGTCGCACGGTCTCTCTTGTGTTCTTCATCTTGTAAAGTGATAACCTGTGGTTAACCTGGTTATTATGCTCTTGCTCATGAGACCTAGTTTTCGTGTGACTATCACCAAGATTGAGGTGAAGCGACATTGACAAGAGGTATATTTACCAGCACTTAGTTCAGCAAAGAATTACAATATGAGGAAGTTTTAAGTTATAGAGGTTCTGGCGACTCATAACAATCTTTGATTTGCTATATTTGTCAATAAAGTCATTTCTTGCATGCCAATATCTACTTCTTCTAGGGTCCATTGGTGCGGAACCAAGATCCGAAGAAGTCTACGAGGCTTCATCAACTCTCCTCGATTGGTTTCATCGAGAAATTCGAAGAGCATGGGAAAGTCTCATTGTTGAGAGTTATCCTGTCATGCTCTCAAGAGTGCTGTCATGCAAAAGCGTTGTCCCGACGTTTTCCCCAATGCATCGTCAGGTTACAGACTGCGTGATCCTCTATTGACCCCATGGTGATGTGAGTGCCTGACGTCAGGAATGCGATTATCATCTCCATCGAACCATATCCTAAGACCACGAGCAACTTTCGATCTTCCATCCCATGTCAGCACCTGATCACTGGGTCGTCGATCCCAGTACACAAACCGCCGGACATCTCAAACCACGCTCTGTCCACACTGCATCGAACCAGAATGAAGATAGCAATTACTGGAGCCCGCGGAAGCGTAGGACGCGTCTGCGTGAAGGTGTGCGCCGAGGCAGGACACGCCATTGTGCAGGTCAACCGGACCGAGCAGCCTCCCACTGGCGACATCCCCAACACCGAGATGCGCACGGCGGACGTGGCCATGAACTACCGGCAAACCGTCGACGCCTTCTGCGGCTGCGACGCAGTCATCCACCTGGCCGCGATCCCCAACCCGGTGAACAAAGACGACTACGTCGTGCACAACAACAACGTCGACTCGGCGTTCAACGGCCTGCGTGCCGCCGCAGAGGTCGGGATCAAGCGGTTCTGCTACGCCTCGTCGGTCAACGCCATCGGGCTCGCCTTTTCCAACCAACCGCTACACTTCGAATACTTTCCTCTGGACGAAGAGGCACCTCGGCATCCCACGGACTCGTACGCCCTGGCGAAACGCGAAGCGGAGATCCAGGCTCAAGCCTTTGCGGAGTGGTTCCCCGGGATGAAGATCGCGTGTCTGCGGATCCACGAGGTATCGCCGCTGGAACGGGTACAAAAGGTCCATGAGAATGACTGGGACAATGCCGGGGTGAAGCAGCTCTGGGGGTGGGTGAATCCCGAGGCGACCGCGCGGGCGTGCTTGCTGGCCGTGGAGAATTGCGACAATTGGGAGGGATGTGAGATTTTCAATATCGTTGCGCCGACGACTACGCAGGACATACCGTCAGAGGAGCTGGCGCGAAAGTACTTTCCTGATGCGGAGATTCGGGCTGATATGTCGGGCAATCAGGGGTTCTGGACAACGGAGAAGGCGAAGCGACTGATGGGATGGGAGCATTATGAGACGGAATAGATCAGTCCATAGACCCAGCCATTACCGTGGGTGATCCTATCTGAAATCACGAAGGTATTCCTGACGTAGATTGAAGCAGTCCAGTAGTGTCTTAAGGGATCGGACCTTCCACCGCCATAGTGGATTTGTAGAAGTCGTAGAGAATGTGTCGGTTATCGGCAAAATAGACATTTGGAATTTGAACACTAAAATACCCGTGATCTCTTTCGACACAAATCAGCTGTCAAACAGTGGCAGATAAAATGGTTGTCACGGATCTCATATTTGGACTAGCGAGGCAAGACTAAACAAGTACGGCTTGGTTGGCTCTAAACGCTGTCGTCGGTGGCGTCTTTAGCTGCCGGCAGTGAGGCTGCAGCGACATCCCGACCGAATTGCGGATCGTCCATTCGTCCCGATGCTGCTGGTTCGAGATGTCAGGTTATACTCTGTACTTGAGTCGAAAGGACATAGTCTGAGTGGGAAAGTAGAGTGGAAGGCATAAAGTATCAACTATCAAGGCCAATGGCGGGCAAGGGGCGCCCTACCCTGGATAAAAGCGCTTGATCCTATGATACTATGACACAACGTCTCGGTTAGCCGATGTTGTGACGTATCAACGACTTTTTCTTCAATATGACCTGTGTTCCTGTCGCATGGGGTGAATGTGCCGCGAGAGACAACCCTTTTTAGTCGGTTAAATTCCCCAGCCAAGGGATAAAGAGGGAAAAACCCCGGTGTCGAAATAACCGACTGGATGATCACAGGTACTGACTCCACCGGTGACGCACTTCGGCCTCGCTTTCTCCCTCTCCCCAAAGCCGATGATTTGTCCCTTCGGTTCTCTCCAAGTCTCCAGGTCCTATCCCCGGACTCCTCCTTTCCCGGCTTTCCCATGGAGTGGGCCGATCGTTACTTCTTGCGGGGTGTTTTACTCGGCTGCCCTGCAATTCTGGCACCATCCCCGGACTTCGGGTGGCACGCAGCCTGAAGATGCCGTCGTCAAGGCCTGGCGGGACTTGTATATAACCTGCCAGTGCACTCGGAACCGATGTCACTTCCACAGCTTTACCAGGTCAGTGCAGACTCACTTCTGGCACGATGTATCGGATCTCCAACATATACGGTACGCCTGCTGACTCGACAATGAGGCTCAATTACTGACAGTTGACAGTCCTGGCCGCCTTTGGCACTATCGGCGGTGCTCTATTCGGGTTTGACGTCAGGTAAGTCTCAAGATGTGCTGTCCGATGCTCTGCATTGGCATTAGCTAATTCTTAATAGCTCCATGAGCGCGTGGATAGGCACACATCAGTACCTCGATTACTTTAACTCTCCCGACTCGAACTTACAAGGAGGCGTATGTCAAGTCCATTCGCTTCCCGGCCAAACTGACAGACTTGCAACGTAGATCACTGCCTCCATGTCTGCTGGATCCTTCGCCGGTGCTATTGCAGCTGGTTTCATCTCCGATCGCATTGGACGTCGCCGAGCCCTTCTCGTAGCCTCGATCATTTGGATCATCGGGGCCGTCATCCAATGTAGCGCACAGAATGTGGCGCATCTAGTCGCCGGTCGTGTCATCAGTGGACTCTCAGGTATTCTCCCGCATGCCACCAGATCCGACTCGACATGAACTCACCGGAGCACAGTGGGCATCACCTCGTCTCAGGTCTGCGTCTACCTCGCTGAACTGGCTCCCGCTCGTATCCGTGGACGAATCGTCGGCATCCAGCAGTGGGCCATCGAATGGGGTATACTGATTATGTACCTGGTCTCCTACGGTTGCTCCGAAGGCGTACACTCCCCTGCTGCTTTCCGCATTGCCTGGGGTGTCCAAGCCGTTCCGGGGCTGATCCTGGCGGTTGCCCTTCTCTTCTTCCCCGAATCGCCCCGCTGGCTGGCCGGCAAGGAGCGCTGGGAAGAAAGTCTGGATACACTGGCCTTGCTACATGGGAAAGGCGACCGCAACCATCCTGAGGTGCAGGTCGAATGGGAGGAAGTCCAGGAAGCCGTGCGGGTCGCACGGGAGGCTAAAGACGTTTCCTTCTTTGCGCTGTTTGGGCCGCGGGTTTGGAAACGGACGATGTGCGGTGTTAGCGTCCAGGTGTGGCAGCAGCTTCTTGGTGGCAACGTGGCCATGTACTATGTGGTCTATATCTTCCAGATGGCCAATATGGTAATTCCTCTTGCTCCTCGACGTTAATATAGGGGAGAGATCGGCTGACAGACTTAGCCCGGTGACACCGTCCTCTACTCGTCGGCCATCCAGTATGTCATCTTCCTCGTCACCACCGGGGCCATTCTGCCATACATTGACCGTATCGGTCGTCGACTGCTTCTCCTCTCCGGGTCTATCATCTGCATGGCACTACATTATGCCATTGCCGGTATCATGGCCACCTACGGCAACCCGGTCGACGAGATCGACGGCAACAAGAACCTCCGCTGGCAGATCAAGGGCGCACCCGGAAAGGGCGTCATTGCTTGTTCCTATATCTTTGTTGGTGTATATGGTCTGACCTGGGTGAGTCTCCTCTCTTTTTCTGAACCGATCCATACTAACGAAGTAGGCCCCTGCCGCCTGGATCTACGCGTCCGAAGTCTTCCCGCTCAAATACCGAGCCAAGGGCGTCGGTCTCTCCGCGGCCGGCAACTGGATCTTCAACTTTGCGCTCGCCTATTTCGTTGCCCCCGCCTTCACCAACATCAAGTGGAAGACGTACATCATCTTCGGCGTTTTCTGCACGGTCATGACCTTCCATGTGTTCTTCATGTACCCCGAGACAGCGCGGCGATCCCTGGAAGAGATTGATATGATGTTTGATTCAAATGTCAAGGCGTGGCAGTCGCACAAGGTTCACGATAAGTTTGGCGAGGAGATTGAGAAGCATCGCCAGCACAGTGTGGCCGAGCCTGAGAAGCCGGCGGATGCTCCTGTGCATGCTGAGGTGGTTTAACCTGCTATTTCTAGGCCGGGATATATTCATCGAGATTTTTCCCTTGAATAGTGTCAGGCTCACCTCTATTGATTAGAGAGGAAATGTAGTATATTATACCCTTACCATTCGCACCTTTACATTATCCCCACTTGACGCATGAGATTCGCTCTGGCGCCTAGCCCACACCGTCTTCGTGACAGATTACACGACCTTTCTGTTAAAAATCATATTCTCAGGCTAAAGCATGAGGCTGAGGCAAGTGACTTGGACGTGACGGCCAAACCATGCTGCATATGTTGCTTACCGCTCCGTGGACCCCAGGCTTTACTTGACGTCTGTTGGTGCATGGTGCATCAACTATAGTAACAAGGACGGGAGTTCAGCTTTCACATTATGTCTTAGGATATTTCAGGGTCCAGGCGAGTTCTGACTCAGTCAAGGCGCTTATGTCGTCCTTGAATATGGCGAGGGACGCAACCTTTCATAAACTAGCGCAGGGACCCTCTGGCCACAGGCCGGCAATAATAAGATTAAGGAGTCAGACACAGTTACAGGCTGGATATGAGTACCAGACGAGCTGACAGATGTCCTGCAGGATAGCAGTATGATGCATCAACTGAATGCAGGAGGCGTCACAAAGAAGGGGAGCAAAATTTGCGAGGGGACGCAGCCATCCATTCTGATTAGGGACTCTGGGCTAGGATGTCGGTCCTTTGGATTCCTTTGTCTTGTATAGGTCAAAGAGTAGACAAGTGAGTCCGCATTAGTTTTATAGAGATGCAAATGAAGTGACAAAAAAAGCGCCGTGGCGGAGATTTTGTTTCAGCTGGAAATTGCCCGATGTTAGCGCTGACGTTCGGCCCAATCCATGACAGCCGTTGATGGTCCACTGCTCCTTTGATCTAGAATTGACTTTCAGATCCAGATCCTCAACGGCCTCGAATCTATGGATTCAAGGGTATATATGGAAGCTGCCAGCCCTGGTGAATGATGAAGATTCAACTCACTAGCTTCTGGCAAGCTTCCTTCCTTTTTTCAATTCTCAGTCATTCCTTTGTACTAGCTTCAGTCATTCCTTCACTTCACTTCAATCATCATGTTCCAGGAGAACTTTTCTCGTGTTTTGGTGGGCTTGATGGGATGCATGGCCCTTGTCCAGCAAGGATACAGCGCATGCATCCCTTCCTATCGTCTCCACGAGCATAGGAAGCACTCGGCTGATAAAGGCTGGCGGCATTCTCGCACTTCTGTGAGCCAGGTTCCTGAAAGCACTTACAGTGCAGGGGCTGCTTATAGCACAAGCGTTTATGCTTCAGCAACTACCGAGCCTGCCTCGATTGTCATTCCTACTGCAACACCCACTGCTTCTGCAACGGCCGCCTCTGGAACCAGCGCATCGAAAGGAAACATCATGATCCCCTGGTACTTGTACCCAGCCGAGGGAGCCTGGACACCTATGGAAGAATTGTACGTTCTTTCATTTCCTCGCGTCACAGCAAAACTCTAATCTGTCTGTTCAATAGGATTAGCTCCAATCCCGACGTCCAGTTCACCGTCATCATCAACCCTGACAACGGTCCCAGCTCTACTACGCTGCCGGACGAGAACTTCCTCGCCGCAGTTCCCAGACTCACAGCCTACAGCAACGCGTTGGTGATTGGATATGTCCGTACTGGCAAGGGAACCCGCGATATCGCGGATGTGGAAAAGGAAATCAACACCTATGCCGGGTGGCCGTCTGCCAGCGGAAACTCCTCGTTTGCGGTGCACGGCATCTTCCTGGACGAGGCACCCTCGGAGTATGATGCCACGGCAGTCACCTATTACGAGCAACTGGCCTCGCTCATCCGAGGAAGCAAAGGGCTCGGTCCGAATAACCATGTAAGCCAGCTGCTGACAGCTCTGATTCCGACATGCTAACCATTAGATAGGTCGTCACGAACCCAGGAACTGTTCCTGATGCCGCCTACCTCAGCATTCCCGATGCTACGGTCATCTTCGAGTCGCCGTACAGCGAGTTTGTGCAAGCCCTTTCATCCAATCAGTTCCAGGCAATCAAGGGCCAGGACACCAGTCGCTTTGCATCCATGGTCTACGATGTTCCTGCCACCGTGGATCTCTCGACCTTGCTCTCTCAGCTGCGTGCCATCTCCAGCCAGACCTACCTCAGCATTTTAAACACCTATCAGGCTTTCGATTCGATCTGGACCAAGGTGGTGTCTCTCCTGTCTGCCTAAGATTTTTGTTCCGATGCTCTTCGTTGACATGCCCTGGCGGTTGTCATTGCCCTTACAGCTGTCTGATTGTTGCTACTTTCTTCTTTGAGACTTCACTGGAATGGTTCGTACGATGTCATGAATGAAATGATTTTATCCTATGCCCTCACAGCATGAACGGAAATGGTACGGACGTACTAGCTTTGTTGACACCAACGTCACGCATTCAATAGAATATGATTCAACAGCATTACTGCCACCAGACTTAAGGATGTAGCAGCTAAGAAGGACAAAACCTAGACCTGTATTTAGAAACAAATCTATCAATTCGCTGGACCAATGCATTCCTCCCTCCGTAACCGTCTAATTCATAGTGACCGTGGGCCGTCAATCATTGTTTCGCACTGTTCTTGTAGATTGTTCGGATGTGATCAGCCAGCTGCTTGGCTTCGTGTCTCACCCACGGCATAGCGTGATGATAGTCCACCTCGTAGAGCGTCGCCGTTTTCGGATCGTAACAGTCTTCCAACTGCAGCTTGCCCAGCATCAAGAACGGATCTCTAAGCCCATGCACATGCAACGTCGGCAGACTGACCCGGTTGAGAGATTCATCCGACTTCGTCACATCTAACCCGGTAAGCACTGGAAAAACACCAAAAGCAAAGGAACCATACGCTCAGCCGCATCCGACTCCATCGGAGCCCCCGCCCCGTTACACATCACCCCGAAGAGCAGCTCGATATGCGTCTTCTTCGGAATCCCCAACGCAACCCGCCGCTGCTGATCCAGCAATAAGCCCCCCGCCACACGCGAACCCTGACTGAATCCCATCGCGCCCACCCACTCCCCGCCTGGGCCCTTGTCCTCCATCAGCCTCCACACGCGCTCGATCCCATCGTTGCCGGACGCGTCGTACCCGCTCCCATCGGCCCGTTCCCCGCGCTGATCCTGCGTAAACCACGACTTGAAGGGCGCGTAGTCCGCGAAGACGGGCAGAACGCCTGGTCCGGCGCTGCGCTCAAATGGGCCCTCAAAGAAGACGAGCTGGAAGTCGTTTTTGAGGAGATGAGCGAGCTGTTCGCATTGGATCTGGTAGATGGCGGCTGACGAGCCCCCGCCGTGGAAGCAGGCGATGCGGGGGAGGCTGTTGATGGTCATTTTATCCTTATTTTAGATAGTAGTCACTTGTCGTAGTAGGAGTCTGTAACTTTAATTGAGATGGTAATTGGAGTCCTGTTGGAATAATTGAATCAAGGAGGGGTAAGCACTAAGCAAGTCCACCGACGGTCTAGGTGTATTCCGACTACGCACCGAGGCTTGACTTGTCCTGCGGCTTAGCGTCGGCGCAGGCTTGCATGCTTAGAACGATCGCTATTGGGCATAGACTAATCATTGATTTGTGGGACAAGTTGCAATGCCGAGATTCGACGATACCCTTGGCGATATCCTTGGCGGGCTGGTGATGCATTCTTCCCTGCATCTAAGCGAAGAATTCACGTAATCCACAGTTTGGGTCGATTTACGAGAGGCCAAGGGTATTTTATGTCAAATCCCGGATTGTGGTTATAGACGAAAAGCTGAGCAGGTATGTTCTCAATATCATGTGTGTTGTCCTCGACTGAGTCTATGGATAAGCCATTCAAACCGGTTGTTCGCCAGCCGAGAGAGACACGTAGACCACATATCGTGGCCAGCCCAACCTCGGGCATCCAATTATACAGTTGCAATAGGGCTATGGATCGTGCTTTTTGTTCAAAATAGCTGCACAAGACCCGTTCATGCACTATTCTGCAGTAGTGGCTGACGACAGACCGCTCTTTTGACAATGCAGCAAGGGTCACCAGTTCCCTGTTGGAACGCGTCTCTCCCTGCATCTTCACTTGTTGGGTAATTATCACCAGAATATGATGCTGAAGACCACGCAATGTTCTTGTCAATGCCACCATCTGGATCACGATGCCCTTCCTACCGCTGCTGGTGCTGTTGGCGGGCATTACATTGCTGATTTCCCGTCGTCGATACAGGGCAATCGCCGACAGAGAAGGTCCTAGAGTGATTGTTGGAGGCCATACATATTCCGAGAGTATCCGAGATGGACAGTCGCCGGTGCGTGAGGGAAAGATTGAATCCATTCGCAGTGCCTGTATCATCGGTGCTGGACCGGTCGGTGAGTTGCATCCTGAAACCACGCAAGGCCGTGCCTGACACAATATAGGAGCTCTGTCGGCAATTGTTCTCGCGTCGCAGAATCCACATGTCCGATTTCATGTTGTCGATGACGATCCGCGTCTGATCACCACGTGGAATTCAAATCGCTTGCCAGTCTGTGAACCTGGTCTAGAGGAGCTTGTGTTTGAGGACCACGCCGTAGCATCTGAAAGACCAAAGAAGCAAGCTGATCAACAGATTGACATGCATGGACCTGTTGAGGGTCAGCCGCGAATACGAAAACTGCGAAATATCACTTTCTCAACCCACATCCATGCTGGAATAGCGGCATCGGATATCATCTTTCTCTGTGTGGATCCTCCTCTGGACAACGTGAGCTTCACCATCCTCAAACAGCATGGCAATTCAGACTAATTTCCAGTCATACGATGACGAGACTCCCGGCCTCGACCTGACAAACCTGAAAACCGCCATCCGGGCCATCGCCCAAGTGTCGGCCGGACACAAGATCATTGTCCACCGGGGCACAGGGCCAAGCGGAATTGTCCCCCGAATCAAGAAAATGGTACGAAGCCAATTCCATTCGATCGAGAAGATGAAGCTTACAACCGTACAGCTCAAAAAAACCGCCTCCCCATCCGCCTCGTTCGAAGTTCTTTCCAACCCCGAGTTTCTTGTCCCAGGGACGGCGATCCGCGACCTTCTCTATCCAACTCGAATTATCATCGGCCACATATTTTCCGAAGATATGTCACCCGAGGCACTAACTGCCCTGAAAGGTCTGTATGCCTGGGTTCCTGAGGACCGCATCGTCACGATGGACGCCTGGTCATCAGAGTTGGGTAAGATAGCCGCGAGCGCAATGCTAGCGCAGCAGACAAGCGGCATCCAGTCTCTGCGCGCGATCTGCGAGTCCACAAATGCAAATATCACGCATATTGAGCAGACTGTGGGGGCGCTGTCTGCGACTGCGTGTGGGGCCGGTGGATCAGGCTTGCTCAGGGACGTCGGGTGTCTGGTGTATTTGGCACGGGAGCTGGGGTTACCGGAGGTGGCAGAGTACTGGAGGGGAGTACTGAGGATGGAGGCATATCAGGTACGGCGCCTTGCAGGACGCATCAGCGATAGTCTACCCAGGGGAGAGGAGAGGAGGGATGTCGTCATCCTTGGATTCGCGAGCAAGTGGAACACGATCGAGATCGGGAATTTGAGCGCGACGCGACTAGTCCGGGAACTGACATGTGCTGGTGTCAAGGTGGACATCTGCGATCCGCATGTGCCTAAGGAGCAGATTGAGAGAGCGCTAGGTCTCGTGAGTGGGCATCTGGATGCAGTCACGGTCCTGGAGGACCTGCACGCGGCCTGTTCCGGCTGTGGTGCGGTCGTCCTGCACACCGATTGGGACGAGTTCAAAGAGGGTCGGCTAGACTGGGAGAAGATTGCGGGAGAGATGGAGTCTCCAAAAGTGCTTTATGACCCTCATGGCATGCTTGATTGGAAGAAGATGGAGAAGCTGGGGTTCAAACTGCTCCGACCCGGAGTCAATTGTGATATCAGACTGTAAACATGATGTACGACTATGGACACGCATGTATCAAATGGACTAGCTACACTATCTGACATGGCCTTCTTAAGCGCTAAGCTTAGCAACAAGGCGATCACCGAGACCCTTGATACTCTCCTCAAAAGTCGAAGTGTCGCTAGCAGTCCAGGCAGCACTAGCACCGGGGACAGCATCCTGCCCCGTAAACCCAATGTAGAGCACATCGTCCTGGTCGTGGCCATTGTCACCGGTGATACCATCGTTGGGAAAGCACAGTTTGGCCAGCGAGATGGAAGCCTCCCCAGTAGCGATACCGCCGTTGGTGTCACCCCAGACACCGTAGAACTAACCAGTCAGTTACATCCGTCTTATGTCAACAAGTTGATAGCAAACGCACCAGCTGATTATTGCACACTACAGCCATTACGCTCAGCGGCTGCATTCCATATTGCTGAGGATCAAAGGTCGGCGAGCTGCCCGAGTTACCAAACACCACGTACGGGTGGATGTTGGCGTCCAGATCCGAGATTCCGTATTGCTTCACAGTATCCATGAACGCCGTCATGCTCTGGCCGGAGGGATCATTCGCACAGTCACCGCCGCTATTGTTCGCTCCATCGCAGTCGATGTCCATGTTATCATACTGGCCGCCGTTGGCGGAGCTGTGAAGGAAGATCGCCCCCTGGATGTCGCCGCAGTAGGCGAAGGTGCCGGGGCCGCTGATGCCATCGGAAAAACCGTCTTGCAGCTTGTTCTGGCATGTTCCGGTCTTAGAAAGTTAGCAGTCTGCAATAAAGGAGGAGAGAAGATGTTACCTTGTGTTTGTTGTAGATTTGCTGTAGGTTGGCTGGGACACTATAGGCCGAGGCCAGGCCTGCTCCAGCCAAAACGGCAGCAGTTGCAAGATAGCGCATCTTGAAGATTGCTGTTCTTAAGAGAAGATAATTCAGATGATTGTTATTGAAATCGAGATGGACCCTGCCGGAAGAGGCAAAGCTTTATGTTGCTTCTGGGCCTAATCTCCACCGTTTCAGCGCATGAGCTAAATCACCCTGAAACTGTAGCACCGGCAAAGTCACCGGCAAAGTAACCCGATGAAACGTCCTGCAATACTACCTCCCGCAGCTTGTCAGCCCATGATCGCAACTGTAGATTAAAGGGAATTGCTTAACTGGGGAAATGGAGACAAATACCGGACCTTGTGCCTCTGATCGACCCGTTGTAGCTGGCCACCCCTATTGAAGGGTTGCATTGGCTAGTGCACGAAGCTGAGATGGGAGGACAGTTTAGGATAGGATCTTCACAATCAGCAGGAAAATACTCCATAGTGTCGGCAAGTCGAGTAGGAGATTGGTTTCTGCCAGTTGAACGGATTTCCAGTGTAGCATACATAGAGTCACATACAGGTGGCTTCGATTAGTTACATGGTCACGATCGACCCCTGAAGGCTTCATTAATCTGTTATTTGTTACAAAGCATTAGGCTGACTATTGTTGTAAAATAATGTGGAAAGGAATGGATTGGACGTCATAATGGCTTAAACATCTATATTACATTCTGAAGCTAATCTTCGTAGGGTGAGTGGAATTCTCTATCTTCACATCACGCAGATATCCAACTTCAATTGTTTGTTGTCCCTTCCTCTTCCCTTTTCAGCTTGTTCTCTTTAGGCTTGCCAACGTTTTTCCATCCCATTCCCCATGCAAGGAAGAACTGCACCACACTCAGCGCAGCAACCAGGTAGAAAATATGTCCAATGCTCTTTGAATAAGCGAGTAGAACTCCGGGGAGACTCGCCTCAGACACAACGCCTCGGAAACCGGTCGCACCAGCAGCAATCACCGTCTCGGCGTCGACGGTAGGGGCGTCCTGCGGGATAGTACTTCTCAGGCCCTGAGAGAAGAGGACTTGTGCCACCGCAAGGAAAATTGCAGCGCCAATGGTCTGGCTAAAGGTCAGGATGGCCATGGCTGTCGACATCTCGTCAGGCAGGACGGCGTTTTGGACGGCTATCATGGGCTGCACCGTCGTTAGATGCACGTCTGGCTATAGCGTGAACGGAAGGAATTGGCTCACCGTCTGCATTGCCGCTCCTCGACCAAATCCCATTAGAGCTTGATAGCCGGCCCATTCGCGTGTTGGAGTGGTGGGCGATAAGGTCGACAGAAGCCCACACCCGATAGCGTTGAGGACTCCGCCGAAAACCGCAAATGGTAGATAGTAGCCTATTTTTCCAACTATGTCAAGAGACTATTAGCACGAATGACGACAAACAATAAACGGCTGACATACTGAGAGCCCCCGAGACCACGGCCATAACAATCTGGCACAGCACACCCGGCAACAAATCAACACCACTAACCAGCGCCGTCTTGTCTCTCACTGCTTGAAAGTATACCGGAAGATAGTACGACGCAGTGATTGTTATTCCGAACAAAGTCATGATAACCACGCAGCTGCAGGAGACGATCCGGTTGCGAACCACATGGAATGGAATCATGGCATCCTTCCCCATGCGGTGCTCCCAAGCCAGAAAAATAGCGAACGTGGCGCCTGCGCCGCAGAACAGGCCAATAACGGTGGCGCTGTCCCATGCATATCGATTACCTCCGTACTGAAGGGCCAGCAGGAGTTGGATTGCAGCCGGAGCAAAGAGCACAAACCCGAAGATATCGAACGTCTTGAAGAAAGTCGGCAGAACTTCAACCGCTCGACCCTTTTCTCGTTGCTCGGGAATGCGGGTAAAGACCAGGAGAGCAGCAACCAGTGCTCCAATGGGTAAGTTGATATAGAAGCCTGTCAATATTGGATGTCAGACCTAGTTGTATCAGGCAAGGACCCGGTCATCTTACACCAGCGCCATGTCGTATACGTGGTCAACGCACCACCGACCAGAGGGCCTAAAATCAGTCCAATCTGTGACACTGCGAAAAATGATTCAGTTTGTGTTTCCTATGTTCTGACAAGGCCGTACATACGTCCCATCATGATGCCAACCAACACTTCGCAACATGTCAGCTTCCATTGATCAACTTCGGCTAAAAGAACACATACATGGCCTTCTATGCATCGGAACAGCACCAGCGACAATCGTCAGAGCGCCGTTGGCCATGCCCGAGGATCCCATTCCCGCAATAGCCCGGCCGACTATGAGCATTCTCGACGAGGTAGCGACGCCGCATATCAAGGAGCCCAGTTCGAAGACTGCGAAGAAGCCCAGAAATACCCACTTCACGGGAATCAGCCGTCCATTGCGAAGCGAGTAGAAGGAGAACTACCTTGGAGGTGAAATAGGTGTAAAACTTCCCTGTAAGAGGCTGCAGGGCCGCGCTGTCAGAGCAAGATTTGGATCAGAACTCTGGAGTTACATTCCGCAATATAAGACATTTGACCCACCTGGCCAATGTGTAAGCACTGCCGTACCAGGCTATGTCCTCGAGAGAGTGGAACTGGTTCGTAATCTGCGGTACGGCCTATTGATCCGAGATTAGAGAAGAGTTCAGCAATTTCAAACCGGAACGACAGACTGTAGATAGGATTGACATGTCCAGCAACATCAAGAATATGACGAGAGTAATCCCCGTGGTTACCATGACTAGGGGAACGCCTTTAATCCACTTTTCCGGATGTTCTCCAGCAGCGTTGGCGGTAGGATTGGCCAGTTGATCTCCAGTGTCTGCTGAGAGAATCTCGGGCTCCTGTTTAGCGCCCGATAGTTCTGAGGCCATAGATGGAGTATTCTGAGTATTCTGTACGACAGACGGCTCCTTTTTTCTATCGGCAGACTGGGGAGCTTCTTCCCCTTCTAGTTCTGTGCCCATTTTTCTGAAAGAATCCTGGTGATAGTTGTTGTCGACGTGAGAATAGGCATAAGCAGCTACCTCTGTTTAGGAGAAAGGTTCATAATTATAGCTCAGCTTCGGACGGAGTTGGGCCAATCCCGACTCCGACCCCGGTCAAGGATCGTGAATCAGCTGAGACGGGATTTGCGACAATCAACATAGTCAGAGACCAAATCGGTAAGAAATGATGCATTCAGGCGTTCCAGATTTGACCCGTAATACATACAATCAAACGTTAAGCTAAACCATCACACTCCGTTCTGACTCCCCAGCACCAGTTATTCCATCGAGGGAACACGGGAAAATGAGTAAAGTCGCTTTTGAGAGGTCGATTTTAGATTAATTTCGCGGCATTTGGTTGGAACGGTTCTCGGATGTGGACGGTCATTTGCATCCCAAGGCCAATTGAGAATGGCCACCTCGTCTGCTTGGATCTAGAGAGAAGGTCGGTAATTCAGAAAGGGGCAGCTTGACTACTGCCTGCTCTTTGTCCTTCGATTAGAGGTATTTACCGAAACTAGCCAAAGTCTGGATATGAGCTCGCTTTTTTTTCACTTTTTGGACTTCGTGTTGCTTGTTCCACTTGTTTATCCTTCGCCGTAGCTCCTGCTCTATCCCCCTTTGATATGCACTCAGGCATAGGGCATCATCGAGCCGGCTTCTTGACCTGAAAACCAAGATGGCTTGGCGTCATCATGGGATGTAGTTGTCTCCACTGCTCATGCAGTGTCCATCCATCCGCTCATGAGGAACGAACCAGTCACCATTCCTCGCTACAATTTAGAGCGATATCCTCCCGAACCTGATCCATGTCTAAATGTTCCAGCCAGCTACTGTACCAGTCCAGAAACTCGACGATAGAGTCGAATCTTGGCTTCTGCCCGTAAACCGTCATGGGGTTATCCACGATTGTGGCATGAGAAACGACCACTCGCCACGCCCAGTCCTTGTGGCTCTGATCAGAGTCTTCCACATCCCGTCGACAGTAGAGATACATGCTGTACCATGTATCATGCCCGCTCATTTTATGCTTGCCACCAATCCCGGTTTGGAAGCCGACTCGCACTTCCAAGTCATCATGCCTATAGGCTTCCAGGAAGGCTTCTTCGCAAAGATAATAGCGATGCAGATCTCTTATCAGATCTTCTCGATCCTTGTAGATATCAGACGTCTCTTTAGAATAAGCTCCAGGTGGTTCAAAAGGGGCCATGCCTGCGTAGCGAAAGTCCGGCTTCTCGACCGTACTAGCGTACTTGAGAAAGAGACCCAGATCATGGCAGGGCGGGACTTCGAAATCGTTGTCCTCGTCATCTCGAAAGGCCACCTCATTACACACAGTTTGGACGGTGTCCAAAAACATCTGGCGCCACTCATCTGTCAACAAATTTGGCGGGCTGACTCCATCCATATGTTGATGGTATAACGTTTTGACATCAGCTAATCGGGTGACATTTCCCTCCTCGAGAGCCTGACGGACAGCTTCTGGTCGAGCGGTTGACATCAAAGAATCCTTGTGCTTGACTGTCAGACCAGGCCAGTAGACGCGCATCTCCTCCAGTTTCTCCTCTTCGGTGGAGAGATTCATAGCTTCAATCTCGTCGATTCGGTCCTGACGAAATTGCCGATTGGAGGCCTCCATCTTGGTGCGGAATCGTTCCACCGCCAGGCGCATATTTTCATCCACATCGGCGGGTGGCTGTGTGGTACTCTCCATCCCTAGTAGTAGAGAAGGACCAAACTTAGGTATGGTGGTAGTGAAGCAGGGTAAGAAGATCAAAAGTTCGGCGAGTCAGAATGGGGAAGTGGCTTATCCAAATTCGGAACTATAATTACGGTAAGTTTGTGATCTATCAGAAATACTCCGTATATCAAGAAAGGATGGCGGGTTTCCCTAACCGAATTCAATTTAGCGCAATCGGAGTGGGGCGCTGGGAAAGAAAGCGTGAGTGTCTTAAGGGGGAATCTGTTTTTGAATTCGACTGTATCAAACAAATTAAGCCGCTTGCCACTCGAGACTGTTGGGGCCATCGTCGACTTGGTGCTGCAACCATACATCCGGCCAATTGAGGTATGCCTCGAGAAAGCCCTCATCAATACTAGAAAGAGCTGATGATTGTCCTACTTCATTCACAGCTGGTACCACAGTGTTCGGGAGCTTAGACGCCCAACTAGCCTGCAATTTAGGAAGGATCCTGGCCGCCTTGCTCCACGAATCCCCATCCGTTCCTTCGTTCTGGATGCCTGCCGCTTCGACCACCGAGTCGAGTCGGTCAATTACCTGCTGCGAGATGAACTGGAGATCGGCTGTTCGGGTAACTGCCTCTCTATCCCAACCCGGGTAATCAAATGTGGAAAGATAGAACAAGGTACTCAAGCAGTGTGAGACCTGGAAGATGATCGTTATCGGCAGTGAGACGTATCCTTCAGGACTGACGGTGAAGAGGAGATTGAACCAATTTTTGGTTGCTGCTAGACAGGCATATAGATGGCTGATACGAGTGACATCGACGTCCTCCACTCGTGGCGGTGATCTCGACAGCGCAGTCTCGTATACGGCCATTTCGGCTTGGTATAAATGAAAAAGCACAACCTCTACACCACTTGTCAGTCTTGGATTCTGTGTAGTATTCGCCATTCTCTACTTACTGTTATCCGCTAACTCGGGTGGAATCCGACTTTTGATACTTTGCAGCTGTTGTTGCATCGTTTGTATGAAAAAGGATGTCGGCAACCGGGGGTTGTCTAAACATTCCGCGGTGATTCCACTTTCGTCCCAAGACCGCCTGATCACCTTGTCCACGACGAGTTGGATCCGAACGAGCTGTACAAGGACTGCATCGTTGGGGGTCTCCTTTCTCTCAGTCAAGATCTCGAGACTTTCTTTCATGTGCGCTGTCCAACGCATAGGATCCGGCTTGCAAAGGAATTGCGATATACTGTCACGCAGGGGTGACGGAATCAGTACTTGACAGGAGATTCTGGAATTAGGCTACATACGATGAACTTAGGAGGAAGCAACTAAGTACGGCGCGTCGCTCATTCATGCTGCGTGTCTTGGAAACAGGAAATTTGCGGTTGTTAGTAGGTCCGTTCCAATCGCAATCGGCAGGATGTGATTCATCAGGCGGAGACTTGTGAAGACCCAAGTCGAAGACGACAGATATCGCCAGTTGGATATATGTACAAAGAGAATACTTTTGCGGTTGACAGTGAAAGGTAATCCTTGAGCAGTCAGCAGCGGGAAATAACGTTGGTCGGGATTGAAAATACCAGCCTAGATAGACCAACAGGCCTTGTAGGATATCCAGATTCTTTCGACAGTCCACGAGCAGCGCCTGGGCTGCCTTTTCTCTGATGCTGACACTAAGAGCAGACTGACGCGCAGTATGCTTGCACTGCACTGCACAGATGCAATACCATAAAAATGGAGACTCTGTCTTCAGTTCCGCGGCGCTAACGCTGTCTGGAATATGAACAAATGGTAGATACTTCAGAGGACTGTTGCGAAATGAATTCAGAGTTTCCTCTGCCAGAGAGCCAGTTGTATGTGAGGAACAGTCCTCTGCTCGCCCTGCCGAAGTAGGAGAGTCACTGGTACTGTCCTCTGGAGTGAGGAGAGGGGGTATGGCATCTGGACGTCCTGAAGAAACTTGATCCTGGTCGAGTATTGCAGGGCTAACGCATTCAGGCATCGATTTTGAGCGATTATCTTTGAGGAGGGAGAGTATGCCATCCAGTTTTTGCTCCAGCTGTGCGGTCTTTGATACTTTGGTGTTTCGTCTAGTCCTCCGGACTCTGGCTGGTGGGCGACATTCTTTATTCAATCGATAACATCTAGTGTGGTTCTTTACTTAATGTTCACCGACCCAGTTTAGCAACTTACCTTGCGCAGGTGCCCTCTGTCTCTGGAATGATACATTTGGATTTGGCTCGCGCACAGTTGGCACAAGCGCGGCCGTAGGGTGCTGGAACATAGCGTATCGTGTCATCCATGAGGAGATATGACACTTGATACGCTCTTCGATGACTCCGTTATCTTGAATTCCGGTCAAACCTAATGCAAGCACCGAACCTGATGGCTCAAGTGATAAGTGATGGATTACATTGTGGGACTGAACATGAGGTTGGTGGGTGAGACATGGCCATCGGTCGGAATTGGGCCGGATTTCGACAATCCCGGCGTAAGCACTAAGTCGGCGATGCACATAATACACCTCATTGATTGGCTCACAATACGAGTACAAGGTAAGTCCCTTTTGTACAAACATGAAATTGGCTTTATTATTCTTTCCCTGGATGATCTCCAGTCTCCCATTTGATTGGTGCCCTAAGATACTAAATACTTAGTATCGATGTCGAAGGCTCGCATATTACGATCACTTCCTCTCTGTCGATGCCCCGGCATATCCGTCTTCATGCTCAACAAGCGGTCCCAGTTTACAGCAATCCGGAAGCAGACGATGGGCCGGCTTCGCTGCAGCTGAGAACATCTAGTACAAAGCTCGACGGATGAAGCTCGGCGAGGAGGTACACCTCTATCTTGCCGCGATGCCGGACCAAGATCAGTGGGTGTTACCCCGACCACAGTTCAACTGGTCTGTGAGATGAAAGCCACTAAGCTCCAAGCCTTGCTGTCACCAAAGAGTGTCGCAGCACCCTCTCTCGGGGTGGAGATCAGAGCAGAGAAAATGCACCATGAGATCGAGTACCAAGCCCGCATTATTTTCTAGATAGGTGGCAATGAACGAACGGTGACTTACACTCTGTATACGAGTTCGACCTTTGTCACTCTGCCACCCTGCCAATCCGGCCCCCGGGAGAATCATAAATCGCACTTCCGAGCGGTATCCCAATATCAGAACAATATCTGGACCGTCGAGCGACTGAAAGAGCACTCGGCACATACAGTCGACCTGGATAGCGTCATGATCATCAACGCCACGGCACATGGATGCGAACTGCTGGCTTGCGCATGGTATCCAGAAAGAGGAAGCAATGTCATTGTTTGTAGAGCAGGGGGAACCAGTTTTGCCTGTGCTGTTCGAGCAGCTAGCCGCTATAGACTGGGAATTGGCGTGGTCACTTGGGTATCTCAGACGAATACGATCAGTACTATTGCTCTGTTAGACGAACAGACCTCTGAAGTACGGACGTATATTTCGATCGAGACATTGTACATAGTCCAATATGGAGTCACTCTAGACGCCGAGGGGAAGACCGCAGGTATCTGCACAGATTAATATACACATGCCATCAGAGAAAAAGTTTTGCAACTCCTTTTCCAGCCCAGAGATTTCTGCTGCTGCTGGCGCCGGGAAGGAGAAAGATACCTCAACTGTTGGATATCGGTGAAAGCTCCTGTTCCTTGCGTCTTCACGCTCTCTAGACTGAATACTAGAAGATCAAAGTGAGTATGGATTTCGAAGGACAACAGCAAGGCGTCATTCCGTGCTAGGAGGTTGCTTGGTATGTGCGTCAGCTGGCGCCACATTCCAAGCAGCACCTCATTAAAATGGAGCTGTCTCTGATATATAATCCTCTGTAGGCCATACGATTGCCCTTACTGCTTTTATTGTTGAATCGACGCTATTTTGGCCTATCTGGAAGACTGAAATCACATACGCTCAAACCCCATTGACTGTCGAATAAGACTATCAATTCAATAGCGCAGTTGGTCCGATATACTCGGGGATTTATTATCTTTCAAAATGAACGCTCCCCGCTTTATCTGAGCAGACGCGTCCCTTGAATAAAATAATAGATCCTCAGGGTCCGCGCCTTATTTGTTTTTGCTACTATGAACATCCCGTTGTGCTCGTGGCATAGTCAACTTTTGCAGCAACGCTTTCTCCATTTCCGGTCGTCTGCCAAATTCATTGTCTTTGTTGTAGTATTCGCAATATTTACAGTATGTAGTGCGTCCTGGGACATGTGGCAGAAGCTGCTGGTCGCCTACTAACAAAATCTCTCAAAGGATAACTTCCTCTACGGATTGGTACCAGACTAATCGTACCATGTCTCTTGTCCATCCGTACCCTGACATTTACAGATTATCCCAGTCATTCCGACAGCCTTGCCCGAGCGAGGGGTCATACAAGGAAATGATGGTATGTAGATTACAGTTCCCTGGCATCGCGTCCCAAGCTAATAAGCGCCTCCGTGATAGACCAGCGGTGGGTATCGATTCTGGGGGCGGTATTTAGTGCGTCGTCACTGGTCGCCTCGCGTGAGTAACATAAACCGATCCGTGTCTATTGCTGTCTGATCTTATTCCTCGGCAGCTATCACTTGGTATTGGATCAAACGGGTCGACTCGCTGCGGTGGCAGTTCATGGCCAGTTTGGTCGTCCTAACTGGCGCGACGGCTTTACTCTGTGTTGGGACTCACCTCGGCCTCTGGATCTCCGGTCGCCTGCTACAGGGTGCAGCCAACGGGGCGGTATGGACAATGGGCTCTGCACTCTTGCGGCAGGCCGTGGTGGAAGAGGGACTCGGGCAAGCATTTGGCTACGTTGGAATGGGGATGATTGTTGGGGGGATCGCCGGACCGCTGCTGGGCGGTGCGCTATACGAGCATGCCGGCTATTATACGGTGTTTGGGCTGGCGTTTGCGCTGCTCGGCGTCGACATGCTGCTCCGGATTATTCTGATCGAGACGAAGCCCGCCACGAACGGGCTTGAGTCCCGTGGCGAATTTCCGGACGGGCCATTGCCCGCGCATCCAGCCCCAAATGAAGAGACCGGATCCCGCACTGTACAGACCGATATAGCATGTGCGCCGCAGACGGTACCGCCCCCAGACTCCAAAGCCGTCTCGGCTCTCTTGTCTTGTCCCCGCCTTTGGGTGGTTCTGTGGGGCTACATGGTGACTGCCATGATCATGACAGCGTTCGATAGCGTCCTGGCGCTCTTTGTCCGGGAACGGTTTGGCTGGAACCAATCGGCCCAGGGGCTGGTATTTCTGGCAATATTTATCCCACAACTGCTCAACCCGGCCGTTGGGATGATCCGCGACAGGTACGCGCGGGCCGGCCGCTACATGGTGAGCGGGGCATTTGCCATCTGCTCCCTAGTCTTGATCCTTCTGCGCTTTGTAGCGAACGACTCTATAGGATCCAAAGTACTTCTCTGTACGTTGCTGTCGTCGGTCTGTGTTTTACGTTCTCGATGACTCCGTTATTTGTAGAGATCTCGGACGTGGTGCGCGACATGGAGAAAAAATCTCCGGGGAGGCTGAACCAGGCAGCTGCGACAGCGCTGGGATATGGGCTCATGAACTCCTCCTGGTCTGCGGGGGCTCTTGTTGGGCCATTTTTGGCCGGATTTATCAAAAATGCGGCCGGATGGACTACAATGACTTGGGCGCTGGGACTGGTGGTTGGTGTGTCGGCAGTTCTGGTCCTGTTGTTCATGGGAGAAAGCTGGTTGTTGCCCACTTGTCGGTCCGCAGCATTGTGCCAGAATGAAGTGATAGATGAGGGTCGTGTTCATTCACCGCATGAGCGCTCAGCTTTCACGGCAGACTGGGCTAGTTAGCTTTAGATGGATCTCAAAATCTCCGCAGAATCGTTGCGATAGGCTTCCCAGGTCTTGCGGGAATAGACTAGGATATCTGACTCCGACCTCGTTATTCACCTTGAACCAGAGACGGGCGCGCAACAATAGCAACCATCCGGTGAGAGACTGAGTGGGCATTGCCTCGAAAAAGTAGTTGCAGCCGTTCCACGAGTGCCTCCTTGATCCTTTCGTGTTGCGAATGCTGTCTATGCCAAATGCCGGCCAGGAACTCCGCAGCTGTGGCGCAACGTTCTGGAATGCCCTTTTCCTGGAACTCATAGCTGGCGTCGATATGGCGCACACTGATATCCCCAAATCCGTATTTTTTAAGGTAACCCATGGCCGAGTGCAAAATATGTCCCTGGTGGCCAACAGGGAGAGACCGAGCGACAGAAGCCAGAAGTTTAAGAACTTCGTTATACGGCCCTCCCTGGATAATCACAATCTTCGAATTCGGTCGACCCACTACACGGGTCATTTCCTGAATCATTCTTTCCATATTCAACACATAATCCATCTGCCATAAGGCGAGCACGGTATGAAAGGTTCTCGGGATAAAGGGCAAGTCCTCAATCGGAAGGTCGACAAATAGACTGTTACTGCGTTGGAAACGTCCATCTATCATTCGTCAAAATCAACGTTTAAAAGAGAGAAGTGGAAGATGCGAAATCCTTACTGAGTAGGTCCTTTCCGAAACACAAAACCTCCGGACTGTCGCCTACATCTTCTAACAATTTCTCCAGATCTTTGCTCACCAGACAATCAGCAAAGCTATTTTCACGCTCCTGAAACTCCATTGGTTTGAGACCTCTGGGTAAGGGATATGGCCCCAAAAGCGGCTCCCGTTCGACCTTCTTCGCCAGCACAATGTAGTGGGCTTCAGGGGCATGGTCCTGGCTGGCCGGCGAGAAAAGGTAGGAAATCGGTTCTGTTTCAATGATAAAGCCGGATTCTCGCAGGAGCTGACACCAACGTTCCTCGGATAGGAATAAATCATCGACATAATTCCCCATCCACGGCTTATCTAGCATCCAAGCGCAATCCCAGGTGGGATCATAAGTCACCTTTTTCGGAGCCAGGGAGGTACTGGGGGTCACTCCAAGAACCACATATCCCCCAACCTTGATCCACTGAGAGAACCGCATAACCATGGAGCACATATCACATGGCGACATTTGGAACAGAGATCGGATTGCAAAGACTGCATCAAACAATGTCGATGGCTGATATGTCTTCATATCACCCACATGAAACTTGCCCGGAACTTGGGACTTTGCGATTTTCACCATCTCTTCCGATATATCAATCCCGTGAACTTCATGGCCGGCAGAGGCAAGTATATGAGACACAGGCTTGCCTGTTCCACAACCCACGTCTAGTGTTCTGCTTCCAGGGGGGATGGTTTTTGCCACAAGCTCAGTAAACCTCTGCAGCTCCTTGTCCATGCCAAAAGCGGCCTCATAACGGGCTCCCAAGCTGTTGAATAGGGATTCTACTTCAGCCATGATTGAGATGTTGCAATGTGTTGTAATGTTGAATATTCAGCAAAAGGAGATCTAAGCAGATTGAGTAGAAAGAACTCTAAACCCATGCGTTTCGAATTGTTATATTCCTTGCCCTTTGATGGAAGTGACGAGAATGGGATAGTCAATAAGTAATCAGTTTTCTGTTTAGGTGGCAACGTTACACCACTGTATATCCTAGCATTCAGTTGCGTCACTTGCTGGTGGACATACATTGGGCGATTGAGTAGCTGCAGCTCGACAAGAGTCACAACACGCAGGAAATCATCTTAGCTGACGTCCCCATGCAGACACGCTCTGCAAGGTAGAATAGCGGTCTGGTCATCTAAGCCTCCTGATACTTGACATGCAAATAAGAGGGACATCTTCGGCAAAGAATAATGTACATTGCGCCAATATTGTCTCATTTACACAACAAAATATATATGTTTCTCTCAAAAACATTAGTTTGCTACCACACCATCCACATACTCATAAAATTATATGCACAGATAAAGATTATATAAAAATGACTAAACAATTTAGAAAACTATATATAGAAAATCCCATATTTAGTATGGGTGATGCTACAGCCCCTGGGGACAGTCATGTGACACTCGAATCTAGAGGAAAGCAAATGCAGTCGCCATACAATTTGATGGTAGAATTCACAGTATCAGTTACCCCTAATCATATTCACCAGATCATAACGTTCCGTTCAAGGTCGAATGTTTCCCTCGGGGATAATAATCGGAACTCTTGCGAAATATCGATCAGTCAAATCATCGAGGAACGCATTTCCCATAGTGTTGTGTTTTGACTAGAACGAGGCGCTGCGCCAAAGACTGACTGACTGAGCAAAATTGGACAAGCCCAAACGGTCCAGGTACGGAAGCTAGGGACGTCAACTCCATAATCAGGAACTGGATTCTCCAAACACGAACAGATAACCACGTGACTGACGCGCTGGACGTGTTAATTGAGAATACAACTGATGGTGAGCGGAATTAATCATGTATATAAATCGATTCTCAGGATTCCTAATCTCCAGGATGGGGCTTACCTGCTTCTCAGACTATACTGGATAGCTCGAAACTGCCCGCTTCGAAGATCCCGCAACAAAATGGCACGCAGTTTGGATCAACTTCCACCAGAAATTTTGATGACAATATTGGACAAGATGCATATATTACAGTTCTTGAAGATGATCCGCGTCAACCGACGGTTTTTCAATCTTGGCATTCCACGCCTCTGGCAAGCGCAGTCAGACATCTACCTCGCCAAAGTCCCAAAGGATCGCCGTGAGGTGTACATTCCTCTGATCCAGAAGCTTGGCCTGTCCGGATCCCCCAAAGACCTTTACGAGGAGTTTAAGGACTCTGTGTTCCATAATGTAACAGAGCTCTGGGTCACAATGGACGAGGATCTCGAGGATGTCGCCGACTGCAGGTATCTAACACACTTCTTCAATCCCGGTCTTCGACTGCTGGTATTGGAGACGAACATTTCGGCTGACTTCCTTCTTGACGTGCAAAACCAATGCCCTAAGTTGCGGACGGTTGATCTCTGGCGCTTAGGGCCTTGCGTCACCCCGACCGATTTGCTTGCATTTTTGAGAGGTCTCCCATATTTAGAGAGCCTGCGCATCACTGAAACGGACGATCACATGATGACAGATTCCAAGGTCATTGAATTTCTAGCTGCATCTTCAACACTTGAGCAGTTGATTCTGAACGAAATTACCCCCAGGTTGTTATGGGATGCGTTGTCAGTTGAATCGCCCTTTCCACAGTTAAAGAGATTGGACATTGAGATCAGCCAAGACGCAGTCGCGTTGATGGCTAAGCTTTTCGGCTCTGTCATGCAGCTCAGCGTGACGCTGTGGCCAACAGAGGACCGGGATACACGGGAAACAGAAGTCAGAATACGACCTTTTTCAGAACTGACGGAACTGCGAACCCTCGAGATCTCTTTCCGTGGCGACATGACCATTGTACCGGAAGACCTCGTCTCCCTGAGGAGTCTCAGCAATCTGATACGTTTAAGCCTACAAGCATTACACAAGTCTCGCCTGGGAGCGGCTGGGTTCGGTGATGATGACTTCCACCGTCTGGTTAGTGGCCTATCGGATCTGGACACCCTGGCCGTTGACCCCTTTCCTAGTAAAGTCACATCAGCTTCCCTCGCAGCGTTGGCTAAATGCTGTCCACAGCTCAAATCCTGTTGTCTCGGTGGAGTGTTTAATGTACTAGACCTCCAGGATTACAACGCGCCTTTGTTTCCAAGGCTTGGGTCGTTTCGAGTTGAACGCTTCCTGGATCCCGATGAGCATGTTGGTGATTCTGTCAAACTGATTGAAAGGCGGGCGCACGAGCATGCCCAGCAGCTCGAAAGACACTTCCCCAAGGCAGACATCCAGGTTTGCGAAGCTGGTTTGGGTCCTAGGTCGACGTCATTCAGTGTTAAGGTGATACGGATATTAAGACCCACATTTGAGTGTGATTTTAAACCTGGTCCTTGACTTTAGACACTTGCATCCTGTACCCGGATGACCCATTTGTATGTCTTTTATTAGCGACTTTACGAGATTCTGTTCATAGATGCCGGAGTGCGTTAGCATTGGGAATGTAACCTCTCTTCAAGAGTATCAGGATGCCTCCATATTCCGACTATTGCCCAGTAATAAATAAAGGGAACAGCAACAGCAACTGTGCATAGGGTATATACAAAGCTTTTGCCATACATACTCAAAGTAAGATAATCGACTGAATCCGCCCCGAATCCAAAGAAAGGCATGACCGACATGACAAAAAGGAAATCTTGGTGTCCAATTGCAATTGGCTGGTATCCATCTATCGATAACGACGTCGCTATACAACACAGAAAAACGAAATATATACAGTGAACGGAGGCGGGCCAAAAACGAAGGGGGCCGGCGAAGTATTAGGAGAGGAATTAATTATAAACAGCGACCGTGTTCTTTTTGCGTCGAACCGTCAGTTTTACTGACAGAGGTGGTAATTGGAAGCGTCCCCATCCTGTTGCGGTTAGCATTGCATGACACGATAGGATTGCCAGTAACTTTTGCAGGTGACTTACGGTGGATTTTGGGACGGGTAGCGAAGGGTTTAATTTCGTATTTGAGGAGCATCTCGGCGATGAGGAGTTTGAAGATGTGTGCGAAGAGCCACCGGCCGGGACATTGTCGCCGGCCGTGGCCAAAGACTAGGTATGTGTCGCTGGTGTTGGTCATGAGGTTCTGCCGTCGTTCCTCGGGCGTGGCGTTTTCCTTGTAAAAGCGATAGGGGTTGTATTCGTTGGGATTAGGGTAGAGGTCGCTGTCGCGGTGGACGGCGTACTGGGGGATACCGATTTTGGTTCCGTAGGGGAGATAAACACCATTGGGGAGGATGGCGCCTTCTGGTGCGACGACCTGGGGTATCGGATTAGCATGCGTCAGAGCATGAAGATGGATTAAGAATACCTTTCGGGTAGGCGAGACGGCATTGACGCCGTTGAAGCGCAGAGACTCTTTGATGGCACTTTCTAATAGACCGGCTCGTTCCAGGTCAGCGGCAGACCATGAGCCGTCCGAGGTGGCCGCAATCTGCTCGACTTCCGCCTGCAGCATATCCAGGAACCCTTCTTCGGTGGGATAGCTGAGGATGTCGAGAAGGGCGCTCGTGGCGGAGATACCGCTGGTATGGACACCGGGGAAGTTGATCATGAAGATTCGGTAGGCCAGCCACATGGTCTCGAGTTCCACAGGCCACTTGCTGCGCAGGCCAGCTTGGATGAGCAAGTCGAGAAGGCTCCCCTGGACGAGGTCAGACACATCAAATGACGTCAGCTCCAAAGGGACGTACCTTTTTCCTGAGGCTTTCTTGCAGGGACGCCGAGTTATAGGCCTCTTTCTGCTCCTTGATCTTGGCCTCGATGATAGGCTTCATACGGGCATGGAACACTCGCTCTTGCCATCGGTTCACGAGTCCTACGATGGGACCGATAATGCTGTTTGCAGTTAGAAGGAAATCGTATCAACGTTGAGGCGCTGGACATACGGGTGAAGGAATGAAGGAAAGGCCTTGATGACGTTGGCCCCAAAGACAATAGCATTGGAGCAGTTGGTCATGGCGTTGAGGAGGCTGGTATCATGGCTCCTGCCGGGCCCGATCGCCAGCACATTGACTAGCCGGGCCGCGGCCTTCTCCATAAAAGAGTACAGGGGCACCTCGACCCAGTTGTCCGTGTCCTCGCCCCAGATATCCGAGAGGCAGGATCGCGCCTCCTCGGCGAGGGACTCGGCGACGGCTTTGGATTTCAGGGTGTCGGTCAGGTCCTTGCTGACCAACTTGACGAAGAACTCATATCTCTCGGCGAAGGCAAGCGGCCAACTGGTGTACTTGAGCTGGAAGAAGTCGCTAATGTGAGCCTTGAAGCTATATTCAGATTCCTTGGCGAAGAGAACGGCGTTGGTGTGCTCTTTGGGAAGAATGACTTCATCGCCCTCATTGACACTAGGCATCACAAAGGGTTCTTGATTCTTGGAGTACTGCAGGCAACGAGGTCAGCAGTCAAACCCCAACTTCCGTATACATCATGCGCCATAGCAACGGCATGGAAAATCGAAAACCCACCTGTTCATATCCCTCTTGGATGAAGCCGATGGGGTTGACGCCGAGGAGGCGCTCAGCAGCGCGGCCAAGGAAGCCCTTCTTACTCAGGACCCATGGGATGTCCTTGGGCACGGGCGAGGTCTCAAAGAGCTTGACAATGAAACACAAGAGCATGCACAGCACACCTGTGGCGGACACGGTGGAGGCGTTGATGTCGAGCAGCATGGTTGCTGTCACATATCCGGAAAAGGAAATAAACGATAGCTGGGGGGGTGTGGAAGATCTGTGAATGAATGTCGATCCCTGTCAAGGATGATCGTCCGCGGTTGGACGTGGGTCGTAGGAGGGCTCAAATACCCCGAGTAAACTTCATCATCATCGTGGAAAGATTGGATATCTGGTAGAATTTCGTGGACTTGGGTACAAACAAGAAATGAACGACAGTCGAAGCAAAGGGAAGGAGTGAATGGATGCTATGATGGCAGGGGTGCGAGAAAGAGTAATTCATTGCCAGGAGGAGTAGATATGGTTCCTAGTTAGTGCCGTTAACTGATTAGATTTTATTCGGCAACGCTTGGATATGGCCTTGGGCCCGGCTGTTGCGGACGAAACGATCCCAAGAGCCCGGAGAGAATCTCGACGGGTAGGCCAATCGGGGCCAGCGTTGTCGTCGTCCAGCTGGGTCCGTGAGTGACTAAATGGGTTCGAGACAGGTCTACGTAACAATTATTAGATCGAGTCCGGTTCGGAAACAAGCGATGCCATCCTCCAGGAACGCCACGTTACATGGCAGGCGACAACCTTAAGAGTTTTAGGTACGGCTTGAGAGCTGTGCCCGTGGAACCAAACGGCCCATGACTGCGCAGTTATCTTTCTTGCAGTGGGTGGCTTGTGGGATGTTCAATCGATGCGCGATTGTCGATGCGTTTGTCGGAGAATTATTGTTTCGTGTGCAGATAGATTGTCGATGTAGCAAGAATATTCGATAGAGACCCCCCAGCTGGGGATCGCTGCATGAACGGGATTAATATCCAGGCGCTGCAGAAAAATGGGTTGTGCAGAATGGAGAATCGGCAGATAGGGGAAGGGGATCCCTGTTAGTGATTACGGAGCACAGGGGGAGGAGAAAGTTAAGCATCCTGCATTATATGAAAAGGGTTTAGGGCCACCACTTTTCATTTCCACATGTCCGTTTCGAGCACCATTACAGTTCTGACCTGGCTCATAGTGTCCACTAGTCTGTCCCGTTTGGCCCAACTTTTAGCGAGAATTCGGTTTGAGCTCCACCCGGGCTGGTCCAGAAAGCCAATCATGGCATTCTGCAGGGAAATGTGGCCAATCAACCGACCTGCTGGGATTCCAAGGTTTTGGCCACTGGCCTCAAAAAAGAGTCAAGCAATACGATAGGCTGAGAAGAAGTCTGAGATGCTGAGAACGGAGGACTCGTCCCAAAATAGGCTGAGACTCTATGCACTGACAAGTGGGTTAGTCTTGTCCATACGTCTAAATACATTCGAAGGTCGTCTGTCAGTCTCTCGGACACTAAACAAGGCCACGCGAGAGTGGGTTGAGGAAATCTCCGACCTGTCGATGACACTAGGAATTCTCAAAGTTTGATCAGCATTAAAGATGCGATTGTACAATTATTATCATGTTGATTAGCTGATCCCGTCTTTGGCACGACCCTGATGCACAGCATTCGATAGCAGTCGTAGAGTGGGTGGCAATGGTTACTGACTAGACTGACATACTAACAGTCTTGGTATTTTAACAGACAAGGCGAAAGAGTTAGCTCAATCGATGACTAATTCGAAAGCACGATTGACTCAGTTGGTTCCAGCGAGCTCGTATCAGTCAAGCCACCCTCTTTGGCTTGGAGTGAGAGAATACCTATCCAACTACGGAGTACTTCATACGGAGAACTTCCGCATGTACGGAGTACGTACAGTGTCAGTGCTCAACCAGGTGATCTGACTTCACAAGCAGGCAGAGGTCATGGCTCGTGAGCTTCTCTTGGTCCTCCCGTAGAGAGTTGTTTAGGACAAGGGTGTGCGAAGGAACATATGGATCCAGACTCGCGCCATCCTTCAGCTCACATTATTGAGTTTGGAGTTGAAACAGGGGTTTCTGACTGGTCATTGATGCATGTACAGGTCAAAACCCCCTCATAGCCAGGTCTTCGTATGTCTCTGGTACAGTTGTACTGTCCTTGGCTATCCATCTGGCCATGGGGTTTTCGTTCAGTCTAACACATATAAAATCAATAGTCTCCTTCACTACTTCTTCGACGACAGAGAGGTAAAGTCTTACCTTGCCTGAAGGAGCGCCATAAGCCGAACTCCTCCGTACCTAATCTTGCTAGGCATTCTGAATCCAAAAGGCTCGTGGACCAATCAGCGTCCCTCATTCTAGCCAAGAGCTTTATAATCCGCATTGGGCTTAGTGTCCTGCCTGCATTCACCGTATAGCCAATCATATCCAACTCTCTCAGACCTCTTGTCCCCAAAAATTCGCACATCCAGAATACAGGAACTCCAGCCAGCGATAGACCGCATCAACCCCCTATATACTCAGCTAGGAAGTTGGTCGATGCGACCTCCCACCTTACCAAGTTAACCCTCCTAATTGATTAAGTAGTAACAGTGCCTTGTGTGGGTCCCTTGGCATTATGCACATACTGCTACTCCCTTCTATCTTGGTCAACCCAACCCCCCTTCCATAGTGGGTTTGCCTTATTCCTGTCCCTTTGGGAGATCACACCTACCAAATCAGATGCCTGGTCGTCGCGGTCCTCGTCCACTCAATCTGATTCCTGGCCCAGGCGCGAAATGGAAGCTATTTCACTTTCAGGAGATGATTTGCATCCTTGCAATCTGATCAACTATTGTTGCATTTTCATGCCACTGCAGGCCCTGGTCCACGCGATGCTTTTGTTGGCCTGTTCTCCCCCAGTAGTTGCCTTTCCTCTCTGCAGGCTCTTTCGCTCTTGATATTTCATCTCTTCTTCTTAGTTGTAAGGCATGATCATCTTTAAGGTGGCTGTGGTGCCGGTTGAAAAGGCAGGCCGGGCTGTTTCAGGCCATTAGCCATTGGCACCCATCTTGCTATGCCCGTTCAGAGGCTACTCCGAAGGTCACCGCTCCAATGCTCTCAATGTAGTGAGCTACAGATGGAGGTATGTTGATGTCTTCGTGTCCTATTCAACTTTGCTCCGATCATGGCTGCTTACCACTCCGGCTCTCTAGTGCTCAAAGACTCGCCCTCAGTGCGTCGGATGCAGGCGTCATCGCCTATCCTGTCGTTACGGTGATTCGGTTCCCTCGAAACAACGCCGACCACTCTCCGGTGTTGGGGCCTCCAGAGCGACCCTGTCCAAAGCGAAAGCTTCCTCTTCCTCCGACGACTCGTCCTCGTCGTCCTCGTCCTCGTACTCCTCACCTTCCCCTCCCGCCCAACAGTATCCTCCTTCTGCCGCCAGCCCCTCCACATCCCATTCCCCCGAGTCCAATATCTCCGAGGTCGAACAGGACAAGAGCAAGGTCTTGGAGGCTCAGGCTGGCAACCCATCCGAGGACCTGAACCCCGAGGATCAATGCCTATTAGATAACTGGTGCAACTCTACGCAACAATCCCTCGCGCACAGCAAAAGCAGGGACCATCCATGGCAAGCCATTGTCCGGCGCGAGACGTCCCAACACCCTGCCTTGAGGCATAGCACGCTGGCTCTGTCCGCCATAGAACTCGCATCTACCAGTGAGGCTGGTACTCCGCAACGCGAGCGTCACTTGCAGGCGGCCGGAAAGCATTACACACAAGCCACCGAGAAGCTACCGAACATCCTAGAAACCCCGACAGCATCCGGGCCCAATGCAGCATTCTCCACTGCAAGCATTCTGTTTATGTGCGACCTTGCGTCCTCTGCGCTGGCCGGAGAGGGCTCCAAGTCGGTTCACCCGTCGCTCGACAACCAGACACCCACCTCTCAAGAGGAGAGTCATGATCCCTCGCCTTCATCCTCTCCTTCCCTGCAGAAGCTCCTCGACCTCTTCGACACCATTAGGGCATTACTTCCCAGCCCCGAGACGCTAAACAAAGTCGAAAACGGCTCCCTCAAAGACCTTTTTACCCAGGGAGATCCATACCACCAACTGCCCAGCACCTACACCCTCACCATCCTCTCCATGAAGAATCTAAACGCTGTCAGCGCGAAAAAGGACCCCCTGCACGAGACGGCCGTCTACAACGACACCATCGCGAACCTGGACAACTCGCTCGAAATGCTCACCAAAGGCGGCGATCCCACGACGATCGCCCTGCGCTGGATGTTCCGCATCCCCGCCCGCTATCTGGATCTCGTCCGAGAGGAGCAACCCCTGGCACTCATAATCTTCGCCCATTACTGCGCAGTATTGCACCACCTCCGCGACCGGTGGTGGATGGGTGACTTGGGGGCTCGGTTGTTGAAGGAGATCTGTCGACTGCTGGGGCCGGACCGGATGGGCTCGATTTTATGGGCCACAGATATCGTAGGCATCCAAACATAATATTATTTAGGCATTTGCGGTGGCGGGTCAATTTCTGTCCTCCTTATTAGCGATCTGGCTTTGCGACATGATTTATTCGCGCGTCTAGAGGAGATTCATCAGTTGCTTGTCGATGATACCCAGTAACAATGATCAGAATGTCATCTTTATCATCATCTTGTCTTCCTTGGTAAACTGCGCTAGGCAATTAATCATTGCGTCGCATATGCAGCTGTATGCTTTGCCAGGGAAATACGGCTTTTATCTGGATGGAAAGGACAGAAGGACAGACTTACGTGGTGGAGTATTCCACATATGGCAACGTTTAAGTAGTCTAGAAACTCCGATCCTGGGTGCGCGGTCTGCTTTGAAAGTACGTAAAATGAACAAAGCATAGGCTTTCTTCATGCAGAAGGGAGTCTTAGGTGGTCATTAGTGTGGTCACTACGAGGATTGTGATCATAGACGGTTTCTTTGCAATGGTGTGATAGAGACCATGGCTGACTTAGAATGTAAATATATATCAGTGGAGCTCCGTACTACTACTCCTTTCCGTTTCACTCACGATTACTTTGTGCATGTTCCTTTTACAAATTACCTACAACGTTTTTATCAATGATGATAGTTCCAGTATCACATTTTCTGAATGGCAATAGAATTGATCAGACTAACCTGGTGTGGGTTATACAGCGCCTTATACTCGATCTGTGCTTGATTAAGTGAGCACAGCATAAGCCTTGGGAGTGAACCAAGTTTCCTTTGATAATGCTCATGATCTGCTTGACTCTATAAGCCTATCATCAGCTAATAATAGCCAAAAGTCAGGTATGACTGGTGTATCCAAACGTTCCCATCCCCTGGCAAAGAAGTTGGTATCAAATTTGGTTGGCGACAATGTCTTCTGATCAAGGCACAGTAATCCTCAAGAAGCTCCGATTTAGCCCTATGCAGTATGTTTGGTCAAGCAGTCTTAAGACAAATCATCCCTCCAGCGAATATGCCTTTTGTCCTCACAGGTTCAATGACTCCAGGGCGAAGACGCAAGTGTAGGCGACTTTAAATGTCAGACCTAAAGATATGAATTGAAAAGAAATTACATTGCCATGGTAAGCAATTGAAAAGAAATTACATTGCCATGGTAAGCAATGTGGGTTTGCGGTTATACCGGCTACTGCACTGGCCGTGATAGCCTGTCTGGTATGTCGCTATGTTGCCCATTGAGAGTCCAACCGCACCTGATAGATTGATAGAATGGACGCTGTTAAGGTAAGACTCTGGCACTCCTATGAACGATCACGAGCAAATATAGGGACGGCACAAGCCCAAAGTCCAATTCTACAGGACTTGCGGTAATGGACAGCGGTCGATACTGAAGTCGATTCGTGGTGCTTTATGACTGGACATGGAGGTCATTTTGAATCTTTCATGCTCCGGGAGTCCATGGGATATCAGTATAGCCAGGAACCCTTGTCAAACTCTGCATCGCTGCTGATTTGTTCGTCGAGCTATCCTCAAGAGTAGTCTTCGCCTCCTGAAAGATGTCCTCAATTGTCGGAGACGAAAAGACGGTCCTCAGTAAGATACTCATTCAACTTCCGAAAGGTAGGGAACTATGGACCTTTCTACCAGTCAAGATCTCTGCGACTAATAAGCTAAGAACCAACCATGCATGAAATAATGCTGAAGCTTTTCACTAATTAGGGAAGCAAGCTAGATGTGAGAAGTTGCTGAGATACAAATGAGACGTGCGAACCATCCTTCATCCTGTCTCTCATCATCCCTACCCGAAATTTATTTCATAAGGCACAGCTTTCCTTATCAGCCACTCAACGTTCCTGCATCAATATATCCTAGGTGTTGATGCAGTTCTTTGGCCGTCAAGCTCCCCGTCTATCCCATCCTTCTAATCTACTCATATTTACCAGACCTTTCCCTTCTGAGCACCATCCCAGTACATTGCACTAGTCTCATGCCTGAGATTGCTCCATCCTCATAGACCTTACATCTACATTTAAAAGCTGATAGCATCATCAAGACCCTACCATACATCCATCTTCCGCCACCATAGCTGGGCCTGCTACATAAGCTTGCTACAGCAGTTCCCAATCTCTCAATTCTAACTTCTCATCACCCATCTCTTTGCAACTTCCCAGCCAGCAGTCAATATGAACCTTCTTGATCTACCCACTGAAGTGGTCGTCATGATCACAAAAGCCCTCGACAAGGCATCGGATATAAACGCCTTCGTCCGAACGAGTCGCACGGCCTACATTCTCCTCAACCATGTCCTCTACAAGTTCGATGTTCAGAGAAGAGGGGGAAAAGCTTTGGTATGGGCTGCGCAGAAGAACAACCAACAGACCTTCAAGAACTCACTACAGGCGGGCATTAAATCACTGAATAAATGGTTTCAAAGACCTCTTATCATTGCGTCACGCTCGGGCTACACAGACATGGTGCGATTGTTATTGGACGAAGGTGTTGATCCGGACACAATATTTTATCCAGGCTCTCGAATTGCAACGACTGCTTTATACATAGCAGCTAGCCATGGCCATGATGCTATTGTCGAGCTCCTGATTGAAAAGGGCGCAAACGTCAATCTTGAGAACTCTCCTCGGCAGCCGTTGGTGATCGCTGTGACCAATAATAGGAAAGCTGTGGTCAGGCTTTTACTCGAGAAAGGCGCAAATCCTAACGCCCAGCGACATGATAATATGACGGCACTTTGCATTGCAGTGATGAAGGGATCTACGGAGATTATCGAGATGCTACTGGACAAGGGTGCGCTTACAGAACTGGGCGGTTCCTGGACCGGTACTCCACTTCAAGCAGCAATAAGGAAAAACCACTTCAAAATTACCCAGATCTTACTAGAAAAAGGAGCAGATGTGGAATTCGGGGACAATCGTGATCCCGCCCCGCTGTTAATGGCCGTGAACTCCGGCTATGAGCGATTGCTGGGTCTGCTTTTGAAACATGGGGCGAACCCGAACCCTCAGAATTCCTACCCTCTGCATGTTGCGATATTTGGCAACAAGATAGCCATGGTCCGGTTGCTTCTCGCCCATGGTGCCGACGTCAACCGCAAAAATGCAGAGGGCCAAACCTCTTTGCTCTATGCTATGCTCCACAAGAAAGACGAGATTGTCGACTTTCTGTTGCTCTATGATGTCGACCCAGTTGCCGAAAGTCACTGTGGCTATGCACCCTTGTGGGTAGCTTATAGACAGAAAAGGAGAGATTGGGCAAAGGTTTTATGGCAAAAGCATATGGAACGCATGTAGAACGCATGTTATCGCGCTCATAGTCCACATTTGACTTTCTCCTGCTATTGAGACTGATTGTTCCATGGATAAGAACGACGAGGTAGATGGACGATTCTCCGTGGTCTGGAACAAGGATTTCAACTGTCACATTTGCAGTTTTCTTTTTGAACTTCTTTGGGACATCCCTTCATGATATGCTTGTTGTTTGTCTGGGGGAAAGGGAGATTGGTGGATTCTCTCCGCGGCTGAGAACTCAGCTGTGCAGTTGGAAACAAATTCAGTCATTTCATTGCTAATCTACTGCCGATTCGTTTGTAGTTCAAAGCACGCTGACCATTAGCTGAATCAAATGCATATATCACTTGGATTAGAGCCCTCCAAGATTGAAGTAGTTGGTTCTGCATTGATACTTTGTAGCCCGGTAGACGGAAAAAACGGAGTTGGATGTAAACAATGCGGGGTTTATATAACGGCATCTTGACTCCATTTGACGAATTCCTATTTTGCCCGAATGAGATCCTAGAATGACAGTCATACATGGCACCATGTTCTGTTGAAAAGCACGCCATACCGAAGGTTTGTCCGCAATCGAACAGCAATTCTGAGAGATAAATACGCCCATGTTCTTTCCCCTCCACCTAGCCATGGAATCCAAGTTTAACATCATCCAGAAAGAAATAATCTGATCGAACTCGCAGGAATGGCACAACCAAACGTCCCAGCCACAGACCCCGCAGTGTACGACGCCTACAAGGAGAAATGGGCTGCTCTCCCTGACTCCGCAGACGCATGGCTTGCACGAGCGCGCGAAGTGGCTGAAGTTCTTGGCCAGGATGCAGCTCAAAGAGATCAAGACAACAAGTCTCCTCGCGCAGAGGTCGCGTTACTGAAGCATTCCGGTCTGTTGAAGGTTCTCGGGCCGAAGAATTATGGCGGCGGAGAACAGCCATGGAATGTGGGCTACAAGGCGATCCGAGAAGTGGCCAAGGGAGACGGGTGCGTATCGATAATCAACATGCGGAAAGTGGCTAATTGTATTTCAGGTCCATTGGCATGCTTCTCGGATATCATCTCCTCTGGTCGACGACCGCCAATGTCGTCGGGACGGCCGAACAAGCCGACCGTCTGCAGGAGCTGATCATCACGAACAACTTTTTCGTCGGGGGAGCAGTTAACCCTCGGGACAATGACTTGAAGATAACGGCTGAGGGTGACTCGATCGTCTTCAATGGATTCAAGCACTTCAACACAGGAGGAGTGGTTTCGGACCTTACGGTTCTTGAAGGCGTGCTGGATGGAACCCAGGACCATATATTTGCTATTGTGGAGACTAGCCAACCAGGCATTCAATTTGCCCACAACTGGCAGAATATTGGTCTGCGGTTGACAGAATCTGGGAGTGTTAAGATCGAGAATGTGCGTGCAGCGTGGACCGATGCATTGGGATGGGACGCAACAAGCAAAAGACCACTCGCCGAGGTTCTCACCATTCCCTTTGCCTCTTTGTTTCTACCTACGTAAGTGCTGCATGACTGCTTCTGCATTGTATGTACTGACTGTACTAGGATTCAACTGGTCTTCAGCAACTTCTACCTTGGAATCGCCATCGGCGCCCTCGAGTTCGCAGCCAAGTATACTACCACTTCCACACGCCCTTGGCCCTACGGCGGGGACAACAAGGAGGCAGCCACGGATGAGTTCTACATCCTCGAGCGATACGGGAACTTCTTCGCACATCTCCGTGCCGCAGAAGCACTGGCCGACAGAGCAGGCGATCAACTGTCAGCACTGTACAATAGTCATTCAGGCGATCGGTCCAAGGTGACAGCTGAGGAACGAGGGGAAGTGGCTGAATGGATCGCGAGTGTGAAGGTGGTCACTACGGATGTCGGACTTCGAGTCACGTCCGGCATATTCGAGGTGACTGGCGCGCGAGCGACGTCGCTGAAGGTGGGGCTGGACAGGTTCTGGAGGGATATCAGGACGCACACCTTGCATGACCCCGTCGCATACAAGAACCGAGAGCTCGGCAGATATGTACTACTGCATGAGTACCCGGAGCCTACATGGTATACTTAGCTCGGGCTTTGATTCAAGCAATAATAGATAGCTGGATATAGAACTATGCTAGTCTGAAAGTCTCAACCCTGGAAGCACCCGATGAGGATCTGACCATTTCGACCTGCTTTCCCTGCAAGATCGGATTATGATGAAGATATGTATCACCGATGAGTAGCCACTCTCTTCCCCATGGTCGTAAAATAAACGGCAGACTCCCCCCAAATAGTACGACTACTTGGTCCCCTGGCTGCATCATTTGCGGACCAAGTCCGACAAGCCCTGATCTCGTTCGATACATCCGTCTGTTTCGCGAATAGAGCCAAAGCGGATGCATATATGCATTACCATCACCAGGGAGATCCGCTGATTGCCCCTCTGGTACTAGATCGGGGTAGGATAATCCCTCTGCGGGGGGATGTGCCCGCAGCCATGCCAATATGTTACTCTTTACCTGCCGCGTCAAGGCGTCCCAAGCGCCAAGTCTTGAGTCCTTCCAGGAGACTTGCTGGTTGATGAACATGCCAATCACCCCCAGCATGCCGCCACCGATCGTCTGCAAGAAAGCAACATCTAGAGCCTCGGTTGTCCCCGTGTACTGGAAGCCTGGGCGCGGAAACAACGGAAAGTTGAAGAGCTGAGACCATATCGCTTCTATTGGCGGCTTTTCCGTGTACTTGTAGTGAATAAGGTCGCTCACAGCGTCAACTAGATCAACACGATAACCGTCCAGTTGGAGCACATCTGGCTCGACTGATCTGCCATCGAGGGGAGAATCGTGAAGCTCCGCGAAATACCGATAGTGGCCATGCATTGGAATACCAGCGAGATACAGACCAGGGGCAAGGAGTGACACTGAGCGTTCTTCATGCAGCTTAGGAACCCAGGATGGCCAATTGTCCTGTAATGGATGTGTGGTATGCTGTACGAGCGATAATATGTCGAGCTTTCGTGGCTGCTGGCGCACGCTGAATCTTGTAAAGTCTCGGTACACTTCTTGTACAGGCTTGGAATAGTTCGGCCTTAGGGCAGCAGGCCTGAGGAAGTTGATATCCGGTCCGAGTGAGTTTACCTTCTCAGAGAGCCATATGGCCCCGCGCTGAAAAAGCGACAAGGCCCTCGAGTTATGCGCACCTTCGACTTGGGTCAGTGCCAGAACGGGCTGCAATCCTTCGTCCGAGATTCCGAGGAGAGCAAAGATCCGATCGCGGGGATCAGTGCACTTGAAGTTGCGGATTCCTGCGAGCAAATTAAACATGCGGCCGATAGATCCCTCCACGTAGGGCTGTTTTGTTGATACCACAATATTCCGTCTGGCGAGGACAAAGGTATTCCAGAAAGACACCGTACCATCTGGATACCCAAGGCCCCGAGCATCCATGATAACCCCGCGAAAGTTACAGACACAGTTCATCAGCGAGATCAGATCAAAAAAGTCCATCTCGTGCTGTCCGCATTTGGCAATGCACCGTTGCGAGGCAATGACCTCCTGTATACACCAGACGCGCTCAAAGTACTGCTCTGCGAAAAGGCGAGCCAGTGCATCCGTCGCCCATGGCTCTGCGGTGAGCGACTCCAACAGGATGACATCCGCTTCCTTCTTCATCGAGTAGAATGTCCTGCCATCGGACGCACTTGTCGCGGTTTGATTCATATCCTTCTGCAACTCGGACAATCTTCTCGCGAAATCGAAGGCTTTTTTTGTTTCGGGCATGCCAGGCCCAAGCCATGCAATGACCGCGACTGCATGCTTATACACAAGCCTCATGTAGCCGACCTGACGCTCTCGCTCCCTCAGATCACCCTGGTTAATGCATACCGCATCGACCCAGAGTCTGCGATGAGCATGAGGGAGACGTAGATGGCGAAGCGCGATGTCGAGGTTTAGGGTTATGCTGAGTTGGCCATTACCGCAGTAGAGGGGCACAGGCGCCCGTTCACTGCCCCATACATACGACAGGGCTTCAGGAGGCCATGGAGAATGCTCAATATCAACAATGTCGAGAGTACAGTATAGAGGATCGTTCTCTGTGCCAGGATAGAGAGTCAGAACGCGCGTGAATGCGGGACTCTGGCCGTGTTCGTCAATGGGCGGCAGGGGTATGTATTGGTACCAGGCCATTGCAGTCAAAATAAGAATGTCCTCAAGAGGGCCAAAGGAAGGATTGAAGTTTGTTCGCGAGAATGTGGGGTTGAGGCTGTGGAGGCCAAGATCGCTCGGCTGATTCAATACGAGAATGGACAGAGATCATTTTACGCCCGGCTACAACGACGATTACTCTATTGGTCGAAAGGGATGGTTAACAGGCTCATCTAGCGACAGTGAACGAGAAGATGAGCAAGGCTGAAATTCTCTTGTACAGGTTAGGTTCTCGGAGAGCTCAAATAGCCCACGTTAATAAGCTGCTGTAGAGAGATATGCAGTAAAGGCGAGCTAGATTTATCAATGGCTAGCAGCAAAGTACATTTCTCAGACTCGATATACAATACTTGCTTCCCCAGATGCAATACGACCGAATATGTTGATGATCGATGACGGCTGGATGGATAGAAACATGTCAGACAGAATGAATAGATCAGTTGTTCTCTGTCTATTTTTAACATTAAAGCCAGCTTACCTCATTTCCAAGAGAAAATGGTTACATCTGTCCAATATGGATAAATCCACGCATTAGTCACTAGCTGTACGTCTCACCCTAGCAAGCGCCTTGGTTAGCCTCTGTAAGCCAGCTTGGCCTATCTTCTCCACGAATAAGGGACAAATGTCGCCTAAACGAGTCATGCCAAGGTCTGTTGGATGTGCTAACAAGGCTGATTTCCTATGTTCCCCTGAAGGCTGGATCTGTCCCGCAAAGAGAACACAGACAAGGCTAATCATGATCTTCGCTCCCTTTTCCCTCACTTTCCTCCTTACAAACATGCGAGAGGGTGGTTATCGTCACCATGGAAGTTAATAGCGCCGTTGCTCTTCGGCGACTCTCTCTGAGCGCAGTATCTAGCCCCAGCTACCAATCACAAGAGTATTCCGACAATGACCTCTCCCCGGACTCTGCCTCATCTCACAACCGGGAGCCACCGGCGTATTCGCGTACACCACCAGCAACCCAGGTTCCTGGACCAGGGTACAGTGCAACGCTTCATCGCTCGCCATATGTCTTGATGCCCACGCTTCTGTATGCAGCGCTGGCAATCTACGCGTGGGCCGCGATTGTCTACCTTTCCTTTCGTCCCATAAGCGCCAAGTCGTGGGGGGCACTTCTAACAAAATATTATTCCCATGGACTTCTAACAAAAGATAATTCCTATCCAAAATCATTGGACTACGTGCCGAATGAAAGAATTTATCGCTCTGCCGTGGTGATCAGGACCCTTATCATCGTCGTCACTCTACCATGGCTTTCAGCCGTATGCGCGAGTGCGGCCGTCATCTATGTGCAGAATCAAAAGACGGCCAACAGTCTGCGAATGCGCCAGGTCACGAATCTGGCGGACCGTCGATGGTTGGATATCGCCCTGTACAAGGCCCTTGTCTCTGGAGGATGGAAGAAGCATGGCAGTACATTCTTGGTTCTTGCCATCGTCCTTCATCTGATTGCCGGCTTGACATATCCCATCCAGTCAATCTTTCTCGAAACAAAGACGATCCGGGTCCCCGCCTCCATGGACAGGGTGGCTACCATAGCGGATCTTCCGTTCCTTAGATCCAGTGACACAGCTGCCTCGCTCGTAGGCAATGACATCTTGACGGCTCGCAGAGCTCTCAGCGACTCGAGCTCCATCAACGCCCAGCCGTTTCTGTGGCAAAACACGTCTGGAATTCAATTACATACCCTGAATGACATTCTATCCCTTGAACGACTCGTTCTATGCTCAGCTTCCGACTGGATTCAACACGGGCGTACTGCGACAGTTTGCGCCTCGCGTGAACTCCACTGCTACGTACGAGAGTATCACTGCCAGCCAATTTCCGTCGAACTGCGACAGTGTCCCTGGGTCTTTTTATTCCAAGTACTATTCCGAAAACACGGTGTACGCTCGCCCTGAAAGCTGGGGGGTCACGGCCTGCATGCCTGCGAACATGACCAAATCACCATGGCAGAAGACGCGAGATCGTCAGGACTTCTCCGAAACCCTTTATTTAAATTTCACCAGCACACAGGGATACTCAAGCGACACGCCGATGGACGGCAAGCTGTACCGAATCACGGTCAACACCACCGCCGGATACTTCGAGTTACCAAACTACATCAATGAAGGCCTGCCCGGCCCACTACTGGAGAAAGATCCCGTTAGCCTCTGCGGCGCAGACTGTCGCTACCAGACCCTTGGTACCCATATGAGCACCGACCGGATCCGTCGCGATAACATTACCACCACCGACACCCTCGACGCAGCGTCCTGGGACCCCATCGCAGCAGTCAACAAAGGGCCCCTTCTCACGACGGCACTCGCAATGTTTGGTCCAGGTTCGTTCGTAGATACATTCGCTGCAAAACTCTCGGCCATCAACGCCAGCTTCACCACAGCCAACTTCACAGGCAATATCTGTCTCGACGTGCCTCCACTTCTCAACCTGATCCTGCACGAGTCCTACGGCCCCCTTGCCCAACAATACTGCCTACATGCTCCCGTAGGGTTTCGCTACGAGGGCAGCAATGCCGACACCCTCATCCAGCTATGGCTTGGCTACTTTCTCAAAGGCGAGGACCGATTCCCCCTGGTCTTTACCGCGGCAGCCTTCCTATCCAACAAGCAAATGCTCGAGTCCGAGCCTGGTCAGTGGTGGATACACCAGGATCTCGGGGTCGAGATGGACATTCCCAGCATCTCTCTCGCAGGGATAATCGTCGGCTCGGTCATGATGGCCTTATACATCATCCCGTTGGTAGGACTCTCATTCTACGCGGATTGTTATGCACGGTGGACGAGTCGATTAGACTCCTTTGCGATGCTGCGCTTCGGGGCCGCGATTGGCGATAAACTGCTCCCTTTGCGGGTGGCCCGGACACCGGATCAGATTGCGGTATTGGATGAAATCCCGGGTGTTGTGAGGGATGTGTCTATTCCAGATGGAGATGAGGTTCTTCCAATGGGCACTTTGGGGCTCGGGGATGGACGGCCGTTGCAGAGCCTTCGTCGGTATGAGGCTTTTAAGGAGAGTGACGAGCTTTTGACGCACGCAGAGCGCAGGACGATTCAATCGAGAATTAACGATCCGGTAGAAGGGTAGTCATTGCGAAGGAAGCGCTTTTATCAGGGAATATAATTGTATATATAGACATGTGTGGGATATGTCCAACAGGCTATTCTAGTTGAGTCCCAGCTTTACACGCTTGTTAGTTGATGGACGATATTCGACCATGAAAATCACATCATCCAGTCTTTCAGAGCTTGAATCCGATAAAAATGTAGAAGTAGCCTGCATCTACTGAATAAGGTATCCCTACGGTGCGAGAGATTATTAGACTCTTCAGCAAAAGAGGCTTTTGCGCTTCCTAATTTAAAAGAATAGTTTGATCAAGCCCGGTGTAACTTACCAGTGGTCTTCAATGCCTGGGCCTTTTGTACCCTTCCCCATCCTAATGGGGAGGTGTCTTCCAGGCCAGTCCAGACCAGGACATCGACCTGGCCATCAAGACAAATGGCGCTTATCACGGGTGAGCCTTGCCCTTGAAGATTTCTCCATTAATGTTCAGACACCCCGTTGATCGCCAGTAGATTGCTCTCACTCTGTCAAGCTGATCAAGTCTCCTAATCATGGAGAAAGAACGGTTAAATGTCATGCTGACAATGGTTGGGAGGTGGTGCATATTTCTCCTCACCCTTCATACTGCGATTTTATGGTCCAAAATATGGTCGATCAATTGTTCACACTACTCTGCCTGGACATATCGTTCACAAGCTTTGTCCTTGCATCAAATGTGCAGACTATACGATTTACTTTAGGCTCGCCCTTCAATGAATGGCTACACAACTCTCTATTGTAATATCATGCAGGGGCAGTACGATCTCCACAAATACTAGTATAGATGATATCAAATAGTATGCACACGGAGGGAACGCTGAATCCTGAGACCTTTTTGATTCCTAAATCAGTTGACAGAATTGCCCTCTTCGACTCTTCAGCACGACTGAATGGCGAAATGACAAGGACTGGATGGCCAACCGCTATGGAATTCGTGATTACAGACGACTTCGGACCCCTCGGCGCTAGCGTTTCGGGCAATCGAATGCAAGTACCGACACATTGCAGGGCAGCTAAGAGCTAAGGGTGCATCAAGATCAGCCTTTCTTCGACATCGCCGCCCTAAGAAGAGGAGCCTTTCTGTTGCTTATATATAGAATGATACGAGAGCGCACAAGTTTAATGTCAAAGGTACATGTGTGCAGATTTTTCATTGTTCATCATGGATGTCAAGCTCGCACTACTCATAACTGTCCTTTCAGCACCATTATCTGTCTTTTTGTACAGACAGATCCGTGCGTCGCTCGAGGACATTCAACTCACGCCAGAAGAACGTACCTTTACTCCTGCGAGAACTGGACCGGCGGTGCCAGGAGGACAAACATTCCCTAAAGCAGTGTACCCCATCGATGCCTTCCCGGGAAGCAGGCAATTCAAGACTGTATATGGAACAATACATGTATTCGAATGGGGCCCTGAGGAAGGGGAAAAAGTGTTGCTGGTTCATGGCCTTGGTACACCCTGTATAGCGTTAGGTGATATGGCTAAAGAATTGGTTCGCAACGGCTACAGGGTCATGCTGTTTGGTAAGTACTATCTGTTCTTGACCCTTTGACTGCGACTGACGTCGACTTGTAGATCTGTTTGGTCGGGGCTACTCCGATGCGCCGAATGACCTTGTCTTTGATGCAAGACTCTACACCACCCAAATTTTGCTGGTGCTCTCTTCTTCCCCGCTACCCTGGACTGGCACTTCTGCCTTCCACATCGTTGGCTTTTCCCTCGGTGGCTCGATCGCCGTGGCTTTCGCCGCCTACCATGCGACTATGCTCCGCTCCGTAACTCTGGTTTGTCCTGGAGGCCTCATCCGCACGTCGCACATGAAGCCATTCGACAAAATTCTATACTCTTCTGCTAGGGTTATACCTGAGTGGCTACGCCTCAGACTATTTCGGGAGAGTTTGCAGCCCAGCAACGGCGCGGCCTGTGCTGATGTCCCTGGGGAAAAGGAGGACGAGGACGGCTTGGCTTTTGATGATGTGCCTATTGCGCAGGATCGGCCCCAAGTCACCGTCGGAGATGTAATCCAATGGCAGCTAGGAGCCAATGCTGGTTTTGTGCAGTCCTACCTGAGTACACTCCGCAGTGCTCTAGTCTATAGACGACATGACCGGACATGGAGAGTCTTGGCTGACGAGCTGGCCAGGAGACGAGTGACAGATGCTCTACCGGGCTTGCCAGGTGGAAAGGTCTGCCTTATAGTGGCTGAGAGGGACGTTATTGTTGTGGGAGACGAATGTGCCTCAGATGCGGCAGAGATACTTGGGACAGAAGCTGTGGAGACTCACGTCCTGAGTGGAGGGCACGAGATCGCCCTCTCGAGAGCAAGGGATATAATTTCAATAGCCGTGGGATTCTGGAATAGACCATGACGGAGTATGATGATAGACATAGAACAAGACTTCCACAGACAGGTCAAGCGCAACATGAATTTCGTGTGTCTATTTAATTTCGAAGTAATTCGTATCACTGTAGACTCAAATGCTTCGCTGCCTCCTCGACTATCTTGGTTCTATCTGCATCTCGAGCCTCAAGCTTGCAACCAAACTTCAAAGGTCTAGGAGCTGGCACTGGTTCATACTGTAATTTCTCCCGAAGTTCCTTACCGTTCTCATCCGTTGGCCATTTGATATTCAGTGTCCACCCCAGCTTTGCAAACATTATGACTAGGGTCCTCTCTGCAAAGTCCACTCCTGGACATGCTCGCCTACCATATCCAAACGCTGGAAAGCCTTGACAATTAGGATACGTGGTCAGGGGTTCCTTGTAGGTCGGGTAACTAGGCTCAAGCCAGCGGGCAGGATTGAAAAGCTTGCCGTCTGGATAGATGTCTTTGTCCATGAGGATAGACCTGGTAGGGGTTAATAACAATCAAGTGATTGCGGTCAATGACTTACGCGAATATTGCATTGAATACAGTGCCCTTCTCAAAAAAGTAGCCCTCATAAATGTCGTCCGCTTGCAAGCAATGGCCAATGCCCATTTCTGCGACAATACTTCTGTATCGGACGGTCTCTTTCACAATAGCTCTCACCGTGGGCAGGTTCGGAATGTCCGTATAGCTCGGCATTCGATCCTTGCCGACGACTCTGTCAACCTCCTCTTGGAGCTTCTTCTGCCACTCGGGAAACTCCATCATGAGGAATAAGAAGGTGAGCAGATTGTTGTGGGGAGAGCGAGTCCCGCCGTCAATCATGGCCTGAAACGTGTGGACGGACTCTTCCTCAGTGACACTATACTGGTCTCGGTTTAGGAGAAAGTGTTTATAGATGCACTCTGTCGCTGAGCCCTCCTTGACAAGCTTCTCAATCTTGCGCCTGAAAGCCCACATCTCGCCCACATACTCCTTCCGCAGCCTCTCCATAGTTCTCAAGCTTGGCAGAAGCCACATAGGCAGCTTCCTGAGCACTGGGAATACATTGCTAGGGAAGCAGTCAGGACGAAAAGAGTTCATCAGTTCAGCCGTGAAGGTTTCATTGTGGTGGATGAAAGGGTCAGATGGACTGCGGACTGAGAAGCCGAGCAAGGAGCTCGTCAATACCGAATAGGAATATCGCAAGAACTCTCCATGAAATGAGTCCGGTGACTCTAGCAGTGCGTTTACCGTGAATGTTGCTTCATCGTCCATAAGACTCTGGTATTTATTGATGGAGGTGATGTTGATGGCACTTTGGATCATGCTTCTCTGGCGACGCCAACCATCTGTAACGGTCAATCCTTTACTCATAATTCCGAAAGCAAGGCCTAGGCAAGCTGCTCACCGTCTTTAGGCCTAAATCCAGGATTCTGTTTCATCGAAATGTATTCCACGGCATGGGGTGCTCCACGATCAGAATATTTGACCCCCCGCCTGACAAACAGCTCTCTTGCATCCTTCTCCTCGGTAAGAATCACTTGCTTGTCGCCCATGGCGCTGAACTGAGTGATAGGCCCATATTGCTCCGCCCACTTCTTGAAGATGCCGATAATCCCATTAATGTCAACGGCAGCCAGTGCTGGCGCGCTTCCGAGAAACGGCCATCCTTCGTTCTTGTTAGGCAGTGATTGAGTTTGAATTGACTTGATGCATACCTTTTGGCCCGGGTGGTACCTTGGCGCCCTGTCTACGTTGACGGCTTGACCAGATCCCAGCAACATACTGCAACGTAAAGGCCACCAAGGCTAACCACGACAAGTGGTACAAGGAAATCATTATCTGCACGTTTGACTGTCCTTGTAAGACTCAATAAGATGTCACAAAGTAGCTCTTCAGCTTTGATCGTCGACTCTACAAGGCTATCATGAGAACTGTTTACCAGATAGTTGGATCATCGCCACCCCTCGCATTTCAGCATGCAATAGGTAACAGAAATGCAACAAACTCCCTATGCATTGCCCCACATGAGCACAGAATCGTCCTGTCCCGCTGCACTCGCGGATCACTAGCCTCGGATATGACCGTTCGGTATAAGCATCCGATTCGGCACGTTATCCACATACGGCAATTCCGCCGTTCGGCCAGGCAATACAGATCCATTATGCACCCTGTTCGCATTTCGGTATAGAATAACGTAACAGGCCTAAATGTGCCACTGGGAAGTCTGACAACAATGTAGAAACAATGCACCAAAGTTGCTTGCTTATGTACGGGATCTGCCCTATCGAGATTAAGGTGTAGTTAACTGGTCTTGCCCGCCTTTCATCACCTTGTATTGATCATTACACACCAAAGCAGTATCACCAAGAGATAAGACAAAAATGGATAATTTCATGGAGATGACCAAGAACCTCGGGCACCAGCCCGAGCTGCTACGCCTGAGAGCGTTGGATGCCACTTACGAGGATGCCTTGGAGGGCAAACTGGTGGTGGCCCCCATTGATATGAACGAGCCGGGCAAGAAGATTCTGGACTCTGGTACCGCTGATGGTAAGCTACAAACGCAACCCTAAAAGTCTTCTAATGGCGTTGACACTGTTGAAAGGCACCTGGCTTCGCAATGTACGGAGCAAGCAATCGGCCCAGCATGACTACTATGGTAGCGACGTTGTAGGCGAGCTGTTCCCAGAGAATCCAGATGGCATTACCTACTTTGCCCATTCCTTCAAGGACCCATGGCCGCAGCAGTACTTGGGATTTTTCGACCTCGTCCACATCCGAGGCAGCCTGGCGGGCTCCGCTCCGGAGGGACCTGCTCCTGTGATTAAGAACCTGACTACCCTGCTGAAGCCTGGTGGCTGGGTTCAGCTCATGGAAATGAATGGCTTCAGTCCTCCACCAAATGGCCCTGCCATGACGGACTTTGCTAAGATGGCCTCGGAGATGTTTACCGGCATCGGTGTCGGTGACTTCGCCAACAACAACAAGTCCATGTTGGAAGAAGCCGGCTTGAAGAATGTACAGGAGAAGCGCGTTATCGTCAATCTGGGCAAGAAAGCAAAGCCGGAGTTGCACCAGAAGAGTATTCATGGAGTCACTGGACCCCTTGTGCCGTTGACTAGCGTGGCCAAGACCGTGCCATCTTCGTTTACCAGCGAGCAGCTTGACGCGCTTCCGGGGCGGGTTAAGGAAGAGTTGGAGACGGAAGGGGGTCAAGTTGAGATGATCATTGCCTTTGGCCAGAAGGCTTAAGATTTGCCAGTATTATCTGTATATCTCAGATAGTGTCCTTGAATGAATAGAACCAATGCGAAACTCTCTGAGCCATTATGTGACAAGCAAGTTATTTTAATGCTTCAGCGTCTTTCAACACAAAGTAAAGGGCTGGTATGTTGGACTTTGCACCTCATGGACAGGAGTAGGGTGTTCCAATATGTTAAGATTTCAGATTTCTATAACTAGAAATAGTCCATAGCATCTAAGCGTTTACTCGGCAACATGATCCCTCTGCAACAGAGGTACCCGAATCACTCCCTTGGAGGCCAACATGTAGGACCCCAAAACCTCGTCCAAGCCCTTGCGAATTGACAAATCCACCCACTCCTTCAAGGGCAACACCTGTAATGGCTTCCCTTCCAATTCCTCGACATGCTTTTGCAAGTCTCCAACAGCGATAACTCGTTCACCACTCTGGTGAAGATACACCAGATCGCCACTACTCTTTTCGTTGCTTTTGACAACGCAGGCAGCAATGTTCTCTGAAACAGTTTCAACGTTGATAAAGTCGAAAAACCCGGTCCCGGTGAGATCGGGTACAGCCCCTAACTCCCGAGAGAACTTGAGCAGACTATGCGCAATATCATTGTCGGGAACATCGTCACCGGTGATGCTGCTCGGCCGGTGAATCCATACCTGCCCTTGGAAACGGCGTTGAATCTTTTCAAGGAATACCTCGCTGGCCCATTTGGACGCCACGTATCCGTCCGATCCGTCGATGGGAGGATAGAACGCGGCGAGCGATGCCTCGGGCTGCTCATCGGCGCCACTCAGACGCGCTACACCTCCAGTGGAAATGTAATGAACTGGGATGCCATAGCGCACAGCCGCACGCGCCAGCTCTATGGTCGACAAAAAGTTGGCAGCTCGGAGACTGCGATAGTTCTTCATGTGTGAGACCTCGGCTCCGTTGTGAACGATGACATCGATACTTTTGAATAGATCCGAGAATTCGGACTCGCCCATGCCGATGTTGGGGAGTGCAAGATCACCAGAGTGACGGATGACCTTGGGCGATTCCACGCTCAATTGTCGGGGTACACCATCCTTGTTGGGACGAATGGCCACACAGTGAACGTGCGCGATACTGGGTAGTTCGACTAGTTGGTGCAAAACGTGACCCCCCAAAAAGCCTGTGGCGCCAGTAAGAAGAACAGATATTCCGTCTGAATGACCATTCGATGATCCATGGCCATTGACTCCGTTGGTAGCCGGGGGTTGTGTGAATGTTGTCTCGTCCAGGGCAATCTCCTCGTCCCAATTGATCTGCGCCAACAAAGAAGTACCATCGAGTCGCGCAGCGAGAAGCTCCAGCGTGCTGGCCTGGAAGAGGTCGGAGACAGAAAGTTCAACCCCGAAGGCTTGAGAGATCTCAGCCTTCAGAGCCAGCAGAAGCAGGGAATTACCGCCAACAGAAAAGAAGTCAGAGATACGACGGATTGGAATGGATGCAGCTATGTCACCCAAGACGTTCTTCCAAACGTCTCGCAATCGCGCCTCGGTTGGTGTAAGCTGCTCGTCCGCGTCGTCTTCAACCGAAATATTGGGTAGAGGCAACGACGCCAGCTTCCCAGTGTCAAGCTTGCCGCGGTCTGTCACCGGGAGTGTATCCAGAGGGATGATGATTGCCGGGCGCATGTACGCTGGAACTGGGAGTTCCTGGTTGAGTTGCCGGAGATATGTCTGCTTGTCCTGGATATTGCTGGTTCGGGAAAAGACGACGTAGGCAACGAGCTGTTGCTTTGATGAATCGTCTCCCTTCAGGAGCACAGCGGCATCCGCAAAGACGCCTCGGGATGCTTGGACAAGAGCTCTGGCGACCTCACCTAGTTGCACGCGATAACCTCTAATCTTGACCTGATCGTCTCCATCCACACGACCAGAGAGGACAATGGAGCCGTCGGAAAGCATTCGACCTCTATCTCCGGTAAGGTAAAGAGAGTGTAATCCAAAAGGGCCTCCCAGGGAAGCCGAAGTTTTGAATTTAGCTTGGGTCAGCTCAGGGAGGTTCAGATAACCACTGGCCACACCAGGCCCAGCAATCGCGACCTCACCAGGCCAGCCAAGAGGAACAGGCTTGCACTCTTGATCCACGATATAGGTCCCGTAGTTGGCAATGGCCTTTCCGATCGGGATGTTAGTTTCGGTTGATTCGCTTTTTTCCAAGGATACTTCGCCCAAGGAAGAGCAGATAGACGCTTCAGTCGGACCATACGCGTTGATAACCTTCAAGTCAGGTCGGTTGAGCGCGCGGAACTGGTCCAAGAGATGGACTGTGAATGCCTCGCCAGCAACCATTGCAATGCGCCATGAAGAGCAGTTGTGAAGCTGATCGTACCCATACTTCAACAGAGCTTGCATCTCGGAGACAATGTGAGTGGTGCAAGTAACAGATTGATGAGCCATCAGAGCGGCGAGTTTTGCAGGATCATCTCTATTGTCAGCCATGATCAAGGTGCCGCCGTTGGCAAGCGCAATAAAAATCTGGTAGACTGCAGCATCGAACCCTTGTCCGCTCTGTTGGAGAACCACCTCTCGCCCAAGCGGCACCCTCTCCGAAACACCAAGGATAGGGGTTCGGATGTTGGCATTAGTGAGCGGGATCCCCTTTGGCGTACCCGTGGAACCACTAGTGTAAAGAATCATTGCAAGGCCCTCTGGGGCTGAAGCGTCTTGGATCTTTCTGATGGTCTTTTGAGGGACGGCATTCAGAGTGACCACCTTGGTTATCGAGGAGCTTCCGAGCAGCTTCTTGCTGCGTTGGGCGGTTGCAGCGTGATGGACCACAATTCCTGGTTGAGATTCTTGCAGAATATCAGCAAGCACTGACTCTGAGCTCCTCGTATCGAGCGGCACATAGGCAGCTCCAATGCGGAGAATAGCGAGGATCGTGGCAATCGTGTCTACGCTGGGCTCCAGCAGGACACCGATGGGATTCAAAGGCTTTGCGCCGGCGTTCAGTAGCGATGCGGCAATAGCGTTGGACCTTTCCGAGAGCTGCAAGTATGTCTTTGTCTTGCCGGTAGTGTCTTTGACGGCCAGAGCGTGAGGGTCCTTATCTACCCATGTGTTGAAGATCTTTGACAGAGTGCCAGCAGAAGGAGCTGCAAGGTCCAAGATAGGCCCGGTACCGAGTTTGATGGCCTCGGCCTCCAAGGCCGCGTTGGAAATCGACACGGAGCCGACTAAACTGTCTGTGTTCATTGCCAATTCCTCAAGCATGTCTGCGTACATGCTGGCAAGCAGTTGAGCACCCTCTTGGTCATACAAGTAATCTTGCAGATACAGGGTAATCATGGCAGTTCCGTCGTCTAGCTCATCAACGGTCGAAACGAGATCGAACGGATTCTGAGCGTCGACATAGTCCAAGAATTTCATCTCGACTCCCTGGAGCGGAGCGGTGCGGCCAGCCCCCATGCGGTAATTGAAGCATACTTGGAAGAGCGGCGTTTCTGTTGTTGACGATGCGACACCACAAGCTCTCAGAATCTCCTCGGTAGGAACACCAGTCTGTGCCAAACCAGCATATGCCTTGCTGCGTGTTTCCTTCAGCAGTTCGATGAACCGTTGCTGGCTATCGACCTTGAACAACAAGGGGATGGTTTCCAGGAAGAACCCGATAGAGTTCACAAACTTCTGGTCGGACCGGTTGGCGTCTACCACCCCAATGCACATTTTGTCTGTGTCCAGGAGTTTGTGCAGTAATACCTGGAAAACAGAGAGGTAGAAATGGAAAGAAGTGGTGCGAGAGGTCTGGCTCGCCTTCTTTATCGCGGTCACCACATTGGCATCGAGATGGGTGACAACCTCTTGAACAGCATACTGCTTCACAGCCTTACGTGCGCTGACTTTGGCAAAAGGGAAAAGAGGCAAAGGCTCGACAGGCTCTCGAAATTGGTCTTGGAAGAAGCGGAGTCTTTCGGCGTAGGCTCCATGGGACAGGTCTTGTTGTTGCTTGGCAGTAAACTCGGAGTATTGAGCAGGCAAATATTTGGCCGAGTCCACTGAGCCCGAGTTGTTGTAGAACACGGCCATGTCCTTCTGGAATATCTGCCAGCTGAACCCGTCCATGATGATATGGTGGTATCCGAAAATCAGAGTGTGAGAATCCGGACGGTGTGACAAGATGGTGGCCGCAAAAGTGTCTCCTTGCTCAAGATCGTAGTGACGATAGCGGATCAAATCGAATTCCTTCTCGATATCGGACAAGTCACTGACACCGGAAACAACCTTGAGTTGGAATGGTGACTTGTCGAGCACTCCCTGCATAGGCTTTCCTTTCTTCTCATCTGTGTAAAATGAAGTGCGCAAGGCCTCATGACGCTGAACCACCTCCTTCATAGACTGCTCGAACTTGGACACGTCGAGCTTCCCGGAGAGGGTGTAGGATATGGTGCAGTTCAGGACGGTATCATCGTCCATGTATTGAGATAGGAAGTAGAGCCGGGATTGGCCCAACGACAACGGCTGTATGCTGATCGGAGTTGGGCGAGGGTTTTTCTTTGCGGCATTACCACGAGCTTGAGGCCTTCGGAGAGACTTGGGCCTCACGGCAAGGTTTAAGGAGTGCTTCGGTGTTCCGTTTGGCAAACCGTTTTGACCATTTGTGACCATATCTGACCTGGGCGCGACTACCACATCGTCCATTGGCTTTGTATCCGTTGGTGGTTTATCCCAAGGGCGAGCCTTCTGAACCGGTGCTGCTTGACTTTCGATCTTGGCGGCCGCGATCGAAGTCTTGTCAAAAGACAGAGATGAGACTACCTCGTCACAAATCTGCGCGACCGAAGATCCGCCCAGGATCTTCAATACTGGAAGGTCGTACCCGGCTTCGGCCCAGGTCCAGTTCCGAATCTGGACGGCTACGAGGGAATCGATACCGAGGTCAATTATGGGCACATCGGTGTAAATGGTCTCGCGTGACAGCTGTGTACTGTCAGCAACATGAAAGCATGAGTGGGAGAGTACCCACCTTGAGTGAGGATGCTAGGTATTCCAAGAGAGCATTCTCCATAACCTTTCTCGCTTCCTCTGGTCCGCCCGAGCTGAGCAGCATCTCCTTCAAAGATTTCTGAGCGCTACCGAGAGAGTCTGCACCTGCTTGGGTAGCATCAGGGTCAGTGATGAGATGAGAAAATCGCAAATTATTGTGCCAGAAGGGAGCCTCTCCCGTGACGGGCTTGTATGTCTCCAACCCTGTGATTAGCTCCGGGGACTCATCACTCTGACCAACGAGTATGGCCTCGGTGAGGAGATGATGCAGGTCAGTCTCAGACACAGGCATGTAGTCCATTTGTCGGATCGAGTTCTCCATCGTGCTGACACCTTTGTCATTTTGAGATCTCTGAATCACACCGATACCGACGACCATGCCAATATCGATGACAGAAGCAGGGAGACCACGGGCCCTTCGTCGCTCAGCCATAGCAACCATGAACTAAGAACAATCAGTATCTCGAAACATGTGTCAGATTAATAGACTTACGTTGTTGGCAGCGACATAATTAGCCTGCGTTCGCTGACCCGTCATGACCGAAATGGACGAGAAGAATAGGAAAAAGTCGAGGTCATCACCAGAGAAAACCTCCTCGAGGTAGATGGAACCTTGCACTTTAGGCTTGATGGCAGTTTGGAAACTCTCAAAAGGCATGTCGATGAACAATTTGTCGTCCAACACCATGGCGCCATTAGCAATGCCACCAATTGGAGGCATAGTGCTGGCAATACGAGTGCGGAGCTCCACGAGGTGATGCTTTTTGGTAACGTCAGCTGCTTCAATGACAATATTTACTCCTTGTCTGAGTAACTCCTCCTTCCAGTGCTGTCCCTGCTTGTCGGGGTTTCTGTAGGTCATCGTTAGAAATCCATCTCACGGTCAGATGCCAGACCAACAGTTACGTACCGACTTGTGACAACGATATGGCGAGCTCCGTTTTGTACCATCCAGCGACACATGGACTGACCAATTTGCCCGGTGAGGCCGACAAGAAGATATGTCTTATTAGGAGAGAATAAGTTTCGAGTGTCCACCGGTCTCTGGCTAAGGGTAATGCTCTGAGCTCCTGTCCAGTCAACGACAGCAGCATTGGCATGTTCCTTGATGCTCTCAGCGACCAAAGCAGAGGCTTTTACCACATTACTATGGTCATATGAAACCTTCTCGGATGGCGAATAGCCCTGTACAACCGACAAGGCCTCTGCAAGCAACTCACGAGGGTTAATCTCATGAGCGCCAAGGTCATTGAAAGCAACAACGGTAGCGTGGGTAGGCAGAGCTTGTCTGAGAGCCGCGAACTTGCGGGTCTCGGTCCCGCGTCCCACGTGGATGAGCATCCTAGTTTTGGGGGGTAGTTTCGCTTGTACCTCCTTCGTAGAGGCATGCGGCTCGATGAAGATATCGCTGCCAATGTTTGACCCTGTTGAGCTGGCTTTGGAGGTGACGGACGAAATAGCTGGTCGCCCTGGCCTCTGCAAGGAAGCAGCAAGATGTGCATCAGGTTCGTAAATCAGGGTAGTGCATCCGTGGGGAACGGACCTGGCGATCACAAGAGCCTTGATCTCGTTCAGCATCTCAGTGATAAAAGTACCATCATCCTGCCGCGTATCCATGTCGACTTGTAGCGTCCATTCCCGTGGCACTGTTACGACGGAGGCATTGGATGGTGAAAGACTCAAAACTCGTGTTCCTTCTGACGTGCGTCCAATGCAGCAGAATAGATCCTCATCGTCAATTCTGGGAATGACAGGGTCCGTCGAGCAAAGCTCCACTTGAATAGTCACTACATCAGCCGTATCCTCTTTGAAATCTCTATGGTGGTGGACTGCTTCCGCTGTATAAGCGACTTGGCCGTCAGTCTGCATGGATCTGGTAATGGCAATCGGCTGCGTTGCAACAGCAGCTTGCGTCTCCACCTTGCGTCTGAGAGCATTCAGCCGGTCGTTGCGCTTCGTATCTGGGAAGAGTCTTGGAACGAGGTATTTGCCTTTCTCGAGGGCGACCTCTGGCTCAATAGTCCATAGGTGGGTCGTGTCCTCGGAATTACCATTGCTCATATTGACACCACTGATGAGCCTGAGGAAACTCTCTGTAATAGCTGACTCCACTCCGTCCAGCGTGTCCGTATCAAGAAACTGGAGTACCTTTTGTGGATTCTCAGACTGGACAGTGCGACCAATGCCAATGGAGGCATTGTGGTAAGGATTGTCCGCTCTCGCCCGGTGGGTAACCCAGAGGACCGTTTTGGCCATTGAGAAGAGTGTCTGCAGACCCTTAAAGGTTGGGGCTCTGATATCCTCCAAGACTGGACGATCAAGATCAGTCAGACTCAGAACAGCCTCAACACTGCTTGCCTCGTCACTCAACTCAGCCAGAGTTCGCACGTTGATGATGTCTCCCTGCCAAACATTCGACAGCTTTGATTGTATACATGTAGCAAGCTTGGCAACATCCGGCGAGAAACCACCTACCACGAGGAGGTTTCCGCTGAGGGGAGCAGGCGAGGGAGATGTCAACGGGCTGCGTAAGAACGTGATGTGATCATCCAGCGCCTGGGAGACGACGACAGAGAATGTATGCCTCCCAGGTACATTGTCGAGAGCAATCGAGTCAACTCCAGAAAATCCAATCTGTCGAAGAAGCTCGTGATTCTCCTCGCGCGTAGGGTTGATGAATCTCGTCTCTGCCAACCCATCTTCGTCAAGTGCAGGGAGTGCGGACAGCAACATGAAGGGGAAGCGGAGCTGAGCGCCAGTCGCAGCCATCATGAGCATGAAACCTCCGGGACGCAACAGATTTCGGATAGTCTTCAAAGCGGCGACTTGCTTGGTAAAGGCCTTGTGGACAATGACCAGGTCAAAAAGGCCAGCGCTGATCAGATGATTAACCTCCTCAATCCCATGCTCGACACTGGCCTGCGTGAAATCCACTCGTAACTGGTCTGCAGCAAGCGCTGTCTTCATTTCCTCGATGGTATGCTCTGAGTCGTCGACTACAGTATATCTCTCCAAGCCGCGACCCAGCTCATGGCAGATCGAACGGACTAGCGCTGGTGAAGATGGGCCGACTTGAAGAATTCTCAAATTGGCGTGCTGATGAGAAATCTGTTTAGCTGCGCTCACGAAATGCCTCTGGAGTTGTGAGAAACCCAAGCCCTCATTGTGCCAACGAGATATAAGAGCGCCCATCGATTGAGGGGTAATTGGGCCAAGGCCTTCACTTGGGGAGTTGAGTAGACCCTCGCCGATAGTGCGCACGAGGACAACGTCGATGTGCTCCCCGACTTCTTCCAGCATTGAGACCATATCAGATTGCGTCGGTATGCTAGTAACACGAGCTTCTAGCTCACTGATCAGAGAACGTAGCCCGGGACTCTTGTCAGCCCACTGGTCGAGGTAACCGGCCGTCTTGAGCTTTGACAGGTAGTAGTGGACAGCCTTTTCACAGGTATCAATAACTTTAGACTCGCTTTCTTGGGCGGCGATGCTGTGTTCGGATGATGCACAGAGAGCTCCAGAAAGCATCTCCTGGCCCCACACATTCTTTAGGTAAAACCTCCTGTCATCGCTCTCAGACGCGGGGAGGAACGAGCTCATCACGAAGTCTTCAATCTTGACTTGTAGTTGATTGGGCTCGGAGCTGAAAATTCTCATATCACCAGTCAGTGTCGGCAGTGCAACCTCATAACCAGGCCCAAATTCGGTAATGTGCGCGTCCACAGTTACCGAAGCGCCAGGAACTTGGCAAGTGCTTGATGGGGAGAAGACCATTCGACCGATAGTAGTGGGCATGAAGGCTGTCCATAGTGAACCGTCGCGAGGGGCAGCGAAAGCTGCGAGGAAGGTCTGGAAGCAGGCGTCAAGCCAAGTGGGATGAACAGGAATCGTCCCAGACAGGTCTCCATCCACAGCCACGGTAGCAGATGCAAAATTCAAACGTCTCTGCATGGACGTCATGGCTCTGAAGGGTCCGCTATAGCTCAGCCCGATCTCTTCCATCGACGTATAGAATCGGTCGACGCTGGTCGGCAGCAGATCCAACTCTGTCTGTCGGTCTCGATCGGGGAATGAGATTGGCGATTCCGAGGCAAGGGTGATTCGAATCTGGCCGGTGGCAGCAGTTCTCAAATGTCTGTCGTCCATGGCGCCAGCGCTGAGACTGAACTGTGCGTGAATTTCGTTCTCGTTCTTGTGGGAATCAAGGTCGCTGCGCACAGAAAACAAGGTCTCTGTACCATCGGATGCCTCGTCTAGAACGATAGGGCGTAATATGGCCACATTGGACAGCTCAATACTCTGAACATTCTTGCCCCGGCAAAGGACCTTGGCAGCCTCCAGAGCCATAACGCAGTAGGTAGCCGCCGGGACAATGATCTGGCCTTGGATGCAATGGTCTCGCAACCAGGGTAACTCGTCCATGATAAAAAAGTTTCTCCATCTGGGCTCATAGTCCGTATCGTCGGAGGTTCTGCTGCCAAGGAGCAGGTGAGGCGGATCAACCCTGTTGCGGACATTCTTGTTAAGACGTGACTCGCGATACAAGACCTTCTTGTGATCCCATGGATATGTCGGCAGGTCAGCCAGCGCAGGTGCCTTTGAGATGGAGGCATTGCTCGGGTCAAATGCAGACGCGTACCCTGCAAAGTCCACAACCCCAGAGCCCAATGTCAGCCATGAGAACCCAAGAGCGGTACTTAAGGCGGATATGTCGTCTAACTTGCGATCTAGGACGCCAGAGTAAGGAATATCTGAGCCAAGCCTGTGCCTGATTGTCTCGAGAGTAGGTCCTTTGAGAGAAGGATGCGGTCCAACTTCGAGAGCGAGGTCAAAGTCGCCATTCCCCTCGTCCAGTGCACGCTCAACAGCTTGCGAGAATAACACTCTCCCGATCAGGTTGTCTTTCCAGTAGGCTGCTTCCATATCTTTATCCTGGGCCGGAGTGATCATTCTGTTATCCTCGTACACGCTGGATGCCCAGGCAGTTCCATTGGATTTGCCAGCTACAAGACCGCAGCGCTCGATGGCAGCCAGATAAGGCGCCGCGCAAGGATACATGTGCGGCGAGTGGTAGGCCGTGTCGAGCCGGAGAACCCGGTTGAACACGCCTTCAGCGTCCAGTAGTTCTTTGGCCTCATGAACAGCATCAAGGTCTCCCGAAAGTGTGACGCTCTTGGGCGAGTTGCTGGCAGCAACAGTGAGCCGATTGGCGAACTGCTCCATCGCGCAAAAGTTGAGGCCGTCTTCGTAGCCGAATCCAACGGCAACCATACCGCCCTTCTTTCCATCTTTGCCGATGGCGAGTTTCGTGTACACCCCGCGGTAGTAAGCAATCTTGATGGCATCAACCTCGCTGATTTTGCCCGCGGCATAGGCAGAACCAATCTCGCCACCAGAGTGACCGACGACCATGCTGAAGGTTATTCCAGCACTCCAGAGTACCTTGACCAGGCCAACCTGAAGAGCCGCACAGACGGGTAGGGAAATCTCGGCTTCGCCCAGCCGCGATGTTTTTGGTGGTTTCATGATCTCCTCTTTCAGAGACCACTCTGGTCCATCGGGGAGTTGTGCCATTGCCTCTTCCATCATCTCGATGACTTGTCTGAATAGCGCACTCTTCTCCATCAGGCCTTGGCCCATGCCTGCCCATTGAGCCCCTTGACCAGTAAACACACCCAAAATCTTGGGTCGTCTGACCTGATCAAAGTCCGGAACGGAAGATCGGGTGCCAATCTCTGCTCCAGGATTTGAACCAACTTTGGCAAGTTGCATCCGGATCCCTTCAAGAACGCCGGCTCTGGAGGTCCCAGGGATGGAGATTCTGACTGGCAAAGTGGAACGATGAGAGTTGAGCGTCATGGCCAGGCGTAGAATGGACACATCGGTCTTCTGCAGGTACTCTTCATACCTCTCTAGCATGGCATGGAGGGCTGTTCCCGAGCTGGCTGAGAATAATAGAGGGATAGGAGAGAAGTCAGTCTCGGGTGTGACGATGCCGTTGGGGAGTTGTCCCAGCTCTTTAGGCTTTCCCCAAGGGCCGTTGTCATGAATTTCGGGAACGTAACTTTCCACAATGGCGTGGCAATTAGTGCCTCCGGAGCCGAATCCGTTGACACTAGCCCGTAGCGGTGTATCAGGAGGAACTACAGGCCAAGCCTCGGGTGAAGTAGCTATTGAAAGGTGTTTGAAAGAAGGCTTTACGCTGGGGTTGAGGTTATGGAAATGTTGGTTGGGGGGAATGGTCTTATGCCGCATGGCCAGGACAGCCTTGAGAATTCCTGCAATACCAGCACCTAAGTGTCACATATCGTCAGTTCCCAGACTTCTTCAAGCATCCATATGTTGGGATACTGCTTACATCCTTCCGTGTGACCAATGACGGTCTTGACTGACCCAACAACCAGTTTGGGTCTATGACTGTGGTCTTCTTCAGGCGGGAAGAACGTAATGGCAATTGCGTATGCTTCTCTAGGATCTCCAGCTTGAGTACCAGTTCCTGAGAAGTGGGAGTTCATTAGTCCACAGCCGCAAAGAAATGAAAAACATCATAGTTCCGGTAACTCACCGTGCGCTTCAATGTATTGTGGGCGATCTTCTGCCTTCGACAGGTCAAGGCCAGCGTTTTTATACGCGGTCCTCATCAACAAGACTTGAGCTTCAGCACTAGGTAAGGCGATTCCCTGTGTTCGGCCATCCGAGTTGACACAAGTCTCTCGGAGGAGTGCGTCGATTCGATCTCCATCTCGCAATGCCTGAGACAAGGTCTTCATTAAGAAGACACACACGCCCTCACCTCGGGCGTATCCGTCCGCCGCTTGATCCCACATCTGAGACCGACCAGTAGGTGAGAGCAAATGAAGACTCGTGGCGGCGAGGTAGCAATCCGCGTTGAGAATTATATTGGAGCCCCCCACGCAGGAGATTTTACACTCGCCAGCCCGCAAGGCCTGAACACCAAGATGCACGGCTGCCAGACTGGACGAGCACGCCGTGTCAACACTGATCGAGGGACCCTTCCAATCAAAAAAGTAGGATAGACGATTCGACAAGAGGGCGCGGGAGGTTCCGGTAATCATGTACTTGGAGACGTTCTCGATATCTCTCAGCTGGGTATCTGTGTAATCGGCCGACATGGCGCCCATGTAAGCTGAAGTCGCGCTGCCTCGCATTCCGTTTAGGGTAAGTCCCGCATTTTCCATGGCTTCGTACACAGTCTCAAGCAGGAGCCTTTGTTGCGGATCGATCGATTCGGCTTCGCGCGGTGCAATACTGAAGAATCCCGCATCAAAATACCGCGGATCTTCCTCAATGAAGTACGCATTGCTTGCGTTGCTGGCTCCATGATGTTCACCATCGACATTGTAGAAACCCTTGGGGTTGAACCGTGACTCGGCGGGCACTTCTCTCGTGAGATCCCGCGGTGAGTAGAGCAGATCCCACAACTTAGAAGGCGACGTCGAATCCCCGGGGAAGCGACACCCGGTGCCAATAATGGCAATAGGCTCTTTTGGTGAATGTGTGTAAACCATGGCGCCCAAGATGGAGTGCAATAGTATTGCTGAGTAGGCGAGATGTGTGCCAGGATGGATATGTAAGGTTTTCTATTATTGTTCTAGACCTTAGGCTACTAACATGGGATTAGATCGCATATTCCATGGACACCTATTAGGCCAACCAGCTGTGTATAGCTGGAGCCTCGATCATACTGTGTTCGACTTTCGGCCATCCGACGGCCGACACGATTGGTGGCATCACAACCACCGAATTCGGAATGGGGCTATCAACTCAAGAACCGAATCCAAATACGAATAGAACAACACCATTTCTCTGTAATCCAGTTACCCACCTTTATGGGTTGCAGCAGTGAACAAGGTACCTGCAATGGGTACGAGTAGAGTGGGCACTTGTCGGTGGAAGAACACGATTCTCAACTAGACATCGTTCTCCCGTCATACATCTCGACCCTCAAGCTATCTCGATAAGATCCATTGCCTAGACGTACTAGAAAAAAAGACAATATGGCAACTATACACAAGCTATTCAAGTCACCCTTCTTCGATTTCGAGTTCCTTCGTCTACTGGCCATGGCGCCACACGAAGGGGCCGAGATCGGAGAGGTCCTGGAAGCAGCAGCCAAGATCAAGGACCAAGATCCAGAGTCATGGTATAACACCCTTCTCGAAACCGGTAGCAAGGCAGAAGCCATCGCAAAAGAAGCTGAGGCCGCTGGAGATCGCGTGGGTGCGCGACGGGCGTACCTGCGATCCTCAAACTACCTTCGCGCAGCGCAGTTCATGCTCAACGAAGGCCCTATCGGACATGACAAAAGAGTTCTTCCCACTATTGAACGAGCCATTGCCAATTTCAGGAAGGGTGTCCAGTATCGTGATGGAAAGACGATCTTCTTGGACATCCCGTACGAGGACGGGAAAACGTTGCCTGGTTATCTCTACCTGCCACCCGCCTTCCGACGTATCCCCGGTCGCAAGATCCCCATCCTGCTCAATTCGGGCGGAGGCGATTCGACTCAGGAGGAAATCTACTTTGTGAATCCAGCGTACGGGCCAGAATTAGGCTACGCAGTTCTCACGTTTGAGGGACCCGGTCAAGGGATCGTCCTCCGTCGCGACAAGCTGCCAATGCGCCCGGATTGGGAATCCGTCACGGGTCCCGTCCTGGATCACCTCTTTGACCTGGCTGCTCGCCATCCCGAGCTCGAATTGGACCTAGACCACATTGCCGTCACTGGCGCGTCGATGGGGGGCTACTTTGCCCTCCGTGCGGCCGCAGACCCCCGGATCAAGGCATGCGTGAGCGTGGATGGGTTCTACAGCTTGTCGAGCTTTGTGGGAGGCAGGATGCCGGGGCCGCTCTTCAATGGCTTTATGAGCGGCTGGCTCTCGGACTGGATGTTCAATGGAATACTCGGCGTTCTCAAGAAACTTGAGTTTCAGGCCCGGTGGGAGTTTAACCACTTGAAATGGGCTACCGGCTCTAAGACGGATGCAGATGTTATGCGTAGCTTTGGTGCCTACACTTTGCAAAACGCAGACGGCACCGAATACTTGGCTGACGTGAAGTGCCCGACACTGGTGACGGGAGCAGGGGCAAGCTTCTACTTCAATCCAGCCACGACGACAGACAAGATCTACGAGTGCTTGACCAGTCTCAAAGACGGCGTGGATAAGGAGAAGTGGATCGCTACCGATGTCGCGTACGGAGGCCTCCAGGCCAAGATTGGTGCGTTTGGATATTCTGCACAGAAAACTTTCGAGTGGCTCGACCAAAGGTTTGAAATTGAGAGGGAGCCGTTGACGGCTGGCTCGAGGTTGGAAGAATTGGTGACTAGTTTGTCGAGAGTTAGTGTTTGATGACGGCCAACAAGTAGGACAAATCCATTTAGTCATGTTCTAAAATAATAGGCAGTGAATCCCGTATCCTGGCTCCTGATATACCCTTGAGTAAACATCGTATGCACATACCCAACAGTCTAAAGCTGATAATACTTGTCCATATCTTCCCTTATACTAGTTCGTAGTCGGTAGGCAATCGTCTTGACTGTTTTTATATTACTATATCCGCCATACTGAAGGTATTAAAATATGCTTTGAAAAGACTAATATATCGTATCCTACTCTTATGGAACCCCTCAGCATCTACGGTGAAAAATATATATTGCAAATATCAAAGTATTTCCACACCGTAATCCGAGAAAATAAGTGAGAGTTATATATGGGACGCAAGCAACTAAACTAGGGATAATAGCTACAGTGGGAATGACTTGAAGCGTATCCTTATATCCTTCCAGCTATTCTCAGGTATGTAGGCGACAGAGTAGATGCACTACACTGGGTGACATTGCCCCATCGGGGACTAATCACGTGATAATACACCAGTTCCTCGCTTTGGCGTATTTAACCTCAGATCCAGGAAATACGTTAGATCACAAGTAAAATTACCAAAACACCGCTCTATATATTTAGTCTGTACCCTAGAAACTCCAGTATTTAAGTAAGAGACATGGGTAAACCCAAGTTGGTCATGGGTACGGGCCGCGTCCATACCTCCATACCCAACTCCAAGCCTGATCTGTAGCCAAGTTCCACGCTACTCAATGACAATATCAAGGTCCAGTTCCACCATACGGTTCGATAACAGCCAAACCCTAAGGCAGCTCGCCTCTCAAACGAGGAAAGATGGGTAGGATGTTACTACCAAGAAGCCAAAACTGTATCTTGAGTCAATGGGCATGCATCGCAAGGCGTATTGACGGGGAACAGGATAGACATACCCCATACCAGCAATAAGAGACATAATCGTCCTTCTCGTCATAGCTAGAGAGAAAACCACCAAAACAACGCATACTCGCAGCAACGTATGCCAGAGTAACTATCGCCGGTGGATTCCACAAGGCAATCAATCCCAAAGTCCACGCCACCGTTAGCACGGCCAGTGACCAGCGAGCTACAGGCTGGGACAGCAGTAGCGGGATTGTTTTGCGGCCCCGTGTTCTATCAGCGGTGCGGTCACGGAAGTCTTGGGCATGACCCTACCCAAGTGTGATAGTTATATTAGCATTTAGTTGCTTGTCCGCCGGGAGAACTCACAGTAGTAGCGAAAATGGCAGCTATCATCAGTACTGCGACGGCCTTCAGTCCATGTAACTCTTTACCGCCATCTTGAGAACATTATCTGTCAGCATGTACCCTGGCAAAAGCAAGCACTGTGTCAGAGTGAATACCGAAAATGATTGTGGTCCCCCAACAGTAGCAACCGAGGCCGATAGCTCCGATGAAGTTCTTTACTACCGGAATAGCGGCCAGCCCTCCCTCGTTATATACCACTATGGCGATCGAATAAACCAACGTGCACGAGACCGTGTTTGTGTATATGGCGGCAATCCACATCAGTAAGAAAAGGACGTGATAGAGGAGGGTAGCTTGTCCTGGTGTGATCCTGCCAGAGGGCAAGGGTCGATGTGGCTTTGCTATGCCATCCTCTTCTATACCATCGATCTGACGTCTCCAATAAGTATTCCTTGTCGTTCTCGTCTTGTTCGTCGTTACACGGTATAACTAACCTGGTTTTTGACCTAATCATGTCAATATTAGATTAGCTCGTTTCAGAGAAGAATGCTTCTGGACGCACCTGGAACGTGAGAAGATGTAGTTGATTCCACAGAAACCCGGTGATGATCAGGTGGAAGCCACATGGTGCAGCAAGCACGAGGGCTACGGCCATCTGTTCTCAGTATCAGCCATTGGCTTTTCCTGTCCGTGGAGCGAGGGTTAGCACCACTACGTACAGAAGGTAAAGCGGCTGCTGGGATGTCTGATTTGCCGAACAGATATAAAGTCTTCATAAAACTGAAGGGGAGTCTCCCCAACCCTAGAGCGCTTTCCATTTCTGCTGCAGAGTAAGGGTGCTACGACGACTGCTGGATATTGATGCCTGGTAAAAATAAACCTATCTGGAACCGTGGATGGCTTGGTAGGATACCTTATAAGGGCCAGATCGCCAGAAATGCCCTTTAGACGGGTTCAGAAATTTCGCCATTCGAGCAGTCAGACTCTGACTGTGCCGTTGGGTACCACGCCATCACAGTAGCATCGTACCCACAAGTAAGCACTATGGTACAGATAGTGAGTCCCTAGGGCTGCAATCATCTTCTCATTCAGGGCCTTATGCCGTTATCGAATGTTTCCCGAACTAATCGGAATATACTGAAAGTGAGACGGCGGAACAGACAGAGCATTGCATTTACTTGACGTGGACAGAGATAGAATAGGCAATATTTGCTGTAAGAACCACATCAAATGAAACACGCTCGCAAGGCATGACGACCAATCCTAGATTAATTCCTACGGCAAACCTAATTTATTTCTCGGCTTGGCTTTTCGGTAATGCTTCCTAATGCTACTTCCGAGCTTTGAGGAATTCGGATGTAAGCTGATTCTTTGAACGCTGGACTCAAATAACACTGAAAGATCTAAGACCTTGACCTGACAAGTCAACTGCCCATTCTTCAGATAGCTCCATACAACATGACCGACGAACTACCTACCCTTCAGATCAGCTGCGTGGCTTTGGTGGCCTTCCTAGTCGTGCTGGCGTTCAGAACTCGTACGAAAAACTTCAAACAGAACGTCCCTCCTGGGCCAAAGCCATTGCCGATTATTGGAAATCTCTTAGATCTCCCCTCCAAAGGGCAGCCCGAGTATGTGCACTGGTTCAAGCACAAAGATGCCTACGGTCCTGTCAGCTCCATCAATGTTATGGGGACGACACTCGTCATCTTCCATGACAAGGACGCTGCCCATGCTGTCATGGGGAAGAAGGCCCAGAAGACATCTGCGAGACCCCAGCTCAACTTTGCTCAACTATGTGGGTTCGAGAACTTTCTCATCACCCATCAGTACGACGACAAGTACCGCCTGCACCGGAAAATGGTTCACCAGGAGATTGGGACTAAGGGCCTCTCTGCTGGTTTCCGCCCCATTCAGGAGCAGGAGTCTCTTCGTTTCATCCTACAGACTTTCAATCGGCCGGACGACATCTTGCACCACTTGAAAACGTAAGTCCCCTACGACATGGTGCTTGCCTTTACCCACTGTCTCATGCTTTATAGTTTGGCTGCAGCCATCGTTCTGAAAATTACCTACGGCTATTCGATTGAGCAAGACAGCCCCGACCCGTTGGTCGAGTTGATCGAGCACACCATGGAAAACCTGTCCAAAGCATTTGTTCCCCTTTCTTGGGCCGTTGACGCGGTGCCTGCTATCAAGTATCTTCCTGACTGGTTCCCCGGCATGTCGTACCGGAAGACTGCCCAAGAATGGAAGGCCATCAACGAGGCCGCTGCGGAACTCCCCTATGACTTTGTTAAACGCCAGATGGCACACAAAGCCCACAGTCCTTCATATGTCTCCAATCTTCTCGAAAAGAACATGGCCAAGTCGGACACTAACGAGATCAACTTGGCTGCGGCCGACGAGGAGGCTATCAAGTGGACCGCCGTCAGCCTCTATGCCGCCGGCTCCGACAGTACAGTCGCCATCATCCACAGCGTCATTTGTGGTCTTGTCATGTTCCCCGAGGTTGTCACAAGGGCGCAGGAAGAGATCGACCGAGTTGTCGGTTGTGATCGGCTCCCCAATTTTGACGACAGAGTTAACCTGCCTTACATCGACGGCATTATCAAGGAAGCCTGGCGATGGAATCCTGTAGGACCCATGGGGTTGACGCACAAGTCTGAGGAAGATATAGTGTGCGGAGAATATCTCATTCCTAAGGGCTCCTATCTTCTTCCTTCTCTCTGGTGGTTTTTGAACGACCCCAAAGAGTTCCCAGAGCCGCGGGTCTTCAAGCCGGAGCGCTATATGGAGCCCTTCAACCATCCTGATCCTAGTGAAATTGCTTTTGGTTACGGCCGAAGGTCTTGTGCTGGTCGTTTCTTTGCGGACGCCAGTGTCTACATTACCGTCGTCCAGCTGCTGGCTGCGTTCAACGTTCGCAAGGCTAGAGATGACCAAGGCAACGAGATTCCTGTCACTCTCGAGGCGATCCCCGGTATGGTCAATCGCCCCGCTCCCTTTGAGTTCAAGGTCGAGCCTCGCAGTCAGCACCACATCGATCTTCTTCGCCGCATCGAGTCGGAGCAGCTACCCAACATTAGCCATGCGAGCCTTCTCAGAACGAGTACAGTCTAGGACCAAGATATAGATAAATGGGGGTCGCTCAGAACATCCTAAGCTTTTTAATCCAACTCGGCGCTCGCAATTGTTGTCAAAGGGTTACATTAGTTTGAGCAAATACACAGTATATGTCTAAATATGGATCAGATCCTTATCACCTTGTTGTCTTTTTAATCATTACCTGCCTTAAACCCCATGTAAACATCCAGTACCGGCAATCACTGCCTCTAGATCGGTCTTCGGTAGTGGAGGATAATATCGGCGAACGCCATATTGGGTATCGTTTACCGAACACATGCTCAGGACACATGCTCAGCGCCAGACTATCCATAGATGGCAACACATTCTAATATAGCATATAGTTCATTGATTCAGTAATGGGAGCTCTTTCTTTGTGTCCATTTATCTATTAGTGGATGCGATTATCAAAAATGGATTACCCTTATCTTCAGGACGAAGTTCTGCAACAGAGTCTGCAAAACCCGGAGGAGTTCTGGTCGCGACAGGCCGAACGCCTCCACTGGCACAGAAAGCCTGACACTGCACTCCGGACAGCCCAGAAGAGTCTGCAAGATGGCACCACACACCCGACGTGGGAATGGTTCCACGGTGGGGAAATCTCGACTTGCTACAATTGCGTCGATAGGCACGTCGTTGCGGGAAATGGACATGAATCGGCAATTTACTACGATAGTCCAGTCACAAATACAAAGGAGACAATCACGTATCACACTCTCCTCAGGGAGGTGGAGACGCTGGCCGGCGTGCTGAGAGAAACAGGCGTCAAGAAGGGCGATGTCGTCATGTTGTACATGCCCATGATCCCGGCTGCCTTGATTGGCATGCTTGCTGTTAATCGTCTGGGAGCTATCCACTCAGTCGTGTTCGGGGGGTTTGCGCCAAACGCTCTCGCTCAGCGAGTCGAGGCTTGCAAGCCAGATGTACTTCTCACTGCATCGTGCGGAATCGTTGGAAACAGACCGCCGATTGCGTACAAAGGACTCGTCGAAGAAGCGATAAAGCTCTCATGTCACAAGCCTTCGCACACAATCGTGTGGCAGCGCGACCAACTACGTTGGAACTTCCAGGAGTCTGCATCTAGTTGGTGGAGGAATATATGGCGCTGGATCCGACAAGTTCTCTTCCGTCGCAGGACAAACACCGCAAAACAATCATCATGGCAGGAGCTCGTGGCCAATGCCAGGACACGGGGCATCAAAGCCGACTGCGTACCCGTCCAGAGCAATCAACCCATCTATATCATGCACACCTCCGGTACGACAGGAGCACCGAAGGGTGTGTTGCGCAATTCAGGCGGCCACGCGGTTGGCCTGCAATTCACCATCGAGTACATCTTTAATGTCCACGGCCCCACAGACGTCATGTTTGCGGCGTCAGATATCGGGTGGGTGGTCGGTCACTCTTATATCCTGTACGCGCCATTGCTAGCGGGGGCCGCCACAGTCTTATACGAAGGCAAGCCTGTCGGAACACCCGATACGTCCGCTTTTTGGAGGGTTGTGGAGCAGTACAAAGTGAGTACCATGTTCGCGACGCCAACAGCGCTGCGCGCCATCAAGCAAGACGACCCAAGTAATACAAAGCTGTCGGAGATTGGAGCGCGTGGAGGCCTGCGATCACTACAAGCTTTGTTCCTCGCTGGCGAGCGGTCAGAGCCAACCCTGGTCTCCATGTACCAAGAGCTACTGGATCAGTACGGTGGAAAGAATGCACCGGTCATCGATAATTGGTGGTCAACCGAAGCCGGGTCTCCGATCACTGGCCGAGCGATTGCGCCTCATATCGGGTTGGGAAGTGAGGTGCCAAACAGTTTAGACATTCCTCCAATCAAGCCTGGAAGTGCAGGAAAGCCCATGCCAGGATTTGATGTTCGGGTAGTGGACGACACCGGTGAAGAAGTACCGAAAGGGTCCATGGGCAATATTGTGCTCGCCCTACCTCTTGGGCCCACAGCATTCAACACGTTGTGGTCGGATGAGGAGAGATTCTACAAAAGCTATTTGCAGAGATTTGAATCCCGGTTTCTGGATACTGGGGATGCGGGATGGGTTGATCACGATGGCTATGTTCATGTTATGAGTCGCAACGATGATGTGTTGAACGTCAGCGCGTATCGACTATCCAGTGGTCAGTTCCAAATCCCCCTTTTGACAATGTTCCAGTTACTGATTTCATAGCGCGTGTAGGAGCCATCGAAGAGGCCATCTCCTCACATCCTCAAGTCGCAGAAGCGTGTGTAGTTGCTATCCCAGATCAGCTCAAAGGTCAACTTCCCTTCGCATTCATCTCCCTCTCCGTGCCGGACCACCCAGACTCGGCCATACCGGCAGCAACAGTTGCGGCAGAGGTTCAGTCACTGGTACGGAGTCGGGTTGGAGCATTCGCCTCATTGGGAGGTATAGTGCAGGGCAAAGGCATGATACCGAAAACGAGGTCCGGCAAAACATTACGGCGTGTGCTTCGGGAGTTGGTGGAGAATGGGGTCTACGGGGACTTGGATCGGAGTGTCGAGGTCCCAAGCACAGTCGAGGATGCGACGGCTGTACAAGTCGCGAGAGCCAAGATTCGGGAGTACTTTAACAGGAACAAGGGTAAGCACAATGCGATCGAGGCAAGGGAAACGGCATGAGACTGCAATGTGTAAATAAAGTATCTTCCGTGCAAAGCTAAGATTCTATATAATATGTGAAAAGAGCAAGCTCTTGTGCCAGAAAGGTGGGGAATTGTCAGAGACGGTTTCTAGCCCGGTAATAATCTCCGGAGTCTCATCGCTCTTTCCAATGAGGATTGCTTCGGCCAATATGTGATGAAGGTCACGCTCGGAGACAAGCATATAATCCAGACCTCTCAACGTAGAAATCACAGCCTCCGAACCTCCACTGCTATCAATATTCTGGATGAATCCGAGCCCTATGATCGGGCCAAGGTAGATCACCGAGGCAGGCAGGTTGCGAGCTCGTCTCTGGGACACCAAACCGGTCATAAACTACAAAGTGGTGAGCATGCCATGACTCACATGAACCCGGGAAGGAACTTACATTATTAGCAGCATCGTAGTTGGCTTGGAATGGCTGCCCAACCACAGCCGAGATGGAGGAGAACAACAGAAAAAAGTCAAGATCATCACTAGAGAAGACCTCATCGAGGACCAGAGACCCGTCCAGCTTGGGCTTCAGGACTTCCTGTAGGGTGTCGTACGTCAGATCAGCGAAGAAACAATTGGACTGAAGCATTGCACCGTTTGCCACGCCTCCGATGGGGGGCATAATGCTAAGAATGTGGTTGCGCAGGTTGATCATGTCTTGCTTCTTGGTAACATCTGCTGCCTTGATCACAACATTGGCGCCTTGCTTTTCTAGCTCTTTTGTCCAGAGCTCGTCCTGGTTGGGATTCCTATTAATGTTAGTAGCTATCCACATCACATCTTGTATGTACGCACCGGCTCGTGATCACAATGTGGCGCCCACCGCTCTGTACTATCCATCTGGTGATAGACTGGCCCATTTGTCCGCTAAGACCGATGAGAACATACGTCTTGTTCGGCGAGAAAAGACCTGAGGGATCAATGGGACGAACAAGGGTTCCAGACTGCTTCTCAAAGAGATCTGTTGCCTTCACTCTCCGCCTTGAACAGTTGAGACGATCGTTGCGCTTGTTGTCGAACAGCACCCTCGGGACGAAAAGTCTCCCCCGTTGGACGGACAGCTCGGGTTCGACAGTCCACAACCTATTTGAACTATCATCTCTCATTCTAACGCCCCCGATGAGCCGAAGGAAGCTCTCCGCGACGAGAGTCTGGTTGCCATCAATCTGATCCAAATCGAGGAGCTGCAAAACCTTCTCCGGATTTTCAGCCTGGACGGCTCGCACAAGTCCAATTGTACCGCTTTGGTGCGGGTTCAGATTTCCAGCGCTATAAGTGACCCACAGGACTATCTTGGACTTGTTTAATAGTTGATGTAGGCCCCGAAAGGTATCAGGACTGAGACTTTCCAGCACTGACTGATCTAACTCGGTCAGACTAAGCACAGCTTCCACTTGGTCAAGGTGCCGGCTCTTCAAGTCGGTCAGGGACTTGACTACGATGACCTCCCCATCCCAGACACCTCGCAATCTGCTCTGGATGCTCTCGATAAACTGGTTAATCTCTTGCGAGATGCCACCTATAACAAGAAGTGTTCCTCTGGTAGTAAAGGGCGGTGTCGAGTCAAGGGGACTTTTGAGAAAGTTGACTTGATCATCGACGGCCTGTGACAAGATGACAAATGGTGAATCCTCTTCTGGGTCCTTCTCCCATATATCAACACCCGAAAAGCCAGCCCTTTGCAACGTGTGGTGTATTTCCTTGCGGGTAGTGTCCGTTGCTTCCGGCGGAATGGCCCCTGTTACCGTCATCGTCATCAGTAGAAAACCCCCTGGTTTTAAGAGACCTTGGATCGATTTCAATGTAGCAAACTCCTCTGCGGAGGCCTTCAGATCAATCACCAAATCGAAAGAGTTGAGGTCGATTGAGCTGTTGCCGGTTGTTTCGTCCAATCTTCCAATGCCCCTTGGAATGTCGAGGACCTTGAAGTTGATAGCTGTGTTGTCCGATATCGTCTCCCGCCTCATATCTTCTATGGCCTTGTCCGATGCATCCGCAATCGCGTATGAGCCAATGGAATTTCCCAGCTCTTGACATAAAGCTTGTACCAGGTTAATGGGAGAGGTTCCAACCTGGAGAATTTTTAATTTTGCGTAGCGATGCGAGATCAGTCTGGTTGCCGCCAGTATATACTTGTGAGCCTGCGAAAGGCCCAAGGGCTCGTAACTGGAGATATGATCTTTTTGCTCGAACACTGCATCCGAGAGAATGTCTGGTCGCCATATCTTTTTCAAGTACAGCACTTTGTCTTGCTTCTCTGTAGAGGGAGTTATGGGAGTCATGGTGAGACTTTCGAGACGGAATTGTAACTGCCCAGTCTCTGAACTGTAGACGTTGACGTCTCCATTGATCATTGGTAGCTCCGATTCATACCCTGCAGTATATTCCCGTAGGTGCGCTTCGACAGTCACTGAGGCTGGTGTATCGAGGCCGAAGCATGAATTTGGAAACAATATCAGACGACCAATCTTTGTAGGTGCGAATGTCGTCCATAATGAACCATCCCGAGGGGCAGCGAAGGCAAGTAAGAGTGTCTGGAAACAAGATTCCAGGGTGGCTGAGTGAAGCAGAGCTGATATACTTGATGTTTTCCCGGTCGCTGGCGCGACGACAGCGCATGCATAATCCATGCGCCTCTCAGCAGAAGTCAAAGCTCTCAAAGGTCCACTATAGCCCAGGCCTACGTCGCTCAGGGAATCGTAAAATTGAATGATGTTCACAGGTCTCAACCCGCACGGCTTGGATGGTCTGGAGGAGGATAACAACCCTAACTCGTGGTCTGCAAAAGTCATGCGTAACCTTCCCTTGACTACAGTGACCGTGTTTGGATCCTGCGCGGCGCTCCTGTTGAGACTGAACTCTGCCTGGATGGTGTCAATTCCATCGTCACCAGAGTCGACGAGACTGCTTATAGAGAGCGAGGTCTCAATCTCCACTGAAGTTGATTCTAGTACGATCGGTGGTCCCAGGGTAACGTCAGAGAGCTCGATGCTGTCTGCTTGTTTACCATTGCTGATATCCATCGCGGCTGCGAGGGCCGTGGCGCAAAACAGAGCAGTAGGAATAACGGGCTGATTCTCTATGTGGTGAGCTCCTAGCCATGGCAAGTCTTCTAACTTGAGGACGCGCCGCCATCTCAACTCAGATTCCGTAGCACCCGGGACTCGTCTCCCCAATAGCTCGGTAGGTAATTCTAGCATGACTGGTTTAACTGAAACGTATCGAGAGGAGTACTCCCACCTCATGAGAAGTGTCGAGTCCAGAAGCTGCAAGTCCAGAAGCTGCAAGTTCCGGAAAGGGCAATAATCGAAAGGTTTTAGACGGGGAGGAGCAAAGCTAGCTGGAACCTCGACATTCGGACTAATTCGGTGGACATAGTCCTCCAGACCAACGTGCAGTAGCTACAGTGAGGCCAGCAATCAATGCCTCAATATTACGCTAGAAAGCTGACTTCAATCAGCTCCTACAGAATCATCCGCAGGTAAAACGTTTCTTACGATTATATTCCAGATCGCAAAACTGACTATTATTCAAGCGGCCTTTAGTAAACTGTGATATATCCGTACATGCACACTTTCTTCCTCCATACATGGCTCAGGCGCTAACTGCCATTGTATCCTTTTTTGCAGGGTACTTGTGAGCCATATAAGTCAGATCGCCCTTCACAACGTATCCAATATGGCTCAATGCGAGCAGTTCCTTCATCTGCGGGCTCAACGTCTCTTGAAGTTCCTTTGGCAGCTTGGCTGACCAGTTTGTCAGAGGTCGCATGTGAGGCGCAGAGTAATAGGCAAAGAGAATGGCTCGATCCTCGTCTTTGGTAATGTTGGAACCAGAGGTGTGCCAGAGGCGCCCATCAATGACAACAATATCGCCAGCATCGGCTTCAAATGGGACCAGCAGATCCGGTGCGTTATCGGGTACATCTTCCCAGGTGGTCCACTTGTTTGAGCCTGGAATATACAAGGTTGCACCGTTCTCCTTGGTCATCCTCGTCAGGCACCAAATCACGTTGACTGCCCAGATATCCAACCACGGCGCTGGAAGGACGATGCTCTGGTCCGAGTGTAGAGCCATGCTCTCTGCGCCAGGACGAGCAATGTTGGCAGAGAAGTTGCTGACCAGCACCTGCTCGCCTAGCAAGGACTTGGCCAAGTCTAGCCCGGTCGGGTTGATGAGCATGTCTCGCCAGTATGCGTCCAACTCGGGGAGATAAAATACGCGCACGTTTGCCGGGTTGGGATCCAAGATAGGCTGGAAAGTGCCTTCACCACGAGCCTCAGAGGCCGCCTTCGCCTGCCAGAGACGATCGAGTGCATCTTTAGCTTCTTCTTTGGACAGGACGGCAGGGATCTTGACCCAGCCATGCTCTTTTAGATGAGCCTTGGCGTCTTCCATGTTTAGCGTCATTGTCTCGAAGAGGGTCCCTAGATTGTTGGTGGTTTAGGGGTGCATTCTCGCTCTTGAGCCCTGGGACACTCAATGACTAGCTAATAGTGCCTTCGTGACTACTCAGATTATCGGCAAGTTACTTGCATTGGTCGGTAAATTCGGTAGTCACGAAAAGGAAACAGGACCGAAGACCTCCGAAGACATATCTCTGGAATATTACTGGCACCTCTGTCGAGTAAAAATATTTTGAAGATACAGTTAATTCGACTTGGACGGATAACTGTTTTTGACAGAAACAAGTGGTATCATGAGGCTTTTATAACCCCCACCGCAATAGTACCAGGACTTAGTGCTTGAGTAGGTAATCAGTATATACTTAGCAACACAGATAGAAAGTCGCACTAAGGGGCGTTCGTCATCACTCTCTTGTGACTGCAATACCCTCTAGGCAGCAATCCATCAGCGCTGAGGATACATATATTTTTCATCACATATTGTGAATACTAAGTTCTCTCCGACTCACACAAACTTGACAATGCATCAGTCTATGAAGCCCCTTCTCCCACCCACAGAACAACCACGCCGACATCTGACGGCTTCTACCCTCTCCGTAAGCCAACTAAATGAATGGTCGAGAATCAGGCTCAGAAAGTGAACTGCTAACGCCATCATCAACAGTTCGTTCTACCAAATCAATTCAGTCTCAGCACGCTTCTTTGCATCGGGTCTCTTATGCAGATCATCCTCTGCGCCATCCTCCCCCTCCGCTACGCCGTTATCCCATGTACAACTGTCCTTCTCGCATCCATCTTCACCACGATCCAAAATTGCTTCCAGCCGAAAACGAATCCTTTCATGACCGATGTCGTTCCCGGACGAACTACCGCGCAGATCCCAGGCAAAGATGGAAAGTACGGCCCTGGGCCAGGGAAGGGCTCCGTGATCGTGTTCCACCTGGGCATACAATACAATCATCCCCTGGGGATTTTTGCACCGCACATGCTCGAAATCTCGAACAAGTTTCTCGCCATGCAACAGGATATACTCCGCCGTAAGGACGAGCTCGGCCTCCTGGCGGTTCAGAGTTGGCGAGGCAGCGAGCGCAGCTCCAATAACACCACACTGATAAAGTATTTCTTCAAAGACGTGGAAAGTATCCATAAGTTTGCCCACGAACCGCTACATAAGGAGATTTGGGCGTACTATAACCAGTATCACCCCGGCCATGTGGGTATCTTCCATGAGACTTTTATCACGACAGATGGCGGATATGAGAGCATGTATGTAAATTGCCATCCAATTCTGCTTGGAAGAGGTGAGGTGAAGGCCAATAGTCGCAAAGACGGCACAGAGGAGTGGATGGGGACATTGGTCAGTGCGGATACACCGGATTTGAAGTCCTTTAAAGCAAGACTGGGTAAAGATAATTAAAGCTCGAGGAAAGCCCTCCTCCAATGACCAAAGTTGCGCCGCTTCAAGTACACGAGTTACGTAGATCCGACAGGCGAATGGCCTTTATCCAGTAGCTCCTTTGACCGGTCTCCACTCGCCGATACCCTTAGTTTTTTACTTCTCCGTTTATATCCCCATTTGCCTTTCCGTTAGCATCTCCATTGGGAACCTCCGGTATGGGGATTGGCCCTCCTGGAGAGTTTTCCAGTCTCGCCGTCAAAACCTCGACACCTGTCTCTGTAACAAGCAGAGTATGTTCTATCAATGTTCACGTTAGTATCTCCAACCGCAACTGGCCTCGGAAAGGGCTATACGCACCAAACTGTGCTGTCCGCTTGCCGTCCACCGTAACGTTTGTCCAGTCATCGGGCCAATACTTTTCTCGGTTGCCGCCCAAAGCCAGGATCGGCTCAATCGTGAATGTCATCCCAGGTTTGCATGTTCCCACAGCCTTGTTCTTCGCGTAGTGGGGGATCCAAGGAGGAGGGTGGAATTCGGAGTTGATACCATGGCCGCCCCAAGTCTTGATGACGACCAGGCCCCTCGAGGCTGCGTGCTTCTCAATAATCTTGCCAAACTCGCGAATCGGAACACCTGGTTTGACGATCTCAATAGCCATGTCCAAGGCCTCGCGCGTCGTTTCAACGAGTCTGACCGAGTCCGGATCCGCTTTGGCCCTGTCACCAACGTAGTAGGTCTCGTTCAAGTCGGCATGATATCCACCGTGGTACAGAGAAACGTCCAAGTTGAGAATATCTCCATCCAGAAGAATTCGCTGATCAGGGATGCCGTGGCATACCACCTCATTGGGAGATGTGCATATTGACTTGGGAAAGTGGTTGTAGTTGAGTGGAGAAGGATATGACTACCTCCTGGTTTAGCAAACAGCTTGACATGTTTCACACAGGCGTGAACGGCACTTACATCTCGTTCAATGCAAGCATTGTGGCAGATTTCATCCAAGTAATCAGTGGTCACGCCGGGCTTCACGGCCGCGGCAGTGATGTCGAGTACTTCTCGAGCCAGTCTGCACACTTTGCGCATGGCCTGTTGGCCCTTTGCATCCAAGAGGTCCCATTTTGACCTGCTCAAGCGCATCTCACGCCTGGGAATGCCAGTCTCGGACCAGTCGGGTCGCTTGATTGATTTGGGGACGGATCGTCGTGGGGAGAGTGGATATACGGGTCTGACCGAGCCAGTGAATGCGTACGTCGGAAAGGGGTTGTAAAGTCCGCTAGCTGTAGCGCGATTAGCGAACCAGTCTTTGAGTTGCGCGCCGCCCGGGAGGGGCGGTTACCATTTTGTGTTTTGTGCATCATCGCCTTGTGTGTGGTCTGGATATTATCAATATTGGTTGCTCAGCGATAAAACGTCCGCGCGGATGCGACCTACCCAGTTCTTCTTGAAGCAGTCTTGAGAGCAGAAGTAACTGCCTTTGACGCCGAGCTTCAGACACGTCGGGCATTGTAAGGTCCCCGCCTCATTGTCGCAATCAGTCCCACAGCACTTTTTCTTGGGATCGGAGTCGGACATTGCCGCGGCGGTCAAGGGTGTCTGCTGTGAAGAGTCGAAGAAGAAGATGGGAAGATTTCTTATTATTAAATCGAATCTCACGCGACGATGAGCGATGACGGTGAAGAAGGAGAGGTTGTTGAGAGAGAGAGATGGTGGTGAAATGTAAGTTGTCAGGTTACCGCTCATTACAAAGAAGATCAGATCAGATCCACTGCCACGTGACCCTCTACGACCTGACCCAAATTTGGATTATTTACGTCGCCTCTTACATAAGCAGATCCGACTCAAAGCGATCGAAAGAGGCCAAAGAAGGCGGTCAGATGGACCACTAGTGTACTCCCGTAAAATGTGCCTAAAGTGTGAAAAAAAAAAAATGGGCGCGATTGTGGGATGTCCCATTACTAGGCAGGTACTAGCAGGATACCAGTCACGCCACATTTACTAAGGTACGGAGTACTAGGTTTCGGGTAAGTAAAGGTGGGGCGGCCTACCCCATAAACACAGGGAAATACTATCCAGATAAACTTAATGTTCTGTAATGATTTTCAAAATTTACATATCCGGCCTTAGTAACTAGTTACCTCAAGTGGTTGAAAATGTTTGTCACTTAATACCTTCAGTATCTCAAGAGTGATCCGACAACAGTTAATATGACAAGATATGGATGGTCGGAGGTGTACTGAACTTATGGACTAGTTCAGCCTGGTTTGTATTCAGAAACAGCCAAAGAACACATCACACATGCCAGGCGCTGGCACTGGTAGTGTATATGTGAATTCAATGCAATACAGAGTACATACATGTATCGCTTATCCAAGACGGAGGCAATCCATCGTAGCGGGTCAACCCGACTCAGCGCCGAGGTTTCATGCAAGCCCCTCAGTGACAGTGACCAAGGTGGCGGCCAAGATGCAAAGGAAGGCTGGAACATTCACTAACAGGGTTCGTGCGCGGTGTTTGGGCAGCCATTCCTGGAGCGCGTCTTCGTTTCGAACGCCGGCGGTCTTGACATCCCCAATGCGGCCGAGGATAGCAAACATGGTCGGCCCCCAGCAAAAGTGAGCGATACTGAACAGCGCGCCGGCAAAGTACAGGTTGCGAGCCTCCCGACTCTGTCCGCTGAGTCCATTGATAACACAAAGGACGGTGGCAGGGGGGTAGGTTAAGCCGATACCCCAGATCCCAGGACTCATGAAAGCGGGCAGGTATCGAGGGAGGATTTTGCCACTCGGGTGGGCTGTGTCGTTGCGTAGGGACGGATGTAGGAAAGCTCCAAGCGAGATGTCCTGCGACCAGCTAAACATCAAGGATGCGGACGATATGACCAGTGGGGAGAGGCGGAGAAGGGCTGTTCCCAACTGGGAGACATCATTGTTGGAGCCCAGTAATGAGCTCATTGTAGGACGGTGAGGGGCTGCAACTCAGAATCTCTAATAGCGATCGAACGAATCTGATCTAAAGCTTGACGATTCGACTTTAATAATATCATATACTTACTAGCGTTACAATCATTTACGCCGAGACTATCGGGGGCAAAGTCATCATGCAATGACCCTTCACGCCAGGCAGGACATCCAGTGTCCCTTGGGAGAGGATGCTTCTTGATAGACAGATAATCCACCTGTCACAGAGACCGAGAGGCACACTGTTTTGCGATAATGCTTGCTATAAGACTTTCATTCTGCCTGACCTTGTCATATTCGGCGAGGCTTCCGCATTGGGATTCGATTCGGCTTCCCGAATCCTGAGGTTATACGATGTACTCAGCCATACCTGACACGGGTGGCATCGAGGAGATGATATTACTCCTGTTCGGCAACGGTCTCGGTCTGGATGGGAACTCATTTGGCCGACACCGAGACAGCCATGCATCCTAACCAGGAGACCTGTAACATTTTACAAGACGGGTGATGATGTAACACGCGCAATCCACTCTGCATTCTATCGCTCAAGGCACTATACTTCATTTCTCGTGCCTGGAATCCATCTTTGAGTGTCGCAACAAGAATCCAGTTCTTGACAATGACTAGAATAAGTCCAGACTACGATGCCATCGTCATTGGCGCAGGCTTCAGTGGTGTCCGATCTCTCTGGGAGCTCCAACGACTAGGTTTGACAGCAAAATGCTTCGACGCCGGGTCAGATGTAGGAGGCACCTGGTGGTGGAATCGCTACCCTGGCTGTCGGACTGATGGAGAGGCTTGGGTATACGCTTTAAAATTCCTGCCAGAGCTGTTGGAAGAATGGGACTTTACCGAGCGCTATCCCCCACAGGAGGAGATCCAATGGTATCTAAGTCGTGTCCTTGACCGGTACGACCTTCGCAAGAACATTGAGTTCAACACAGAAGTCAAATCAGCCCACTACAGTGATCATGACAATCTCTGGACGATCACTACGGCAAACGGGAGTGTGGCCACCGCGCGATACTTCCTCCCTGCCACCGGTATCACTTCTATTCCCAAGGAGCCGCCATTTCCTGGGCTTCAGTCATTCAGAGGGGAGGTATATCAGACTTCAACGTGGCCAGAGCACGACGTCGATTTCCAGAACAAGCGAATCGGCGTGATCGGCACCGGTTCGACAGGCATCCAAGTCATCACCAAGCTGGCCCCCGTTGCTGAACAGCTGACTGTTTTTCAACGGACACCAAATTATATTATCCCGGCGCAAAACTATCCTCTCGACGAGCAAAAAAGGGAAGATATCAAGAAGACTTTTGACGCGACCTGGGATATTGCCAAAATAAATCTGGCTGGCCACGCGGTGAAGCATTCGGGGAGAACGGTCGCGAGTGTTGGCGATCCAGAAGGGATTCAACGTGCCTTCGAAGATGGCTGGGCGCGTGGTTGTTACGATTTTCAGCTCGGCACATTCGACGATTCCTTCATGCATCCCGATGCGAACGCCGCCACGTCGGACTTTATTCGTGAGAAAATCCGTTCCATCGTTCGCGACCCTGAAACGGCCGAGGTTCTATGCCCAACCTATCCCTTCGGTGCAAGACGTCCTCCTTGCGCAGATGGATACTATGAGACATTCAATCGATCGAACGTCAAACTTGTTGATATCAGCAAAGACGCGATCGAAGTCTACGAAAAGGGTATCAGGACTGCCTCCGGAGCGGAATATGAGCTGGACATAATCATCTTGGCACTGGGCTTCGATACAGGCACAGGAGCAATGAACAAGGTCGACATTAGAGGGAGCCAGAACAAGTCACTGCGGGAGTCTTGGACGCAGAGACTAGAAACATTCGCTGGGGTCTTGGTCCATGGTTATCCGAACATGTTCGTTGTCTGTGGCCCTCATTTACCCGCAGGGAACCAGCCTGTCAGTCTAGAAGCATTCGCAAGCTGGATCGGCAAGACCATTGAGCATATGGAAAAAAAGGGGCTCGCCAGCATCGACGTGTCGAACGAAGCCATGAATGCGTGGACGACACATGTCGAGCAAGTATGGGCTGGTTCGTTCCTAGCGAAGCATGCTCACGAGCAAGGCTCTTGGTTCGTCGGGACGAACATTCCCGGGAAGCCGTCCAGAATCATGTTCTACTTTGGTGGAATGGTCAACCTGGAGCCTTGGCTCATTAAGGAACTGGAAACTGAGTGGTCAAGCATGAACTTTACGCGTCTTGATAATGCCCAGAAAGCTAGCAATGGTGTATCAAAACATACCGTCGGCGGGGTCCACGTCACACCCGAGATGCTGGAGTCTGTTCAAATACATCTGGAAGCTGACAAAGTCGGCATGACCCCGGCGGAGAAATCCAAGCTCGTCAATGCTGCTACCGCTGTTTACATTGATACGGCTGTCAAGGAAATGAGAATGCGCGGACTGAGTCCGAAGCAAGACTATCGGGTTCACTGGTGGAAAGTGATGCAAGACTTTGTTGATTCCAAGGAAGGGCAAAGGGTCCTCCAGGAGACATCTTTGACCAAGGAAGAACTCGAAAGGTTGATCTCCAAATTAGGCATTGAAGGCGAGGTGATTGCAAGAATGGGCCCCGAGATCGTGAACATCCTGACTGGCAAAACCCACGCCCTTGCGCATATTATGAGAGACGATCTGCTCTTCCGCGTGTATCTCTCGGACGAAGGTAGGCGGGCCAACCGCTACATGGCCGAATACGCCAAAATCCTCACCTCACAGCGGAAAGATATCCGGATTCTGGAGATTGGCGCTGGAACCGGGGGCACCACTACGGAAGTCCTCAACCTATGCAGCCCCAATGGAGAGTCATTCGGTGCCAAGTACATGTACACAGATCTCTCGCCGGGCTTTTTTAATGCTGCCAAGACATCGCTGAAGAAATGGGAGCCCCTCTTGAAATTCAAGGTTCTGAATATTGAGGATGACCCTGCGAGCCAAGGCTTCGAAGAGCACACATACGACCTGATCATTGCTGCCAACGTCATCCATGCCACGGCACGTCTAACGAACACGTTGAGCAATGTACGCAAGCTACTAAAGCCCGGCGGTGTCTTCGGTCTGGTAGAGCTCACCAGGTTAACTCCTTTCTACAACCTTGCGTTTGGTCCGCTTTCTGGGTGGTGGGCGGGTGTTGACGAGGGGAGAACAGAGAGTCCCTTACAGTCTCCGCAGCAGTGGAATGATTTGCTCAAGCAGACTGGCTTCTCTGGTGTTGATCTGGCTGCGTATGATCTTCCAGGGCCGGAGAGACATAGCTGTCTGTTGCTGTCGACGGCCCTAGCCAATCCTGCCACCAATGGGCATTGATACCGTTTAGTTAGACACACAGTAATGATCGAGGCTATTTGAGTCTATCTCTGTACATATCAACTCCTTTTCAACTCTATTTTACTCTGCAGGTATGACAACTAGCCTTCAATCGTACGCATAACGCATACCCTGATTATTTAGTACCACTCCCCCGAATTGCCCTGCTTTAGTCCATATTCACTCCTCTGTAGCACGAGCATCCACCGATAGCGCTGCCGAGGAAAATCGGTGCACACGTGAAGCGCTAATTACAAGCAAGAGGCACCGAAAATGCCCACAGCTCGGTGGAATGGTCAGGATTGGCAAGACGGCAGCCGAATAGTAACAATAGTAACTTTACCCCGCCGTTTTACTTAAAAATGTCTCACGTAACCGAGATAGACATATTTTCTTGATAAGTGCGCGAAAAATTTTTTAATTGCATCTCAATGGCTGAACCCCTCCAGACGAAACGCCTCTTGCGCATGACGGTGGCGCACTATCGCCAGCCTAACGTCAGTGAAGAAGACTTTTATCAATGGGTGACCGATCAGCATGCCGCCCGGGCGGCCAAGCTACATGCTAAGAACGGGATTGAGGGATTTTCTATCGTGAGTACGCGACCAACCAGGGAGAGTAGGAGTGAATTGCAAAGTAACAGTCGTCCCGCTAGTTCTTCGCCCCCAAATCGTTTCGTGACTTCACATCGCAACTCAACAGCGCGCGCGGAAACCCATGGCGGGTTCGAGACTTTGACGCCCAAGTCGAGTTCTTGTTCCGGGACATGGAAACGTTCTACAAGGGGGCAGCCGACGCGGATTTCCAGGCGCTACAGGCAGAGGAGGGGCCCTTTATCAGCGGCGAGGGTGCAGAAATCAGTCTCGGCTGGGTGGAGACGTACGTCAAGGACGGTAAAGTCGTCAACCTCGATGAGGCTGGTAAGCCGACTTTCCTGGCCTTTAAGGATATGAGTCAGGCGCCGTAAACGAAGATCGTTGCTATGATACATATAGAGCTTCACAGATTGAATGGACCGAATTGCTATGTCAAGTGTCAAGTCTTTGTATAACACACGCTGTTCATATAATTTTTAATCTACGCGGACGACCAAAGACCGCAAACACAACCTCCCGACGGTTTACAGGAGTGACTCCATGATCAGAGCATAACACGCTGAAGAGCTAATTTGGACACAGTATGCACGAGCTGTAGTGTGGAATCCTCATTGGCTTCAATCGCCTGCAGGGTCACTTTTGCTACAGTAGAAAGCCCATCACCGGGATCTGCAAGCCCATTCATGGCGCGCTTCTCTGCAGCCGGAGGACCTGAAGGGGCAGTCTTTGACGCTGATCCGGCATCGGTATTAGATACAGGTCTCATAATCTCGCTAATCAGAGAATGCATGTGCATCACGTTGGTCTCCATAATGCACGTCAGCACGAGGGACTGAACCGACGAGGTCTTGGGCAGCTCAAAGGAACCAACGGCCAGGCTTGGCAATTGGGTCGGAAAGCAGAAGCTGCTCTCGTCCTCATCCAGAGTTGTAGCGCTACCTCTGACCCCCATCTTCAGCCGCACCTCTAACCACGCCTCGATGTGCTGTAAGATTTTGTCGTAGGACGCGAGGAGGCACATGTAGCTAGACAGAACAAGCAACTGTGACGGTTGGTCCAATGCGAGTTGTGCTAGTGCTTCAGAATCATTGCATGATCTGCATGACTCGAGTCGAGCGCAGATGCTAGTTAACAATCCCGTGTATTGAGTTGATAACTTAAACGTGGAATCCACGGGAAGCTCTTTAGGGCTCAGAGAGTTTCCTGAACCGCTCCCCTGCGTCCTTTGCCCGGTACTAACGAGGGGTATTGACTGCATGTGCTGGTGAAGCTGCACATTGGTGTCTGACAGTCTGCGGATCCAGGAAGTCAAATTGGAGTGCTGTGCGTCCGGAATTGAATTTGAGGGCTCCTCCTGGTCTTGGGGATTGCCCGGCAGCTCTGAGTCTGGATCTGGTGCGTCCCCGTAAGGTGACTGCAGTAGATCGGAAGGAGATAATTCATTACCGTAGCCAGAATCTGGACGTGAAGTTTTGCCGTCGGCTCCTTTCAAGTTCTCTCCTGCTTGATCAAAGTCCACCATCATGTCATCTTGCGCTTGCTGGTTTGCATGCTGCGGGGACATGTTTCTAGGCAGAGATGGGCGATGTCTGTGATAGGTCGAGGGAAAGGAAGACCGCATCGTGGCGGGCAATGAAAAGTCGTACAAGTCATCAGAAGGTTCTTGATTGGGAGCGTCACTCCAGCGTGTCTGTCCCGCTTGTTCAGCGGTTCTCAGATGAGACGGAGGTTGAGGGCATGACGGTTGACTCGCGTGGAGACTCCCTGCAGCACCATACGGAGCCCTCAAGGCAGGATGGATATCGGCTTGTAACGAGGAGGTATCCAATTCAAGATTCAAGTCGGTCGGCATGTCCAGCAAGCTCGTCGACAGGTAATTGAAGTGGTCTGTATGCTCGTCGTTCGCGTCGTTCGGGCCTTCATCCTGATTTACTGTGGCTCCGAGTTAGCCTCGCACCATTCACCTGCGTCGCTATCGTACATGACACACTTACCATGATGTGGTCGCGTACTATCACCACTGGCATGAGGCTGTGACTGCTGCTGCTGCGTATTTCTGTTGGATTGGGTTCGAGACCGCAGTCGCATGGGCCGTGGAGTACATCGGACGCCTGCCCTGGCGCAGCGCACACAAGTGTCGCTATTGCTCTCGCGTCGGCAACGTAACTTCTGGCCATGGCACCGGTCGCAGGCTCGATGAGAAAACCCCAAGTCGTGAACAAGCATGTTCATTTCGCGTTCGACTATCCGTGGGACTTCGGCTCTTCAAGTAGTGCACAGACGTTGAAGAGAAAAAGGAAATAACGAAAGACGAACAATATCCCACCGAGCAAGGGAGAAGACCTGTCGGTTTCGGTGATCGGTCTCACTGCGAGATTTGTATAATTTCTGACGACGAAGTATTTGTTTCAGCCCCCCACCACTGCCAATTGTTTGGGTTTCCCACTAAGCTGACGACTATCCCACTCAATTTTTTTTGTCGCCGTACAGCCCAGTCGCTTACTGTTGACGAAATGTGCCAATGCTTCTACACAAGCTAGTCAAAAGTACAGTCTTGGGGTCTTCTTCTGTCATTGGCGGAATCCCCACGCTTCAGACCGGCAGACAGTGGAGAAGGATCGAGTACAGTCAGATTTTAGGTTACGGCTGATGCTGATCGCGTCGATAATCTTCTCGAGATTTATCGTTTGATGCCAATCTTATCTTCCTGCAGGACCAATTAACTTGCCTTGACCCACTATCCGTTGGTCTCGTGGATCGGCAGCTTCACTCTGAAGTTTATCACCGGATGTAAGCGGCTGGCTTTCTCGCGTTTACTCATCAGCGCACGGAATAATGCCTCCACCCAAGGCGAGGAAAATTTAGCCTAGGCCAGGTCGGTTCCTCTTCTTGGCTTGCTGCTTCTTAGACTGCAGCGACCAGGGTCTGTCTCACTACATTAGCGCTGCGTTTAGTGATAATTAGCAATCACTTCGTAAGGGGGTGGTATTCGGCGCGGCTCCCTTTGCAGGCAGACGGGCTGATCTGGCCAGCGGGGGGACAGCAGAAGCGATGACGCATTGGCCAAGGTGAAACTTAACTCACTAGATCCAACAGTCGAACCCGTCATTATTGGTAGAGAATTGTAAGGCTACCAGAATAAGGTGTAGAAGATTATTACCTGGAGGCCACCAGCATGGTGCTTAATACTACAAGCAAACAGCAGACCTACTGGGCCAAGCATCAGCAAGCAGCGTCCAAAGACTAGGTAGACTCAGACCACCTAGGCTTCGTTCTACCATATTTCAACCACAATGCCTCCTTGTACGTAAAAATGGACATGCGGGCCTTGCTAGGCATGAAGACGACATATCGAGAGATTTTAGCCGAGAAATATATATCTCTGGGTTTCGTACAAGGAGTGTCAAACCCCACGCAGTTGCTCAAATAGGAAGGCGCAATCGATGACCGTTACTACGCTGTTTTAGAGCCTTTATCCAATCTATTTAGATTTGGATAGTTCCGTCTGATGTTCTAGGTGGGCCACTGGAGCTAGAGTGGGCTCCTTATCATGAGCGACGCCTCTTCATGGGACGACACGTACTGCTATTCATACAGTAGTATTGTACAGGGGGCATATCTAACCCTGCCCAGCTGCATTATCTTCTTACGGAAATGATCTACAGAGAATTTGGCCCCCATCAGATAGTTTGGACCCCTGCAAGTTGCGTTAGTGCACCATACAAAAGAACTGTACTGTACCCCTCTACCGAGTACTGTGTACTGCAATAGAAATAGCACCACGTTTTGAATGGTCTATGAATTCTTCCAAGTTGAATGCATTGAAGCCTAGATCAGTATTTTATTCTTTGCCTAAAATATGGGAATAATATGTACCTCCCTTCCTTCCTCACAACCAACCATAGTATTATTTATTTTTGTGGTGGTCCATCTTGAATACAAGGTTTCTACTGAATATATATGTTCCCTGTCAAATAAATTAATCTGAGTCAGACAGTCTAGAAAATAGTTAGTTAACTAACTAACTAACTAGTATCCTACCCTAGGCATCCACCCCCTCCAGTCAGTTCTGTCACTGCTTCTCTGCTCTCAGCTTCTCCTGCCCCTCCTCCAGCAGTGCCCCACTACGCGTGTTGTCCAGGCAGTGTACGGAGTACTCCGTAGATACTAGACTACCTACTCCAAAAAAGCTCTCTGGTTTTCTTTACTGTGGTTGTGCTTGGTCAAATTTACATTCCATTTGCTCTCCCAGAGCTATTCGCGACCGTCCCCTCTCCCCTTGTTTCCGTCTTTGCTAGTCATGACTATCGAACCGCCAGAGCTTCTCGAGAAGCTGCAAATCAGCGGTAAGAGTTTAATGATCTGTTACTCGACCTCTATTCCAGCAGCAACACAAGCTAATACCAGCTTCTGACTCGCAGATGCTGGCGCAAACGGAGCCGAGACAGGGATTTCCGCCCCCGCCGCAGCAAACGGAACGTCGAAGGAAGCAGAGGACTCAGACGACGACGACGTCGCCGAAAATACCCCAGCAGTAGCTGCCGAGGACGGCACTGTCAAGAAAAAGAAGAACAAAAAGAGAAAGCCCAAGAAGAAGCAACCGAAGGTCCAGACCGATCCGCCCTCGATTCCCCTATCCCAGCTATTCCCCAACAACACCTACCCCAAGGGCGAAGAGGTCGAATACAAGGATGACAATCGATATCGGACCACCAGCGAGGAGAAACGACACCTCGACAACCTCAATAACGACTTCCTCTCTGATTACCGTCAGGCCGCTGAGGCGCATCGTCAGGTCCGTCAGTGGGCACAGAGAAGCATCAAGCCCGGTCAAACGCTCCTTGAGATTGCAAATGGCATCGAAGATTGTGCGCGACGTCTAGTGGGCCATGATGGTTTAACTGAAGGCGACTCTTTGATAGCCGGCATGGGATTTCCCACGGGGTTGAACATTGATAACATTGTCGCCCACTACAGCCCTAACGCCGGCTGTAAGACCGTGCTTGCGCAGAGCAATGTCCTCAAGGTCGATATTGGCATTCATGTAGGCGGTCGGATTGTCGACAGTGCTTTCACAATGGCGTTCGATCCTATGTATGATAACCTACTCGAAGCTGTCAAGGATGCAACGAACACTGGGGTCCGTGAAGCGGGCATCGACGTGCGGGTGGGGGAGTTAGGCGGCTACATTCAGGAGGCGATGGAAAGCTACGAGTGTGAAATCAACGGCAAGACTCACCCGATCAAGGCGATTCGCAACTTGTGCGGCCACACAATCCTTCCGTACTCTATTCATGGCACCAAGAGTGTCCCCTTTATCAAGTCAAACGACATGACAAAGATGGAAGAAGGGGACGTCTTTGCGATCGAAACCTTTGGCAGTACCGGTAGTGGCCGTTACGTTGAAGGAGGCGAGGTCTCGCATTACGCCCTGCGCGGCGACGCGAACCGAAAAGACTTGGCTTTGTCTTCTGCCAGGTCCCTCTTGACAGCGATCAAGAAGAACTTTAGCACGATCCCTTTCTGCCGGCGCTATTTGGACAGGATTGGACAAGAGAAGTATCTCCTCGGTGTATGAACTCCCATTACGACTCGCCGCTGGAGCTCTTGACTAACCGGAAGACAGTTGAATTACCTAGTAAAATCCGGGATTGTTGAAGACTATCCCCCTCTGAATGAGAAGCAAGGAACTTATACGGCCCAGTTTGAACACGTAAGTCATGTTGAGTTTTTCCGCAAGGAGAATAACTACTAATGGTGGATATAAGACCATTCTCCTTCGACCGACTGTCAAAGAGGTCATCAGTCGTGGGGACGACTACTAGACGACTACTAGACGTATCCGAGTGGTGTTTTTCATTTCGTAGGAGCATTGAGCAGTTGCGGAAATGGATATCATGATTCATAGATGGACACACGGGCATGAAGAATACAAAAAAAGTACTTTGATGTCTTCCTCAGTTCCGCTCATCATATAAATTACCCACTTAATCTGTAGTAGCTTCGAATAGTGGAAGTGAGCAATTTCGGCTATCTGAATATCCTTGCGCATTTCCCGATATTTCGGGCGGATCGACCTTCGGTTTAGGGAAATTTTATTTTCGGTGCTGCATACTGCTTACGCCCCCTCTAGAAGGGAACAGAGCGAAGAATGCGCCGGATCGCACTGCTATTGGACTTGTACGTCTGCTTATACTATTGGACGGGTCTTATTTACATACGGCTAGCCACGAATCTTGCTTACCGACAGTGGTGTGAGCCAGTATTAAACCGCAGTATCTGGCTAGATTGGCAAGCATTGACATTTCTTCAATTCTGTTCTCACATTAAACACCTCCTACCATGGCCGGAATTGCAGAACAGTTAATCGAAAAGCTGAACGCTGTTGAGGCGGGCATCTTCGAGGGCAAGGATGCCACGCGACAGCAGCTGGCTCTGGCGGCCCGCAAACTCTTCCACACGCTCGAAACAAAAGAAGAAAAGACCATGCGACTCGCGATAGAGGAACCCATTATGTTCTCTGTGCTCCAGGCCCTCATCGACATTGGTCTGTTTGAGGGCTGGGCTGCTGCCGGCGGTGGCGAGAAGGATGTGAGCGAGCTGGCTAAGCTTAGCAAGAAAGATATGGAACCGGAGCTTCTATGTAAGGGTTTACTATGCCGCAGAGTGGCATCGAACATGTATACTAATCGATTCATAGGTCATCAACTACGACTGATGGCTGCCAACCACATTATTCGGGAAACGGCAAACGACCGCTATGTACCTACGGCCTATTCCCTGGCCATCGGAGATACAAGCACTCAGGTTGCCCCAGCTCTTCGTATCAGGTAAGCTGCAGCATTTGTGCACGGGGTAGCTACCGACCCAGAGGGACTAACGACAAATGAACGCCTAGAACTGATCACGTCGCACCATGTGCCCTGCACTGGCCCGATTTCCTGGCCAAGACCAACTACCGTAAGCCGCGGGACGACAAGGCTAGTTGTTATATCGATACCTTCCCTGAAAAGAAGAGCTTCTTCGAGCGTTGTAGCGCGAATCCCGTGCACCAGGAGAGCTTCTCATCCTTTATGGATGTGTGGGCCAAAGGAAAGAGACCTTGGCCAGAGTTCTACGACACCCAAGCATTGCTTGATGGCGCCGACCTAAGCAATGGTAGCCCGTTCGTTGTGGATGTTGGCGGACACCATGGCATCGATCTGATGCGCGTGGCGGCGAAGCACCCGGATCTTCCGGCTGGATCTCTTGTGCTCGAGGACCTACCAGAGGTTGTCGGTGCTGTCAACCTATCCACGGACAAGATCAGGACTGTGGCGCATGATCTCTTCGAGGAGGGCGTTGATCAGCCCATTAAAGGTGGGACCTCTGTCCGCTGTGAGTACATGCCTGAGGAGACTAACAGGGATATGCAGGAGCTCGAGCGTACTTCATGCATGCCGTCCTGCATGACTGGTCGGACGAGACATCTGTCAAGATCCTTAAACAGATTGCTGCTGTCATGAAGCGCGGGTATTCGAAAGTGCTTATTACCGACATTGTGATCCCATCCACGGGTGCTAGTTGCTATCAAGCCGCAATGGACTGCCTGGTGTTGCAGGCTTCAGCTAATGAAAGAACCGAGGCCGTGTGGAGCAAGGTGATTGAGGATGCTGGCCTCAAGCTAGTCAAGTATTACCCTGATGGTCGGGGGTATGAGAGCGTGATTGAGGCCGAGTTGCCATAGGAGAGCTTTATTACTTAGATTGAGAGGATATCCAGCCCTTTGACGTCCCAGCACGGGTGCACTCTCAATGAGTATAGACACCATAGAATTGCAAATATATTGCCTCCAGTGTTAAGACCATGGCGATGCACTAAATTGTCATGGTATTCACGGTATATTTGCGCAAGTTGTATTGTTCGATATGTTGAATTGAATCTATCGATTATTTATATAGTCTAAAAGTCGAGGTATTTCTTCATAAAGTCAAGCTGCCTTTGCAGGACTTCTCCTGCTCCCTCTCCGTTAATGACATCCATATGACCTCTACCAGCCACCAGATCGAACTCCTTTTTTGGCTCCGGAATCATGTCGAATACAGCTCTTTGATCTTCAGGGCTTGATATGGTGTCCTCGGCGGGAGTGACCATCATGACTGGGGTCCCTTTGATGAGGCGCATCGCCCCGTGCGGCTGCCACGCCAGCACATGGTAGTAGCTCTGCACTGTCGTCTCGTTGGTAAAGAACGAGGTACCCAGGAATGCTCGGAATTGCTCCATATTGTACTGGTTGCCCCAACCAGCTGGGTTGTAGCCATCGTCACCGACAAAGGGAATGTACACCGGATCATTGCCTGCGATAGTGGAGACACGATCCTGCATTGCCAATGCCATGACGTTGTTCTTTTCCTTCTCTCTGAAATCGTAGTTGGCGATCGGTGTCACCGAGATGACCGCTCCCACACGGTGGTCGAGACCAGCCGCAACAAGCGCCGTCATGGCACTGAATGAATAGCCGTAGAGAGCGATCTTGTCCTCATCGACCATGGGATGACGGGCCATGAAGGTCAGCGCATCGTGAAAGTCCTCCACCAGCTTGGCGGGCTTCACATCATTGCGCGGTTCGCCCTCACTGGCACCAATGCAACGATTATCATACAGGAGTACCGTTACACCCTGTTGCTGAAACCAGACGGCAACATCTGGTAATAAGATCTCTTTTGGGGTGTTGAACTAGAAAGATTTAGTCTACAAGTAAGGATGCAATAAGGTCATACGTACTCCTTGGTTCATGACAATAGCTGGCCCACGAATTGTCCCTGGGTAAAGCCAGCCACGTAACGTCAGCCCATCAAAGGTACGAAACTCGACATCCTCGCGATTCATTGTAGACAGCTGTGATCTTCCACAGCAGTATGCAACAAAGGGTTTAGAATGTATCCAGAAATATGCAACAGTGACAAATCACTCCGTCGTTTCATATGGAACAACATAATTGTAATCTGAACGTAGCGGTAGTTTCGGTAATGGAATCGGTGCCCTGCCAAACACTATTGATGTAGGTAAGATTCGGTGCCGATTGGCAGACCTATACGCCGATACGACGGCACCGGCAACACAGGGCGTATCGGTAATAGGAAGTCCATAATCGATAATCAGTACAGTGCGGCTCGTTAGGTGATACGAAGCCAACCCGACATTTTGTATCGTCTAACGAGGCTATTGTCTAAATGATGAGCGGCTTGGCGAGGTTCTACCGTTCTACTGTACTTTCCAGCCCCACATTCAGGGCAGCATAGTGTCAGACCTCGGTGATGGTATCGAGATATTCGAAGAGACTACTTGCGGTTTGGTTTGTTCTCATCTAGACCATTCTTGAACCATTGTCCCTTTTCCACTCCGTTACCACAACACAAGATGACCATCACGAATGGCAATAAGCGTATCCAGGATGCTCCAGAACCTATCGCAATTGTTTCTGCAGCGTGTCGATTACCAGGGCATGTGAACAGCCCGCACAAGCTATGGGAGCTCCTTCAGTCTGGCGGCACAGCCGTTTCCAACGAGGTGCCCAAATCACGGTTCAGCTCAGAGGGCCATTTCGACGGGTCAGGCAGGCCTGGCACCATGAAAGCCCTGAGCGGCATGTTCATCGAGGATATCGATCCTGCCGCCTTTGATGCTTCCTTTTTCAACCTTACCCGGGCTGATGCGATTGCCATGGAACCCCAGCAACGTCAGCTCCTGGAAGTAGTGTACGAGTGCTTCGAGAATGGTGGTGTACCAATCGAGGAGGTGAGTGGGAAGCAAATAGGCTGCTATGTTGGCAGTCTGAACGGTGGTAAGGACCCTGTAGATCCCTGTATAGAAATATGAATCGGACTCTAATCGACTTAGATTACCACGACATGCAAATGCGAGACCCCGAGCAACGGATGGCGGGCCATGCGGTTGGCACAGGCCGTGCCATACTGAGTAATAGGATTAGCCACTTTTTCAACCTACAAGGATCCAGGTGAGTTTCCAAGACATTATGGGACGAGTCGATCGGCTAGACCCTAACTGATATTCACTTCATTTCATAGTTTCACAATTGATACAGCGTGCTCTAGTGGCCTTGTGGGAGTCGATGTAGCCTGCAAGAATCTACGCGCGGGGACACTGACCGGCGCAGTCTTGGCAGGTGTCAATCTGTGGCTATCGCCAGAACACACTGAAGAAAGAGGCACCATGCGGGCAGCGTACTCAGCTAGTGGCAAGTGCCACACCTTCGATGCTAAGGCTGACGGTTACTGCCGAGCCGAGGCGGTTAATGCTGTGTACCTGAAGCGTCTATCAGATGCTGTGAGGGACGGCGATCCTATCCGCGCATTGATTCGGGGAACAGCGAGTAATAGTGACGGGTGGACTCCGGGGATCAACAGCCCCAGCTCCGAAGCTCAAGCGGCGATGATTCGCGAGGCTTATAAAAATGCTGGCATCGACAGCAGCGAATACGCAGAGACGGGATACCTCGAGTGCCATGGCACTGGTACACCGGCCGGAGATCCCATTGAAGTTAAAGGCGCGGCCTCAGTGCTTGCTCACATGCGTCCACAAGCGAACCCCTTGATTATCGGATCGGTGAAAAGCAACATTGGGCACTCGGAGCCAGGAGCAGGTCTCTCGGGACTCATCAAGGCAATGTTGGCCGTTGAGGAGGGCAAAATTCCCGGAAATCCAACGTTCTTCAACCCAAATCCTGCCATCGATTTGGATAACCTCCGGGTACGTGCCACCCGAATAGGCATTCCATGGCCCAAAGAATCCAACCACTACAGACGTGCAAGCGTCAACTCTTTTGGCTTTGGAGGCTCCAATGCACATGCCATACTAGACAACGTGGATCACTACATTGCAAAATATTTGACATCGCTCAAGATACTCAGGCCTCACGTTAGCTCGTATATCAATATGTCTGACATGCTGTCCTTGTTTGACGGATTACGGTCTTCCAAAAAGGGCACCCAGCATCCCCAAGTACTGGTTTTCTCGGCAAATGATGCCGATTCTTTAAAGCGCCAAATCGCGACGCTTTCAGCCCATCTTCTCAGTCCTCGAGTCAAAGTCAAGCTTTCAGATCTCAGTTACACACTCTCGGAGCGGCGATCCCGCCATTTTTGCCGTGCATTTTTGCTCAGCTACCCAACAAAGAGTGGACACGCCAGTAAGATTGCAGTGGAGGAGGCTCGGTTTTCCAAGATACCACAAGAGGCAACAAGAATCGGCTTCGTGTTCACGGGCCAGGGCGCGCAGTGGTCACAAATGGGGCTGGAGCTAGTCAGAACGTTCCCAGAGATAGCTAGGCCCGTCCTCGAGCAGTTGGACAGCGTGCTACAGGAATTGCCAGTAGGCATCAAGCCAGAGTGGTCGCTGCTGGAAGAGCTGACGAAATCTCGAGCCTCTGAGCACCTTAGCAAGCCAGAATTCTCCCAACCACTCGTGACAGCGCTACAGCTGGCACAACTAGCCGTACTGGAGTCCTGGAATGTGCGACCAGAAGCCGTTATAGGTCACTCTTCTGGTGAAATAGCAGCTGCGTGCAGCGCAGGACTCATTACTCCCAGGCAGGCTATTCTGAACGCGTATTTCCGCGGGCTCGCAGGTAAAGATGCTTTGGCAACCAGTCCGAAGGGCATGATGGCTGTTGGGCTGGGTGCAGAGGATGTCCAGTCGTACATTGAAAGCGTCAATACCCAGGGGGGAGATGTGGTAATAGCCTGCTACAACAGCCCTGCTAGTGTCACTCTCTCTGGATCTGCCTCAACATTAGCGGAGCTGGAAGGGACCATCAAGGCAGCTGGACACTTCGCCCGATTGTTGCGAGTTGAGGTCGCGTACCACTCGCATCATATGACCAAGATAGCCAACCGCTACGAGGAGCTGCTCAACGAGCACGGAGGGCTTGAAGATGGCGGCAAATGCTATAAGAGCTCGAACCATATGATCTCAACTGTGACTGAGGACGAGATTACTGGAACTCAAGTCTGTAACGCTGCATATTGGAAAGCGAACATGCTATCGCCCGTCCAATTCGATGGAGCTTGCAACAAGATGTTAACAACCAAGAAACTCGCTCCCAATTTCCTCATAGAACTTGGACCAAGCAACACGCTGGCTGGGCCAGTCACCCAGATTGCCAAAGCAGCTAAGGTCGATCACCTCACCTATACTGCAGCGAACAAGCGTGGCCAAGAGGAGAGCTCCCGCGCGATTTTCGATGTTGCAGGTAACCTGTTCCTGCAGAATGCCGACTTCTCACTTGACAAGGTGAACATCCGTGACACTACACCAGATAAGGTGAAGCCCGCGGTGATCGTCGACCTGCCCAACTATCAGTGGAAACATTCTACCCATTACTGGCACGAGAGTTTGGCCAGCAAAGACTGGAGGTTCAAGAAATTCCCCGCCCATGACTTGCTTGGCAGCAAAGTTCTCGGCACGCTGTGGCAGAGCCCTTCCTGGCACCGAATGCTCCGGCTATCCGATGTGCCCTGGCTGCGGGACCACCGGATTGGATCTGAAATACTCTTTCCCGCTGCTGGCTATATTACCATGGCCATGGAGGCTGTTCGCCAAACCGCTTTGTCAACGGCAACAGGTCAAGATCAAGATGTCCTGAATACGAGGAGTTACCGTTACTGCCTTCGGGATGTACAATTTCCTCGAGGATTAGTGCTCGAGGATGACGTCGAGGTCCATATCATGCTATTACTAGTACCCATGGCAAAGCTAGGGCAGGGATGGTGGGAATACAAAATTACATCCCTAGCAGAATCGGATTCAATAGCATCATCATCATCGTCAACCGTGTCACCCGAGAAATGGAACATTAATTGCACTGGATTGGTTCGACTGGAGATGAATCCGGATGCATCACTTCCTGGAGCAGCAGAAGGCATATGCAGCTTGCCTTTGGATAACCCGACACCTGGACAGTTGTGGTACAAGTCCCTAAGAGATGCCGGATACTCCTATGGCCCCGACTTCCAGAAACTGGTAGCAGTCGAGGGTACGGAGGGAAAGCCAAGCTCGCGCTCTCTTATCTCTTTGGAACCGCCACGATCCAAGTGGGAGCCGCAGTCCGAGTACCCACTGCACCCGGCTCCCCTAGACAGTGTCCTACAAAGCATGTTCCCCTCGCTTCATCGCGGGAATCGCAGTGCGCTGGACAGGCTACTCGTTCCCAGAGGTATCAGTGAACTCACTCTCTCTGGTCACATCTGGAAGACGGCAGAGGCCGTATCTGTGACCACATGGAACAATGTGTCGGGAGACGCGTCTTTGTACGATCCTGTCAGTGGATCGCTAATCATGCAGCTCAACGGCGTGTCATTTTCCCCCTTGTTGGATGGCCGAGAGAGTGTTTACAAGTCACATATATATAGTCAGTTGACGTGGAAGCCAGATTTCCAACTTCTGGATACAGATGAGAAGCTCCAACAAGCACTGTCCGGTGTTGATGACAATGCTGAGTGCCATGTCCAGGAGATCCTCGATTTGGCCGCTCACAAGGCGCCAAATTTGAGGGTGCTCGAGTTCAACCTCATGCCCGGAAGTATGGAATCTTTGTGGCTTGCCGGAGATCCAACGCCGCGTCCGGTTCGCAGCGCCCTTACTGAATTCCACTTTGCTGCCAACAGCGCAGATACTGCGCTCGCCGCCCAAGAGAAATATGCAGAGTGGCCAGCGGCGCGACTTGCCCGCTTCAGTGTGCTTAATCCGTTTAGTAAATCCTTTACTGTGCCAGCAGGGAGTTCCAAGTTTGATCTTGTGGTAATCAGGTGGTCTCAACATGGAACCTCTAGCGAGCTCGAGACCCTCGCGGGCAACTTGCGCCGCGTCACTTCTGAGGGCGGCAGTGTGGTATTGTATGACCCCGAACAGTCCAGTCCGTCAGAGGGTAAAAGTTTGATGAACGGGAATAACCCTTTCCACGCTGCACTGCAACGCCTTGGTCTCACCAAGGTTCGCCAGACAACGGATGGGAGTTGCATAGTTGCGGATGTCAGCCTCGAACAGACACCTTCCCTCGCCAATGATTCTAGCGTGGTTATTGTGCGTTTCTCATCTGAGCGATCCGCCTTTGTGAATCACACCATTTCACAGCTTCGAGAATTTGGCTGGAGTCTGACTGAGATCTGCATCAATGATGGATCCGGCCATGGGCTTTCGGAACTTCCGCCCAAATCAACTGTGCTCGTTCTCGACGAGTTGGCTCAACCCTTGCTTGCCACAGCAACAGAAGATGAATGGGCCGCTCTCCAGGCGATAATACAGGCAGAGTGTAACTTGGTTTGGGTGACACAGGGCTCGCAAATCGAGCCTACTGTGCCACTCAAGGCCGTTGCCCATGGTGTTTTTCGGACAGTCCGCGCTGAGGTACCCATGATTCGCATTGTGACTCTGGACGTCACGTCAGCTACAACGGAGAGTTTGAGCACAAACGCGTCTGCCATCAATATAGCTCTAAAAGAGGTAACTGCAGCAGAGGGATCTCATCCAATTGAGTGCGAAATTGCTGAAAGAGGCGGTCTGTTGCATGTCAGCAGGGTATGGCCGGATGCTGGGGTGAATAAACGCAAGGTGGAAGACAGCGGAGGAGGCCCGTCACCGGTGATAACCAATCTGCATGGTTCAAAGTCTACCATTCGCTTGGTTACAAGCAGACTTGGTAGTTTGGAAGCGCTACATTTCGCGGAGCAGGGTCTAGATGGACCCGAAGGTCAAGTGATGGGACCGGATGAGATTGAGGTCGAAATATTCGCCTCCGCTTGCAACTTCAGAGATGTAGATGTGGCTATGGGCCATATCTCTGAGCGCTCGGATGCACTCGGCTTAGAGGGTGCTGGCATGGTCGTCCGCGTAGGCGACTCTGTCAGCACTCGCTATGTCGGTCAGCGGGTGGCGGTGTTTGGCAGAGGCTGCTTTGCCAACCGCGTCACAGTCTCATGCAAGACTACCTTTCCCTTGCCCGATGCTATGCCATTTGCGGAGGCTGCAACGCTCCCCGTCGCATTTCTCACCGGTTTATACGCACTTGGTCGTCTCGCACATGTACAGGGAGATGATCGCGTCTTGATCCATTCAGCTTTTACAGATGTCGGGATCGCGTGCGTCCGACTCTGTCGGCGTTGGGGTTACGATACTTTCGCGACGGTGGGCAACCTGGAGCAGCGTAATTTTTTGGCTCAGGAGCTTGGAATGCCGGAAGATCATATCTTCACGTCGGACCCAACAGCATTCCCTCGTGCGCTTCTTGACGCCACCAAGGGTCACGGACTGGATGTTATTATCAGTCAGCCTACAGATGGCAATCTGGACTATGAGAACGCGCGGTTACTTGCCCCTGGGGGACGACTTATTCGGATAACCAACGGAGGCGCCGATGTTGGCAATCTGCTGTCCGCGGGATCACTCGCTCCCAACTGTTCTTTCCAGAGCTTGGATATAACAGCTTTATCAGAGGAAACTATCGAATCGTAAGTGAACTGTCGGTCCAATAATGGCTTACCCTTCACTCAGTGTTGGTACTCATATTTGCAGTGTGTTCTCGGGGCTGTCTCAGCTCATCGCAGATGGCAATGTGCCGTCCCTATTACCAAGCACACTCTTGGGCTATCAAGAGATACCCAAGGCACTCCGACTTCTTCGAGAAGGTACTCACGTCGGAAAGATCGTTATTTCAGACGATCGTGGCACGGAGCTTGCTGTTCCGGTAAGAGTTCGAACATGACTTGAACTGAGTCAGTTTCTAACCTTTCTAGACCCGACCCGCAACTACTTTGGCACAGAGTATTCTTAACCCTGATCACTGTTATCTCTTTGTGGGTGGTTTGAAAGGTATCTGTGGCAGTCTCGCCATCCATTTAGCCTCCCACGGGGCTAAGCACATTGCCGTCATGTCCCGCAGTGGTTATGGAGACAACGTATCCCAGAGCATCGCTCGCAACATCAGAACACTGGGGTGTTCAGTTGACTTGCTTCAAGGCGACGTTACTTGTATCAGCGACGTCAGGCGCGCTTTTAGCCAAGTCTCGGTTCCTGTTGGTGGGATCATCCAAGGAGCTGCCGTATTCAGGGTAAGACACCACTCCCAGAGCCATTCTTCGTTATTCAATCGGTACTGACCCAGCAACACTCAGGATCGGACGTTTGAATCCATGTCCCACGCCGACTACCACGCTGCTTTATCGAGCAAGGTGACGGGCACATCCAACCTACATACAGTTTCTCTCGAAACAAAACAGCCGATCTCGCTCTTCATCATGCTGTCTTCCATCTCCGGGGTGATAGGCCAGAAGGGACAGGCCAACTACGCTGGTGGTAATGCATTCGAGGACGCGTTCGCAGAATATCGCCGCGCATCGGGACTGCCCGCTATTAGCATCGACCTCGGACCTATACAAGACGTCGGTGTCATTCAGGGTAATGAAGATCTACAGAACAGGTTTGACGGAAGCACTCTGCTTAACATCAATGAGGGTTTGCTGCGCCGAATCTTCGACTACTCTATCCTTCAACAGCATCCAGATCCATCTCACCGTCTGAATCTCGCCAGTCAAGGCCAAATGATTACCAGTCTACTTGTTCCTCAGTCTGAAGACAGCGGTCTGCTCAGAGATATCCGCTTTACGGGCTTACGAGTCGTCGGAGCGGATGGTCCACGTTCACGAGGGGATCAAAGCAAGGGTAGAGAGATACAGAGCCTCTTGTTTCTGGCCCAATCCCAGGATCCCGATCGTGGAGCCTTGCGGGCCGCAGCTATCACAGTTGTGGGTGCCCGGTTGGCAAAGCAGCTTCGCTTAACTGATGCGCTCGATTCGGCACGTCCCTTGTCGTACTACGGTTTAGACTCACTGGCTGCGGTAGAGCTACGTAGCTGGGTGCGCATGACATTGGGGATAGAGCTCACCACATTGGATGTAATGAATGCGGCCAGCTTGGGAGAATTGTGTGATAAGGCTGTCGGGAAAATGGGGGTTGTCATGTAGTTTGCTGGTGCCTGGTGGTTATGGAGACGAGGACCGCTAGATATATAAAGCAAGCTATTACGGATGACTGATCCTCATTGAAGTTGAAGAGATAAACGAACGTGGTTTGTAATTTAGGTTCTAAAATCTCAGAAAGATAATTCTAGCGCCATCACTCTTGTAGCTGGTTCACCGTTAAATAAAACACTCAGAGATAAATGGATGTCCACCCCATGGGAGTCCACCCGCGACGACAGAGCGAGGCTTCTCTTCGCCGATTCTCCTCATTGCCGCTCCTCCTTCCCCATTCCCTTGCTCTTCATACAGTACTATACATGTATCCAAGATTCGGTCCATCACTGTCAATCCCAGAATCCTATCCAACCTCCGACTTAGTCCACAACACGGATGTACCTGTAGGGCTTGGCGGTGAAATCGCCATCAGTCCAACCAACAGGGCGCTTATACGCGACACAGCCGTAGGTGCCGCGACATTCAAGGGTATTGTACTCCTTCTTGGAACTGTCGGCCCATGAATGAAACAGAGTGACGTGGCCGGCCGCACCGCCAGTGCCGGGACCTAGGGTGCCAACCAGGTCACCAGGCTTGAGGTCGTTCCAGGAGATAGGCTTGGCGATCTCCGGGAGGCTAACAGTGTTGAAGCCTGGCGAAGTCGCATGGAGAGCCATGCTGACAAAGCCAGAGCAGTCTGTGCGGTATTTGCGGCCTTCAGGGTCCGGGTATTCCTTGTTCATAGAGTACGGGATGTGGCGTGAGACCCAGTACTGACCGCGGGAGATGATCTCCTTGCGGGTGATCTTGCCGTTGTAGGCTGAGTTGCCGTCACTCGGGCTGCCACCACCACACTCCTGGGTGACCATGCTGCTTGAGCCTGTCTTGACGTAGAAGTCGGTAACGTAGCAGCCGTCAGTTGTCTTGTCCCAGATGGAGTTGCCCTGAACGTCTTCACCATACGTCTGGCAGGTGATCTTGACATCGGCCCCCTTTTCGTATGTCTTGACGACCTTATCATTCGTCGATGGACCGGTACGGCAGTTGACTTTGTCGCCAGTAATGGCATACGCGTTAACCATGGAGGCAGCCGCAGCCAGGGTCAGGGCGACGAGTTTGAGCTGCATAATGGCGAATAGCGACAATCAGGTTAATTCTGCGGATGGGAAGGCTTTCGAGATGTGTCGCCGTGTTTCTGAGGATTGCGTTTGTGGATGAGACTCTGAAATGACACAGGTGATGGTAGGAAGTTTGGATGGCTTTATACTTGTAGTCAAATCGCTGCACATCAGGCCAGATCTGGATCCTACACAGTTCAACTGGTGCTTCGATCCTCGCCAGATGCTGATCTCGTTTAGATTGAGCAGCACCGACACGATCATCGCCAATATGGCCGAAATACGATTGATTCTCTGAGATGATCATCTCAGGATACGAACTCTCATCCGAAGGAGCTCGTAAATAGGCTTCCTAGTCGTATTCTCTTATTATATACGGCTAATAGGAGGAAGATCTCGTTTCCGTCGGGAACTTGACGTCTGCATCCACCTGCCGCCAACCACTGCCGTTCAATTGCTTGATGAATTGTCAGACAACATTGATATTCCTTCTCGGACTATCACCGAACTTACAGTACGTTTTATTTCCTTTTTTTTTTTTTTTTTTGGCTAAATGCCATGGTCGCACTCTGTACCAGCGACCCGTTGACGGTCTCAAAGCAAATTTGGCCAGTTTGACCTCCAGAAGGATACAGCAACATCCCACCATTCCATCAATCCTACCTTGGAGCCCAAATGATGATCTATATCAAACACGCGGCCGAATACGAAAACTATGTGGAGCCGAAGGTCGCCGTACCGCGATACTCTGCCAAAAATAGCCCGATTTCTCCACTTTGGCCTCGCTTAATACGAGTCGCATGGGGGATCGGCAGGGTTCATCTCAAAATGAAGCGGCTAATCGAGTCTTCAGAGAACATGATGTTGCTGGGCAGGGGAGCATGGTCAACAACCCACGTTCGCATGAAAAGCTCGCTACAGGGCATCAGGACCTGCATAATCCAATGTGTCCTGCATAGAACCAGCACACTAACACCAGTCGTCTGATAGGGTAAATGTGGTGATGCGCTATGGCAGCTACTATGGCTATAAATAGCTCCCATCGATATTTTGGACTATCATCAAACTTGTACCGTACTTCCGCGTTCAAACAATATTTGCGCGGGGTTACGGTGAATGGAAGTGCCCCTCCATGCATGATGCTCGCAATATTCTCTCTGTTTCAGCTGCTTGTGACCATAGGAAATATTTTCTTGAACAGATCGTCTCTAGAACTCAAGAACCCGCCTGGGGGTTCACAAAACTCGGCATAACCTGGTAGATGGACAGTCGCAGAGTCTTGGCAATCTGTGAGCTTTCCTCCATCCCCTCGTAGATCCGAAACTGTGCAAGAGCCGGTGCGACCGCTGCAAAGACAGCGTCAATCTCGCCATGGAACCCATGGACCTTTTTGGTAATAGCCAAAAGGAAAGAAAGAGCGTTGAAACACAGTCTTGCCAGGGCGAAAACCTTGAAGTACGGATAAGCCTCCCTACCTCAGATCTCAGATTGTATGCAAAGCGATATCATTACCACTTACCATGGACGCACCCTGGGACGCAATACCACCCAGCAGCTGGATACAGTCTATCATTTGGAACCCCATCGCCTTAGCCTTCGCAACTCTCTTGTCATCCGCTTGTACAGCATAATACGCGTCGAGTAGCCTTCGCAGAACCTCAGGAGCCCTGCAAAAAATAGCTGACCACGGACCTTAATTCACACTAGATAAATCTGGTAAGTATCGCGCTTGCGGGACTAGACGAGATTACAGCCAACTTTCCCTTCAAAGGCGATGAGCGCATGTCTATTGAAAGCTGCCAGATGAGTCCATTGAATCTACGGCGGACATAGCTACACATACAATGTGGACTTTGAAGGTTCTACTATTCACTGCATGTATTATCTATTGCTACTACCTCCACAGCCAGCGGCATACTCATATACTAAGGATACTATAGTATTGATATCAAATCGTCCTGATATTAAATCCTCTAGTATTCTTCATATTAATATTAAATACATCTAAGTACAGTAGTATCCAATACCCTACTATATAAGTATTTAATATCTCTACTAGTGATGATGATTCGATACTGACACTATAGTATTTAATATCAGTGCAGTGGTGCAACTATGAGCGGCCATAGTGGTCAGATGTAACCATTGTACAAAAGCCAAAGGCCTACATTCCATGGTAGCTATAGTCTGCTGTACACCGGCTCACCTGACAGAGTCTTCAATGTTTTGCGCGAGACATGTGCGTCTTGCTGAGACAGTGGTCTTAGATCCCTTGATCGAAGCGGAAAGCGTGTCCAAGAAAGCCCCAGAGCCAAACACTTGTCAAGAGGAATATAGCTAAGGGCAGTGATCTCTCCCCCATACGGACGCAATGTAGACCAGTATCCAATCTTTCGAATCCTTACCAAATGTGGGAAAGAATCCGGCGGAACTCATTGTCTCAGGCAAAATATGTAACTAAACAATACAATTAATATATATCTTAAGGGGACAAAGGGGGATAGAAATATAGCTGTATAAATAGGAAGAGCACTTGCGTAATGTTCAAGAAAATAGTTATTCCATGTTGTTACTGTGATAGATGACAGCGATAAATAGAACAATAGAAAAGAAGAAAGATCATTCAGTCTGTCTGCACAGGCTATGTACCTGTACCCGCATATCCTACTGCCTGAGGCATCACTCTCACTCTGATTAATGTCAGATCCAACTGCATGGTTATTGGTCTTGATTGACACTTAATCCTCTACTTGCCTTCAGCAGTGAAGATCAAAAAGAATGGATGCTCCTCAACGGCCACTGCATTAAAAATCCAGGCGACGGATGGAAGTCGTCAACATCGGTGGACGGAATCTGTATTTCCCTTTGGATGGTGGTGGTGGAGGATCCGCCCTGCTTAGACTGTCAGATTACTGTGGCAGAGCATGGACAGACGTCGGAAAAAACGCACCCATCATATTTCAGTTTGATCAGCACATCCCCATTCTCGTTGAAAACAGGGTCTTTCATAAAAAAAGTGCCGGCAGCAGGGAGACACAGGCGGTTTGCATTGGCCATCGCCTGGGACAGTGTGTAGCTCACACTATCCAGAGCAGCAGTCATGTTTTGCTTGACATGATCTGCAATGCTCTGAGCCAGATCCTCCGCGGTACTGCCCATTTTCATGTCTCCATACTCCTTATATGTGACTTTCACATCTTCGTCATTGTTCTCCTTTGGATGAAAGACTATCCCACCTTCTTCAATAGATGTCATGTCGATTGGGAGTTGCCAGTCGGTGAATACCTCCACCCAGAAACTGCAGCAACAGACCCAGCGACATCAGCAAGACACAGATGCCATGAGAGGATAGACAGGGCAGCACTCACCTCGTGCCACTCATACCGTCTCTGTGATGATCGATCTGATACCTGAACTTACTTCCTCCCTTCACAGTCAGTCTTTCAGTTCCAGCACCAAAAGAAACGGTGGCTTCAATATTATCACCTACACCAGGTTAGTTTCCTCGGCTTGCACCGGCACACGCAGGGAAGGGAGCCCAAGCATACCCCATTCCTCCCCGACCATCCAGTCATTCGAGTTATGAGGATCAGTGACTGTGTTTATCTCGAATTTCATGGGTGAGCTCGTTGACCACCCGCCGGAGGGGTTTGGAACCCATTTGTAATCATTGGCAGAAGCATCGGTATCCCCAATGTGATATCTGGGCCCGGTCCGCCAGGGCATGTCTGAAGGTGTGCCCGCATAACTGACATATGGTGTATCTGGCACCGGTGTCATTGCCACAACCACCTGCCTGGCTATCGGTAGCATCCAGTTCCAAAACAAAGCTCGGTTCATACAGAACGAGGCCACTCGGTCATCGCCATCGACCCACGGCCCACTATATTTCATGGAGCCCTCTGCCGGGGGGATTTTGAAATCAGACATTAAGAGATAGGACAGGGCATTGTTGTCCTGGTCATCCTTGTTCGCACCACTTCCATCCGCTCCACGCCATGGGTAACAGAAGTAATCGATACTGGTGGGAGGGAACGACGGTGCGTATTTGTTGACTGCACGAGCTTTAGCATTGATTGCCGGCACCACACGAGCCAGAACTCCTTACGCTCATCATTGTTTTGTTCACGTTGGGCTGAATACCCTAGAATGCTACTGCCGCTTTCGGACATGACCTTAATCCAGTGATCGATGAATTGAAGTACGCTGGCTTTCGCCGCCGGGGTCAATTCACTCAATTTGTGTTCGCCAAAGGTCGTCAAATCCTCGTTGAATTTGGTGCTAGCTGTTTTTTTCTGTAAGTAGCAAACACCCTCAAGGATCAATAGCACTCACATGACGCATCGATAAAGAGCTGCGCGAGAGAAAAGTTCGACTCGGGAAGGCCTGCACGCTCCTTGAATTTCTTATATTCCTCCGAGTCCTTGGTAATCTTCTTCTGGTCTAACAGAGGGAGAGACGGGTGGTTAGAGGCCGTTTCCATTCTTCTGGCCGGGGGAGGACACCCATTGCACTTACTGATAACCACATTGAAGGCGAGGACCCAGTCCTTGATGTCCCATTTGAAAAGAGTGTCGGAATCATCACTTTCATACACAGCCAGTTCACCATTCTTCAAGGCCAATAAAAAGTACAGCATGGGCTCCCGACTTTCGACGTGGAGGTTCACGGAAGGGATCCCGACATCAGCTTCAATATACTCCCCGTGAATGCTTTTCTTAAAGTGGGTCAACGGGCTATCGTCATCTCCCTGGGCAAGCTTCCACATGTTCTTGAAGCCTGCATTTATCACCTTTTGGGACAGCACAATGATCTGATCATAGGGATCGGGATTGGTCTTGGCGATGAAATTGTCCTGAGAGAAAGTCATGATGATGGACACGATTTTGATTTCAGTGAAGGATATCAGCCGGATGAGCTGGCTCTATGGGTATTCAATAGAACAACGTCCTCCTAAATAGGCTCTGGGAGGCTTTCGAAGAGGGAAGACTGCGTTTCTCGGTTGTCCGTTATTATCCGGTTTGTCAGGGGCCCCTTGCTCTGCTGCCCCACAACATCCAGGTCACTGCTTTCGATGATGTCTGATGGCTTGTATGGGGAAAACACCAGGCATCTTACACAGCATGATACGAAGGCGCCAACGCATACGTGCCTACAGTAAAGGAGCTGATGCTGTTAGGGTATCATCTGCGGTTATGCATATCGCCACAAATACCCCTCCTCCAGTTCGGAAAGCAGACAGGACAATAAGATACTCCGATTGTCTCCAAATTAAGTGGCTAGCTGAATCCTCGATGATCAACAGCGGGGGCGCGGCATGTATGGGCATCGAGCTCTACGTCCGCGGAATGTCCACTTTCTACTTGTCACATTGCACGCAGCAAGAATCTTGGAATTCGGGCATGCCGAGAGGTGCAGATGCATTGCGGAGGGGTAGAGCATCCGGGGTCTGTACAGGTATCTCCTTCTGTAGGATATTATCCGCTGTCGATCCTCCGCACGATGAGTTGACCAAAAGTATGTTCAGTCCATATTTGAATTGAGCACGCATCATTTCCGCGCGGACATGCACTTGAACCTTAGGTATGAGATCATTATTACTGCTGGGCATGCATGCAACCTTTAAAAAATCACGCATGCTGAGAGAGGCAGATGTGATGCGGAGGGGTAGATTCCCTGCTTTTCCATCACATAGCAAGATCTGGGCCCTCATTTCGAGCATCTAGGGTTGTACAGATGCTTCCACTATGGGATATTATCTAGTGTTGATCCCCTGTATGATGAGTTGGCCATGTTTGCCCTACTCCACCAAAAGCCCTTCCCGCCCAGATTAGAATTGAGCAGGCATCATTTCATCATTTCTGCACGGATATGCGCTGTAACCTGTGGGTATAAGGCCATCATTGCTACTGCGCATGCATGCGTCATTCAAAAATCGCGCATCACACGAAATACTATTCACTCATTGCATCACTGTTTTGGATTTGTGATCTCCGCAATGCAGTTTCTAGATGGTTGGGCTTGAGCTGGAGAGTGTCGAGGTTTGGGAGGCAGGACGGGTGGCAGTCTCGCTCTGAGGTTATAATAGGCACCCTTCGTTGCGCTGGATCAATCCTGCCCATCTCCATGCTGCTCTTGCAACACGCCATTTCTTCCATCTTTTTTTGTCCTAATCAATCGACGTCGGGTTTCTCCTTCATCATGTTTATCATTAAGAAGGACTCGGAGGTAATGACCAACTATGTGGCCGCGAACCCCGTTCCCGCCGGCGAGAACTTCGGTGTCTTCCACGACAAGGAATGGCAACCAGCCGTGTTCGCCCTCGGGGAGGATGGGATTCTCAGCCTCATCATAACCGTGGGCCGCGAGCCGACCAAGATCGACTTCGCGAAGGCCTCGGGTCTCTTCCCTCAGGATGTCAAAGTGCAAGCGTTTGCCGTCCTCCAGGCTCCCGACTCCAGCCTAGACATCTGCATTGCCACAGAAGCGAGCGACACAACTTCAAATTTCTACTTGCTGCACCACATCACTCTGGATGAAATCCCAGGCACCATGCCGTCGGCAAAGGTTATACAAGGGGTCTTTCCGACAGTGCATCACATCTTTATGGTATGTTTTGAAGACGAGCCACCGCATCCGGTGGAAGTCGCGATCGAGCAGTAAGAAAGAACGCTAACCATGTAAACCGCGAGCAAAGGGACATAAATCTGGTGATTCAGAACAGGCACTGCCGCTGGTCATGGTGGCTTTTAAACGGCCGGACCGGCTAACCAGCACGGAGGACCTCAACTACGTCAAGTTTGTCAATAAAGACGCAATCTTGGTGAAGTCATGGAGCCTTCCGGTCAATTCCAAAAAGATTTATGACATAACGTTGGTCACCTGTCCGTTGGGTGATGGTGTGATGGTCCTCTATGAAGGATTCACGGGCCACATGTATCTGGTATTCAAGGTCCTAGATGGAGGTGAAGATGACGACGGTGATGACTTCGCCGTCCAGGTTCCCTGTCCCAATGGTAAGGATACCTCTTGGATTGCGGCTGAAATTGGCACTCCATGCGTGGATCTTTCCGTCGTGGCCCCTCGACATGTTCACTGACCCTTTCACCAGGAGCAACCTGCCTGGCTTCCTTCCTGGATCCAGCCAAAAAGTGGACTGTCGTGCTGGTGGGCGGCGAGGCGATCACCGCGTTGACGTACAAAGAGTACCGATCACCCCAGGGAGGTCCTGGCACGGTAATCGATGAGCTGAAAAAGATCACTGACCTCAAGGATCTGCATCTCTCGCAAACCGGTGAGAACCTCCGTCTCTGGTACACCACGGCGGCCGACGCGGTCTATTACTACACCACCACGACGACGGCTCTCTCCGAGGGCGTCGTGATCCCCCTGCTTGCGAAAGGGCTAGGGGGCCGGATCTCCAGTCTGCTGTCCAGCCGACCCGCCGACGGGGATAGCAGGCTTTTGGTCAGTAGTCTGCTGTCCGTGGACGAGCACGGAAACCTGTCGTTGCTGCAGCAGGACCCCATCTCCCAGGCGTGGCAACAGTACCCGTTCTGGCATGCCTCGGTGGAGACTGTGACCCAGGTGACCGGACTCATGGTCCGCCTGCATGCGACAGTGGTGAATGACAACGACGGGGATTCCGCAGACCTTCTCCCGGGCTGCTGGTTGCGCGTCAGCTGTTCCGGTGTGGTTCGGTGCATTATCAACGGCCGTCACACCACTCTCTCGCCGACAGCGGAGTGGCACCAGACTGATGCCAAGGGGGTATTGAATATCCTGCTGCAGACGGACGATGCGACAATCCACAAGTTCGCGGTCGATGCCTATCGTCCAGCGCAAGCACCATCGAAGCCGATGGCTACAGCAGCGGAAAGAAACCTGGCCGACCCGGTCCTGGATCCGTCTGAAAAGGTGCTTCCTAAAATCGAGGGTGTCAAAACACCGGACGATGTCCAGAATCTCAAAAAGCCTGATGGAAGCCCGTTGTTTGCAAAGCAGCTCGACCCTGAAGATGCAAAAGGAGCGGTGACCGCATTCAAGCAGTTAGTCGCCAGTGCGAAGGATCTTAAGAACAAGGATAAGGATCGACTGCAGGCATATCACGCAGCTGTCGTTTCCCCCGAGGGCCCCAACGCTTCCCCAGATATTCTCGTCCCTTTCTGGTTCTGGTCGGATGTGGGGGACGCTTTCAACGGAATGTGGAATTGGCTATGCGATGTTGCTGACACTGTCTGGCACTGGACTTGTGACCTTGTCGGTAAGTCCAACTGGTTTTAGTTCTCCCATTGTCTCCATTTCTCTCCTCTCCGGAACAGTGATCATGGGCTCATCTCTGTCGCAGATGGTGTGTGGAAGTTCATCGTCCGTATTGGCGAGGAGATCTACGAGATCGCTCTGACGACAATCACGTCAATTGTGAAAGGCATCATCTGGGTCTTCAAAAAGATCGGTGCTTTTATCAAAGATATTATTGAATTCATCAGTTATCTCTTTGAATGGACAGATATCCTGGCTACAACGGACAGCGTCGCCGCAGGATTCAACGCAGCATTAGATTACGGAGAGGAGCTACTCAGTGGAGCTGACCTCAACGTACATAAGTGGTTGGAGAATGTCCGCACCACTATCCTGCAAAATCTCACTGATCTCCAATCCAATGACTATAAGCAAGCGCGGGTCGGCTCGGAGAAGATGACATCACATCAGGATGCCGCGGCCACAAACGACCGGGGCGGCAACGGAGACCAGGGTGACGACGATGAAATCAAGGCTGGAGTGACCTATAACTGGTCCACGTACTGTTTTACCTACGGCGGGGGGCCTACGAATGCGGTGCTGCACGATGACACCACTCTCGTGGCGGCGGACAGCACTCAAGACCAGTTGGTGAAGCTGTGGGACGATGTCCAAGACGAGGTCAAGATTATCATGAAGACCCTGATGAACGTGGCCAAGGACCTGGTCGAGTTCTTCAACCCCGCCAACATCAGCGTGCGGGATGTGGTCAATAAGCTGGAAAGCGACCTGATCAACGGGATGATCGATGCCTTGGAGAAGTTAGCTGACATTCTGTTCGATGCCCTGAAGCTGGGCATCGACATGATCCGCGATCTGGCCACCAAAGAGGTCGATATTCCCGTGCTTACGTGGCTGTGGAAGAACGTGATCGCCCGCGGACGACCCTTGACACTGCTGAATTTCTGCGCGCTGTTAATCGCCATTCCCACCACGGTGCTGTATAAAACCAAGAAGAAGCGTGCGCCCCCGAAGTTGCACGGGAGGTTGACGAAGAGCACCTTTGCCCAGTATGTCCAGGGTCAGGGAGACGCATCGCTCGCGTCAGATATCCTGGGGCTCAGTCGTGCCGCGGGGTCGAGCGTGGTCCTAGTGGGGGGTGAGTTCGACATGCTTTCGCTGGGGGTCGATGGCGTCTTCGAGGGGCTTGGGCTGGAAACGATCCCGATTGGACCTATCGACAGCTTAATGAACGTGTTGGATTCGGCGTCGCTCACCTTCGAAACCGTGGGCGGGTTCTCGACCTGGCCAGTCGGGGAAACCCCGGCCGCTCTATCCGGCGTGCCCACCGCGCTGGACACCAGGGATGCTATCAAATATGCGGTAGGTACTCGGCGATAATGGGTTACACATTCCGCACCAATCACGTCCCCTATAAACCGGAGAGACAAACTGACTTTCGATCTGTTAGGGGTGGGTCCTCACAGGGGCTGATTTCTTAGCCGGCACAGTCGTCAAGATCGTGGGCAAGAAGAAGAAATTGGAACGACCGGTGATCAAACGATGGAAGGGAACAGTCAGTGCCGTACTGTCGATTCCATCCCTCTGTCTTTCCCTGACGGGAGATATTATGGATGCCAGCCAAGACAGCAAGAAGGAGGTCTTAATTGTGGACGGATTCATAGAAACAGCAGCGTCGTTTGGCGCAACTTGGGGGAAATCGGTGGCAAGGTGGAACGACGAACTCGAGAATGAGCTCATGTATATAGGGTTGGCCGTCTACCAGTTTTGTACCCTGGTCAATTACGGCTTGAAGATGGTTGATTTTGTGGTTGAAGAACTGGACTGATGGCTGTGTGACTTCTGTCGAGTCAGTTTAGGCCAAGCTACTTCAATGACCAATTCCATTCTTTTTCTGAAAAGCAATGATCATTCTTCGTGGTCAATGCTGAGGACAGAAAGGTATTGTGATGGCCTTGATTGTTTAGCGGTCTCTTCAGGATTCAGGCACTAAATTTGTTTTGTCTTTTGTCCATAGTCAGCAATGCAGCATCAGGGACTTGTAATATTACTGCACATTGGGACAGATTATTGCATAAGAGACCTAGGAAGTTGTGACCAGGCCGCTAGACATGGCATTGGAAGGCATTACTAATCTATTTTATGTTTGATTAATTGTTTGGAAGTATCAGAAGCATAGCGGATGCTATCAGTTAGTATGGGTCACTACTCCTCCTTAATTAATAGGGCTAGCAGATACATAAAATAATAAAAATAATGTACTCTTTAAGATTACTATAAAAAGGGCGAAGAATACCTAATCTTATTTGAAAAACTCCGGTTCTCATCTTTGAATTCATGGCGCTTTGCCATGAAAATGATATCATTCTAATCTGTTATATCATTCATTCAACCCATTTTAGCAAACCTCTTAGTGGTAACCCATTCCTTGCATATAAGCACTATTCAGTTGGGCCTATCTGTTGTTCTAGCTTGTAGGAGGCAAGGCCTCAGTACTGTCCTAATTCAGTTCCAATGCAACTTTCTGTCTTTGCAATCTGATCTGGTGAATGTCGGTGTGTATTTTGGTAAGCTTTGCTGTACATAATGCAGCCAGGCGGGTACGTAGAGAGAGCCCTAAGGTGGAACGTGTTATACATGGAAGGGAGACACATACACAGGTGACAGAACCTACATGCAAGGGATGATGGTCCTGAACCTTAATATATCACACAGCTCACCGCCATACAAACAGAGGTACTAATCTAGAGGCGTGTTTATAAGTACGATACTTTTGTCCCATTACCCATAGTTTGCGCTTTATAGTAAGTAGATAAATTAACCAAGCATTCATTTCTCAGATGGCCTCTCCGAGTATGCTTATGATTGACATGATACGTGGCTGGCTTAATGCTCTCCAGCTAGGGGTCCTGGCAGGAGTAGTGTTGGTGTGTCTTCTCGGATAAATGTCCCTGTCTCAAGCTGTACGATGTTGACTCTTCTTCAGATGCTGTGCTATATTATCTATCAAACTTATTTTCACCCACTTGCAAAATATCCCGGACCCCTACTGGCAAAGTTTACCACCATTCGCGGGGCTTACTACGCCGTGAAAGGGGATGTGCACCTGGACATATGGCGTTGCCACAAGATATATGGTAAGAATCATACACTTCCTCTTTCTATATCATTACTTCCTATTAACACGACTTTAGGACCAGTCGTAAGGTATGGACCGAATTTTCTGGTTTTTAGCACCGTCCCTGCGGTGGAAGGTAGGCCTCAGGCTGTGCACATGTTATTTATCCCTCCGCGCTGATGTGAGCGAGACATATTTTCCCACTACACGAACATTGGAAAATCCCCATTTTACTCTCGATTAAGCTACCGAGCTTTGGATCTCATAACCTTGACCGACAGGAAGCAGCACGCAACTAGAAGAAAGCTATTAGGACGGTCAATGACAGACTCTAGAATTGCTAGAATCGAACCAAGACTTCTGTTGCATATTGAAAAGTTCTGCGATATTCTAAATTCAGGAACAGAGCAAACACTAGCGGACTGGAGCCAGCCTGTGGATATGTCTGATTACTGCGCATATTTAGCTTTCGACGTGATGACGGACTTAGTGTACGGAGTCAACTATGATCTTCTCGGAAGCCCCACGCATCGGTCTGTGATAAGGGACAGTGAGAATTCAAGACTACGAACTACGTTCATCGCATGGTTTCCTTGGGTTGTCATAGGGCGTCTGGATAAAAAATTATTTTTCCGGCAGGCCATTCAAGCAACAAAGAGGCATCTGAAATTCGTCACTGGCGCTATGAACCGTGCGCACTGTTCTCCTGAAACGAAAGAGGAGCAATCTACGGTCATCGCAGATTTGATTAAGGCTGAATCTGTAAAGCAAATCAGCAAGGAGGATATCTGGGCCGAGGGCGTGATGCTATCTGTAGTAGGTGGGTACTTCTTTCTCTCGAGTCTTGTTTTACGAACTCACACTCATTCTACACATACACTCAGCCCATGACACAACTTCCACAGCGATGTGCGCGACACTGTTTTACCTGAGCCGAAACGCCCATGCGTACACCATCTTGGCGAACGAGATTCGTGGAACGTATGACAATGCCGACGCAATCAGGATGGGTCCCCGCCTTCGGAGCTGCAGGTACCTCCGTGCATGCATTGACGAAGCTCTCCGAATGTCTCCTCCAGTTGGAGGCGTACTGCTGCGAGAGGTGGGATCAGGAGGTGCCGCAGTAGACGGGAATGTCCTCCATGAAGGCTGCATCGTTAGCCCCGGAATCTACAGCATCCATCACAATCCAGACTACTTTCCGAGACCACATGCATACAAACCGGAACGCTGGTTGTCAGGCAGTGAGCTAAACTCTAAGAACGAGAGGAAGGCGAGCCGGGCAGCGTTTATACCCTTTTCTACCGGACCACGTGCGTGTGTTGGGGTGTCCCTTTTCTATTGGGAAATCTCAGTCACTCTTGCTCGACTTATGTTCTTGTTTGACTTCAAGGCCGCTGAGGGACCCGATGGTGAGTTAGGTGCTGGAAGTGCATTTTCTGGGTTTGGCAGGACGGATCCCAATGAGTTTCAACTGTATGACAGAATAGGGTCTTTAAAATGGGGGCCTGTGCTTCAGTTCCGCCCAAGACAGATGGCTGTTTGACAACTTATTTCTAGGCAGCAAGAGATGAAGCAGCTCCCAAAGCTACTTTCTTAACATGTATAAATGACATGGTATTTTCATGATATAACTGAGTTGTCGAATACCGAGCCTGCAGAAGACACGACCAGATCTATGACAGTTAGCAGAGACCGTGATCCAAATCCACGAGAAAAGTCAGAAGAGAATCATCAAAAAACAGTAATTTTGTTCTTCTCTGTCGTTCTCTTATGGAAGTACAATGCTCTGTAAGTACGGGAAGGAATCAATGAGTTAATCAAAAAGTAGAACGATATAAGACTGAAAAAGGCCCAGTGTCTGACTAAGAGGTCCTAAATATGGCCAGTACTGTTCGATGATAAGCATCTTGTTGAATTCGGATCTTGATACCGTCACGCATAACTAGAAAAGAACGCAGCCCGACCCAAACCTTTTGGACTTGAGATACTCATAATCAGGCATCGCTTCACTCACACAGTTCTCAATCAACTCTCCAAGGCTCTCTCCAAATTCTACCTTCCACTTCCTAATCTCACCTTCAATGTCCAAACTCGCCGACGTCTTATCCTTCTGGACCCCACTGGAAGCGTTCAGTGTTTGCATGAATGCCTTCTTCAGATAGAAGGCGTCTTTATTTGTCCTCGGAGTCCAAGAGTATTGGACACTCGACTCATCTAGGCCCAGTAGCTTAGCAAGTCGGCAGACAATTTCGGGATCGTTAATGATATCATCGGCGTCCAGCAGCACAGGTGCAATAGAGTTGGCAGTGTCCCCTTTGCGGCCACAATACATAATGTACCAATCATACAACGAGCGTGTATAGTAGAAGGACATCTGTAGTTGTAGGTCCTTGAGTAAATACTCATGATCACAGCGTATGGGGTTTGATTCTTGAATTCTCATGACTCCTCGGCAATACGAAGGAAAGGCTAGGGCCGGGTGTCTGATCAGAAATATCGGCCGCCATGTCCCTAGGTACTCCGTAGGGAGAACAGTAGGGTTCCCCATTGGTTCGTCGTTGGAAGGTGCACGCGTAGGCGGCAGCGTGATATTGAAGGATCCATCAGAGGATGTGTGATCGATCCCGATCCTAGTACATGGGCTCCATAGGAAATTGCAGTGTTCTTTCGCGATAACAATTTTTCCATTAGCTTCTCCATTGGCAAGGTATTGGTCAAGGCCGTGGAAACACTGTTGGAAGCTTGTTTGGACACGGACTCTTTCATGCTTGGTCCACTCTGTGACAGGCTTTGTGCTGAGTCCAAGCGCCGTCATCAATTTTCTAGTCCTGAAGAATGTGCAAACCTCGTCCTCATCCCAGTGTACATTTGGTTGTTTCTCTAACCCCAGCATTCGGACTAAGAGGTATGATGTCGTCCGGGGCTGAGCGAGAAGGAATATCCGGCGACTCGGACCCGCATTTAGATCTGGGACGGTCATTTTCGGGGAACTGTGATCCGTTCTTGTCATTTATTAGGGGATAATCCAGTTTGCTGGAGAATATGACATACCTCTTCTGGCGTGGTACCGAGGCTGTATTAGTATGGATATAGATAAGTTGAGAAACCCGGGCACCTTTATACAGCAACACAGCTTGGCTGGCACTTAAGTTTGCGGTATCATAGTATCCTGATAATGGAGCACCTGACCGATCTTTTCTGGCTGCGAGGAGCCAACTGTCCAGAATCAGAAGATGTGTGGGAACTTGCATGCATACAAGGCCTATGCATGCAAAATTTCTGTTTGGTCAGGCGACTGGTGTATACAAGTCACATTCTATTAATCAAGGTGAAATGCAGTATTTCCTGATTTCACCGACTGGCGCTGATTCCCATTACCTGAGAAGGCATGCTTTTGATCACTGAAAGACAGCAGCATAGTTATTCTATCACTTATTTATCATACTGAAAGCTAGTCTACAAAGGAACATCGTGCTCTGTTCGTCTTGAGTCAAAATAGGCACTGAGCAACATCCTTCATACTAATGACCATGGCTTATGGCCTTCACATTGTTTAACTTAAAGCTCTATGACTCGGGCGGTTAAATGATCCTTCTTGCTAATGGGTGGAGGATGAGGTTGATGATTTGAAACAACAAAGTGGTGGTGAAATGGCGTTACGGAGGGCAAACTAAGAGGAGTCAATCGAAGCGTTCGAATGAAGGAGAGTAATTAGACCTCAACACAGCTGAGACGTAAATGTCGAAATAAGCGAGGACTGTATTAAAATGATTAGATACCGTTAAACTCGTTAAATGGGACGATTAAGTGAGAGTAGTGATATATGAAGTAATAAAGTAGGGGCTGTCCAATCAAGGTGTTGATGTGAGGGATAGTCAAGATGGTGAACAAAAGATAATGAAGAATGATAGAAAAACTCCCACTTAGTGAAGTAGGGACTGCAGTGAGGGATAGGGAAGAAACTGAGAAGTAGGGGCTTTTGGGTTTCGTTTCGGTTAGAGGGAAAGTTAGGCACAGGGTTCCAAGGTTTGATGTCGAGGAGTGGAAATAATCCGGTTAAGTGCGGCTGAATGGGGCAGCAAAGTCAGTCAGGCTGAGGATGCTGGAGGGTGGATCAGCATCCATTTTGACACTTACATTGCTTGAAAATAGGATACAGACAGATTTTCATGTAATTATGCAGAGGAGTATACGGAAATAATACTAGGCCAGAGATGCAAACTACCAGGTATCAAAGCTACAAATGGCAAACAGAAGACAGATTGGAACATTAAATTACAGTCAAAGCAAAGGTCTAAGGCATAGCAGTAGCATAGTGAGAAAGTGTAATATGATAGTCTCTAGATTAAATCGCATATCTGATTAGCAAATCATACGGCATCTATGCGTGTTTCTGATAGTGATATTCTGTTGTTAGGCTGACAGGCTCATGATCACTATACATTTATGAGGCTTATCATACAAATTCCGCCACTGTGTAACTATTAGGATTTGGGTTTCACTACTACTCCAATTGACGCATCGCTGGGTGAGAAGGCAACAGTAGCTCCCATTAGCAGGATGATCCAATCCACTCCCTTACTTTGTACAAAAGTTACAATGCAAACCACCTAGATTGGCATATTCTGCAGTTCGACATGCGGGATTTAATCGTTCAATCAGTCAAGATAAACTATCCTCCAGGCAGGGCATTTGACTCCAATTGGGATGTCCCATAGATGACCTAGCAATCCCAGAAATATTTAATACTCCTTATTAACTGGGTTTTGTGGAATCAATGCTTGGGCGTAGCTGCATAAAGTGTTAAGGCCAGATACACTGCATCAAAAATGACCTGTCAGGTACTGATCAGTCTGTGTGACACTTGTCTGTCAATCCGGCTAATTTAATGATTGGTAGCACGTATCAACAGGCAGCAAGAATGCAAGAAGCTTTTGAACAGCATTTATAATTTTCTAATTTGCTATGCTTTCCCTGATAAACGTATCATAATTGCAACAGCTTGCCTAGTGATTCGCAGCGAACTGGATCATCCGCAGCCTGATTCAGTCCGCATTTTCATGATATATGTGTCGCTACAAGACCTATAGGAACTCGCATTACCTAGCAGGAATCTAGAAACACGTCATATAGCTTGGTTCTGCAAGGCTGCCCAGTCCCATGCCCGCACTGGCCGGTCTTGCTCGGGCTTCGTAAGATCCCATACCTCCACATCTGCGGGCAAGGAAAAGTCCTCGGACACAGGGAAATACCTCTCCACTGCCTGCTTCCGCACGGGCTTCCCGGTCCTGGTCTCGGGAACGGCCTCGCCGTCTTGCAAAATGCGCAACAGGGTTGGCAGTTTGTACATAGATAGCTTGTCCAACAGGTCAGATCTGATGGTTCGTAAGTGTACCTTTGCTTCTTCCTCCGTCGACCCTGGGTCATCATGCGTGGTCTTCGGGACTCGCAAGCGAACGAGTGCAGCAACTCGTGTTCCATTCTGCAAATCTGGAACGGACAGAATGTAGGCTTCGGAGATGTAAGGGAGCTCTAGAAGGTGCGCTTCGACCTCCAGCACAGGGACCTTATAACCGCGATGTCGTACGACTGCTCGGTTTTGTTACAATGGGTCCAGATACAGGGATCGGAAGAGCTCACAGTCCGTAGATGCCCGACCATCTAGCACATACTGATCTCCAACTCGATGCGCGAGGTCTCCAGTTCTGTAGAACCCTTCATCGTCGAAAGCCGCTCGAGTAGCGGCTTCATCGTTGAGATAGCTGAGTGTGATATAGCATTAGAAATAATTCGATCAAAATTTGCAGCAAGGGTCCCACCTACTGAGAAAACAATGACTCGCTCTTGATCAGGATCTCCCCATGGTCTCCCTCGGATAGCTTGACTGTGACGCCGGGAACTGGCCTCCCGATGCACCGCTGCCGATGTGTGGTCAGAAGCTCAACAATGTCTGATGTGCGGTACGGTTGGAGACCGAACTTACATCGATATATGCATCGGTATCGGCAATAGCTTGGAGAGGGCGCAAAGCCAGCTCAGTCGATCCGTAACAAATGGTCAATGGTTTTCCGATGACTTCTCGCCAGAATCGCAGCATCGACGGCGCACTGACTTGCCCACTGACACGCGCAACTCGAAGTTCGCGAGCTCCTCGAATGTATTCATCGCACTCTTCAACGGGTAGGGCACTTAATCTCTCCTGGAAATGTTTCATGAGCTTCGTATACATGGAAGGGCCGCAAGTAAGAATTGTGACACCTCCTTTTCGTAGGCTTTCCCAGATCACTTGGACATCAGACTCCGTGATTTCGACGCGCGAACCTCTCATCAACCCTATGATCAGGGGCAGTGCTCCGGAGATCCAGTGGGCTGGGCGATGACTCAATAAGATATCATGACTCGTCAAGGCCGGGCATGTGTAGAAGATCGTCCGGTCGTGCACGACGCCCTTTGGAGGGCCCGTGGTGCCGGAGGTGAACAAGACCAGGCTGGGTCGAGTGCGCGCAATGGTCATATCTTTATCAATCTCGACCTGCGAAACGGGAAGTGCACTACACTTGATTGCAATGGGTATGATGGTGACCTTTCCGCTGTCCGGTTGGGAATCCACATATTCCTGGATTTCTGTGGCGTGTTTCAGGCATTGTGATGCAGTGAGGATGCAGTATGAGTTGCATTTTTGCAGTAGATGATGGGCTTCCTCAGCTAACACGGATGTCGCTGGGGCACCAGCGGTTAGCTTTCTGCACTTTCACCTGTTTTCTCTCCTCCTCAAGTCTGTCGACCCCTCTGAAACTCACACAATGGCACTAGAGCCCCTCCCAACCCAAGGATGGCCAAAGATGCAATGACAAACTCATAGTTTCCTGGAGCGAGAACAAAAATGAATGGTTTTTCTTCCACAATTATTAATTTATCATTAAACATCGATTGAGGGAGCGCTTTATAGATGGCCTGCCGCATGTTCAGCACATCGGTGAATAATTGAGTGTAGTTTGCATCCACGTCATTGTTAGGGTCGTGGATGACGACATGCTGAACCTCATTCCAAGCCTTGATCAAGTGCTCAAAAAAGGGTTCGTTCGGTAGTTTTCCAACTTGGGGTGGCATCATGTTGCATCCAGGAAGGTGTTTTTGGCTGTATCACTGAGGGCACGAAGTCTTTAATCTGACGATGTGGTGAGCGTGCAGATAGTAAGTGAAAGAGAAGTTGAAGAAATGGCGGCCAGATCATCTGGTCCATTAAGTTCAGACAGCCAGCCTTCTGGAGGCGCATAGGTATGAGTGGTGGTAAGGCTCGGGGCGAGGTCGCATCCCAAAGTGGTACATCTTCCAGAGCACGCACTGTATACTGTTCTCTCTAGGTGTGTGAGAGGATGATCAACATGTAGCCCATATCCTAGAACGGTCAATACCGAATCAAAAATGTCCTGGTGAAGTAGCGGTGAGAACATCTTGAACCATCCCTGAATAGAAAAACACAACCGAAATAAAGGACTCGGTCCAATCGTACGGTTATACAGCTCATAGGCCTATTAGAAAACCTAACTTCAAATATAAATATTGGAGGGTTATTGAACACTCAGATTGTCTATAACCTAGGGGCAACAGACAAGCTGCAACTAAACCTCTCGATAATCAACAGTATTCTCAATATGACCAATACATCTCCAAAACGTTTCTGGCTCATCAGCTATCCGCGAACAGCATCGAACCTGCTCAACCGAATGCTCGCTCTGGATGAACAACCAAACGTACTACCATGCGACGAGGGAGGGTACTTTTTTAGGACACCATACAGGCTCACATCTGACCTCAAAGTTCGCTGGCTCCCACTCACCGAATGGCCGCGGGAGGCGAGCGACCGGCTAAGGAAGAGCTACCAAAAGCATTTCGACGACCTCGCGGAGTACCTTAACCAGGGCACAGCGCAAGGCAAAATCACTTTCTTCAAGGAACACCTCTACTTTGTCATCGACCCGACGGTTCGGTCTCGGTTTCTCTTTGGCGTCGACATTGTAACCGAGCAAGGCTGGAAAATGCCACGGCCTTCATCGCACAGCACACAAGGGTCGCAAAGTACCATAGATTGGGCACTAAATGACACGTTGATCCCGGACGATATCTTAGGAACACTTTGGCCCGTCTTTCTCATTAGACACCCCGCCCTAGCCTTTCCGTCTTTCCTCCGGACGTACAGGGACTTGCATGGAATCGAAGCATCCCAGTCCAAAGAGGCGGAGCTTGAATTCAATATGGTCATGACCCTGCGATGGACGCGAAGGCTGTACGAGAGGTATGTCTTAACCCAAGAAGGATGCAGCTACTCTGAGGACGACGCCAGCGTGAGCGGTCCGATCATTTTGGATGCAGACGACGTCATGACGGAGCCAGAAGTGCTTGTCCGGTTTTGCAAGCTTGTCGGTCTGGATGCCTCGAAATTACGATTTACGTGGGAGTCCATCAAGCCCGAGGAGGCCCTCGCTGCAGACGAGCTGAGAATCAAACGGCGGATGTGGTCGACCCTCCTCACCTCTGAGGGAATTTTGAGCGGGAAGACGTCCCATGATCTGGACATCGACCGCGAAACTCTCCAGTGGAAAAAGGAGTTCGGTGAGAGTGATGCCTCCAAGGTGGAGAATCGGGTACGAGCAGCTATGGAGGATTATGAATATTTAAAAGAAAGACGGCTGCAAATTATTTAGTCAAGTGGTGGGCCTGTGCATGTAGAGTGTACATATATAGATATTCCAAGCACCACAGCTGCTTCAACACAGTAGACCCAACCCTTCTTGGTAGTACCAGAATTGCCCCCTGAATAGAGCTATTCCATGTGTGGGACGTGATATTGAACTGCTTCAAGGTTCCGCTTTGATCCGAAGTGGCCTGGCTTGGTGCTCTTCACCTCAGGCACCGCAGGGCCCCCGAAAGGCTTCATCCATAATAGGGAGTTCTTCTACAACCATAAGAGCTGCAACGGTTCCCAAGATGATGCGGTTATATATGGATTCTGTGGGAAAGCATGTGTTGTTGCAATGCTTTCAAGCACTTGGCAATATTCATAGTGAATAATAACGACAACGACGGCTGGAAGCTACTCAAAGTCGAATGATAGACCAGTATTAGCCATGCGGTCCCAGTATATTGAATCAAAGATCTTCGTCTGCTTGGCAGTGAATTGCTCCCTCCAAGACCCAACTTTGCCCTTGCGGAAAAGACCAGAGTGCCCCTCCTGATTTGCCAAACTGCTGAATTTGTCGGCCTTCATCTTGGAAAAGCTCACCGTATCCCTGATTTCGTTGATCTTTGCGTCTTCGACCTCAATATGGAGGAAGTTGGCAATCCTTCTGAGTTCTGAATCAAAGTTCTTCTGCAGGTCTTCGTATTTCACGAATAGCACATTCTCTTGGTGCCGGCTCTCCCACCAGCTCAACACGTGGTCATACCAATTGCCTCGCTGCACTTTCCCCGTGACGAACATCTCAAACCATCTGTCCCATCCGCCGTCAAAAAACCCGGACCAGCTCTGATTTCGCTCAAAGTGGTAGTAAGAGGTGCACACATCCTTTGGGTTCCGAGCGATGTAGATGTATCGGCAGGGGCTTCGCGCCGGAGACCCGAGGGCCATATGATAGGGCATGTGGGATTTGAACAAGCGAGGGTCATCTAACTGGGCCAAATCCTCCGCAGTCCCCTGGAAGGTCCGGTCACTCTCAGGCCAGACGTAGGAACTTTCAAGGGAGTCATTTTTCTTCCCGGTCAGCAACACCAGGATAAAAGCCAGCCAGGTCGTCCCGGATTTTGGATACGACACAAAACAAATGTCCGTTGGCCGTGTAGGAAGGTCTCGAGAGACGGCGAGCGACTGGTCTGTTATTTCGGGCGGCATGACCCAGCCCTCGAGAAGACGGTAGCTGTAGCTAGACGATACGACTTTTTCCAGGTGATCAAGATGTTGGGCGGGTGCCATTTTGGAAAAGAAAAAGACAATTGAAAGACTCAACAACTTTGATGGCTGTTGAGGAGGATTGAGGAGCTTGATGTGGGTAGACGTTCATGTGTGTTTCGTATGGATGATCATAGAATTGCGGTCACACAGTCAATGCAGGGTGAATCCTCCGCCTACTGCGACCTGACAGGGTCGGGCTTGTCACGCCCAAGGGAAAAATACATATGGAGTACTCTGGTATCCTTCGGTCAGCTTGCTAATTGGCGTATTGAGCTCTGCTTTAATCAGTCAACTGTTTTGGAATTTACCTATCCAATCTGCGAATATCAACAATTCCTCGTAATGTGAATTGCACCACGTGCATATGATCTGTAGATTTCCTAAAGACGAACAACGCCAACCTTACTTGTCCCCACTAGACTACCTGCATACCTATTATCCCTTGGTTCGCTTAGAGACTGCATGCTATGTGACGTGGATAGATGTGTGATGTATGCTAAAGAGCCTCCTTAATCGCATTCATTCTACAAGGGGTGAGAAAATAGACTGTATCATCTTGAACATATCCTTCTCTCGGTAAAGAACACCCTACTAAAGCCTCGAAATGCGGCTAGTCCCAGAGGGCATGAATTCATGGAGTCCACCAGAATGTGGCAGGCTGTAAATTCTTCAAATTGTGTTACCTTCCGCTGAGTTTGCAAGCCACTTTTGGCTGGCTGATTGTTATTCACAAAATATAAAGTTTCTGATACTACATGGTGGCTGCTTGGCCAAACAAGGGGTGGGAAATAGCGGTGTAGATGGAGTGTTCCTGCTGTATCTGCGAGTCATGGTAGAATTTCAATGCAGCAGCCCATCTCCGGAGTTGCTACCAGAGATCCATTTAGGGCGGGTTGGGCTGCGCTGCAGGGTAGATTGTACCTGAGCTCGCTCTGGGCTTGGGGAAGAAGCTTCAGAGAAGAATAGCGCCGGTCATGGTGGGATTTTCTAGAGGGTAAGTGAATGAGCACTCATTGTTTTTCTGCCATATATGGTTATATTATATATTTAATGGATTTCTGAAGCAGCAGCCCTGGACGCTTAGAACGGTCTATTTGACTGTACGGGCCTTTTTTGACCGAACATAATGCATCAAGTAGATGTGCTGATTGTTGGTGGGGGACCCTCAGGGTGAGGCTTTTCTTTTTTTCTCAATATGATTAAATCATGACAGAACGAATGGGACATGACATAGGCATTGACGTGATTTTAGCCTGACGTTGGCCACATGGATGGCACAGACAGGTGTCAGGGCGCTGTTAATCGAGAAAAGGACGTCTAGAACACACATCGGCCGTGCAGACGGACTCGAAAGTCGCACCCTGGAGATCCTGGACAGCCTTGGAATAGGCCAGCAGATATGGGATGAGGCAAATCGGACTGTGGAAATTTGTCTTTGGGTATGCAGGTAGCGCTTGTTTGCATCTCTCTGCAACTGATCGTCAAATTCTGACGCATTCTGCAGGACGACCGCAAAGAAGGCCTCCTTCGACGACAAAAGATCTCCGCGAATACCAAACCAGGGCGTTCTAGGTTTCAGGAATGCACTTTGAGCCAGGGCCGAGTTGAGGAGCATCTACAGAAATTGATCGAATCGCACAAGAATGTCGAGATTCGACGAGGAACAGTTCCCACTTCTCTCGAAATTGACCATGCTCTCCTTGATGATGCTACTGCATACCCCTTTCGAGTGCGTCTGGGAAACGCCCCTGTAGAATCACGCAGCTTTCGCAAGCCCACAACCACAGTGGAAAATTCAACATGTCCAGAGAGCCCTTTTGAGGAGATAGCAGCCCGATACGTTGTCGGGTGCGATGGAGCCCACAGCTGGGTAAGGGCACAACTTGGATTTCGCCCCGCAGGCAACTCTCTCAATGAGCAGTGGGGGGTCCTTGACTGTGTACCAATAACAAACTTCCGTTCGTCTTTTCATTCCTTTTGAAACACATCAGACTGGCTAGCTTACATGGGGTTCTAGCTGACATCCGCAAACGAAACGTGGTCAAAACCAAATTTGGGAACCTTATGATCATACCGCGAGAGAGAAGGATGGTGCGGGTGTATGTCCAAGTGTCCCCCATCACTGCTGCAGAGTATAAAGACTGTGAGGATCCCGACTTGCTTATGGATGCTATTCGGACCATCATGCAGCCCTATTCCTTTGGTTATTCACGTGTTGAATGGTCTACTGTATATGACGTAAGTAATTACCGCCATTTGCGCCATGGCGGACCTGGCTGCCGTGTTTTCCTCTGATTTAAATGCAGGTTGGCCAATGGATCTGCCCTCAGGTTTCCCTTGCGGACCGTGTCTTTCTAGCTGGGGATGCTGTACATGCGCATTCCCCTAAGGCAGGCCAAGGTATGAATGCCAGCATCCAAGATGCCTATAACCTCGGCTGGAAGCTTGCCTCTGTGGTTCATAGCGCCATGCACCCGAGGGTGCTACAAACGTACGGAGAAGAGAGGCTCATGGTGGCGGAAAGACTGGTCAATTTTGATAAACGTATCTGCAGATATATGTGTGGAGTGAAGCCAGAGACAAGACCATACGGCTCATTTGACAATGACCATATATGCGCTCTTGAAGACGAAAACTCCTCTGCATCAGGCATAGCGGTCACGTATGCACCGAATGCATTGATTAGCTCAACAAAGCCACAGTGCTGTCTTGAAAGGGCTGGGTTGGCGCTTCCATATTTCAGCAAGCCGCATCTGGCTAGGAATATCAAGATCGGTGCTAGGATACCGAGCGAAATTGTGGTCAGCCAGAGTGATGCTCGGCCGTGGGAAGTTCAAAGTCTCCTGAAAAGCACAGGGGAGTGGAACCTGATTGTCTTTGGCGGCGATATCTTACAGGAGGCTCAAAGAATACGAATCAATGCATTAGCAACTGCACTCTCCTGCGAGGGCTCATACATGCGCCGATTAAATGAAAGACGCCATGAGGGATATGTTGTTGGGACTATCCCCATCTACTTGATTCATTCCGCGAGTAGACTGGATATCGAGTTATTAGATCTGCCAGAAATTTTCAGGCCGTTCAGTGATATGCATGGGGTGGACTATGGACGTGTTTATGCGGATGAGAAGTCGTATCACTCCGGTGGGGGCAATGCATATTCGTCCTATGGAATCGCACCCGAAGGCTGTATGATTCTCCTGAGACCAGACCAGCACATTTCCTTTATCGGAGACTTGGAAGATGTTGCCAATCTCTCTAGATTTGTTGCTTCTTTTACATCTTCGTTTAGCTAATCCAAGAGCTATCTGCTGTCACACAATGAAAAAGTCCTGGATGACCTGCTCCAAAACTCATATCCAGTATGTTCCAGCTTACTCTTCCAGTGAAAAACACAAACAAAAACAAAAAAAGAAGAAAGAAAATGAAAGAGGCCAGATTGATCAGGCAATTAGTACTTCATATGTAAATGAAACTCGCCCCATGAATAGTCAAACAACCAGTCAATTGAGACATTAAAAATTGTTTTTGATCTACTCATCGCCATGCTAGAAAAATTCAATTATCAGTCAACGCCTGCTGTAGAATGTCATACTACAGACGCCCTTCTCTTTTGGCTCTGCATTTCCTCGGCAACCAAAATATGCAATTATCATGCCCTAACTAAACCTTCTGATTAGGCTGTAGAAATTTCCATTGATATATGATTGACCAAAAGAAATGTGACCTTGGCTGAACAGTTTAGACCTGGAGTGCCATCTAGCCGCGAGGCTTACAGCTCTCGACTTCAGCCTCCAATGGGAATTCCTGTGAGTCTTTGTCCAGGTTATTATAAATCTTTCCAATTTGTAACTTCATTGGAGCTGTATCTCTCATGCATGTTCAGGGTCACGTACCCAGAGTCTTATAAGATGGCCCCTGTTAGCATCAGTTCATATTCAGTAACATTCTAGGTGGGTATATACTAACCGCTGCCCTGGTGTGTCTCTGAATGACTCTCAAGCATGAAGGATGCTGATTTTTATTCACATGTTTAATATTGCCTTTTTGGAAGTCAAGAAGGAGTTGTCTCTTGTTTTCTTGCCACACACATTAGTTGCTCGCGAAAAATAGTGGTTCTAGTCGTTAGCACTATACCAGGAGAAGCCAAGGTCATCTAAGCGCTAATCTGGGCTAGCTTAGGTACTGGGGTACTCGACGTGCCACTTATTAATATTGCGCTGTTATGTGTGCCGCCGTTGTGGGTAGGCAAACCCTTCGTGGGTTGAGGACGGGGTTTGGATTTGAGAGAAAAGGGGATCCCTGCCGAAGTCCACTTGGTATAGGTACGGCTCTAGATAGTTGACCAAATTCAGCCAATTTCCTCAATGAATGACTAGGCTTGATGAGAGCCTGCTAGTGATGAAAACCCATTGTCGCATTTATCTCTCTCTTCGTAGGGTCAAACCCGGCAGACGATATGTGACAAGTTCAATGCCCAATATGCATCTTGCCTGAGGCTGTTAGGATGTTGGGATGGATGTATTGTGGCTCTGAGAATGGTCGAACTGTAAAAGTTGAATTTCCCAGCTTTCAAGTCTATGCTTTCTCTACTGCATGCAGAGTGATTTTTACAAGTGGCAGTAAATTACGACATCATCATCTTAGTAGTAACAACAAGCAGAATGGGAACGGCAAATATGGTCTTCACCACAGGTATCTATTTTCAGATAAACATCTTCATAGCACCGGAAACTGTAATGTTTCCCTGAACGCACGCATATTAGACACAGTGACATGTGAGATGAGGAAGTATGTGATCAAGGGGCCTCTTAAGGATTCCGACGGCCAATCCAAGCTTTCGGGTCCTCTATCTTCTCTGTTTGCCAGGTCCTCTAAAGTGCATCGCGGAGTCCCGCTGAAAAGGGCTCAGTTGTCCCCGAATGTAGAGAATGAAGTTTCGTACTTGGATGCTTCCTCCTCGATAAGCGATGCGTGTCTGGCACTGCGAACGGTGGCCTTCACAGGGAATGGCTCATTGAGGGATTGGTGGTTGAGTCTCTGGTCGTCGATAGGCCCGTTCTAGACATCTCATATGTTAGTGACTCGTCACTCTTCTCCAAGACGAGGAATAGAAGGCAAAGGTGAACGAACCGGACTCAATTCGAAACAATAAAGCAAACGGGCAAACGCAATGAACAGAGCTTGCTCCGCAACTCTCCAGCCGACGCAGATCCGACGGCCGCCCCCAAATCCCCAGAAGTTAGGTATCTTATCGGCTCCTGAACCATCAATCCATCTCTCGGGCCGGAATTCATGGGCGTTGTCGAACTCGCTCGACAACCCGATCGAGTTGATCAGGAAGCTTGTGCCGGCCGGAATAAAGTACCCATCAAACTCCAGGTCCTCAGTGAGTTGGTGGGGTGGAACAATGGGGACAGTCGGTCGCCAGCGTAGAACCTCTTTGATCATAGCGGCTACGTAGGGCATTGCCGGCAGATCGGACATCCGGGGAAGCCTGAGCGATTCACCATCCGTGCACACTCGATCGATTTCCTCGCGTGCCCGCGCCTGGGCTTCGGGGCGCGTGGCCATGGCCATTATAAACACGTTAATAGTCATGCGTGTGTTGTCACCGCCGGCTGCCATAACAGACGTAGCCAAGTACATGGCCTCTTCATCGTCCCCAGAGTACCTCATATCTGGATGAAGAAGAACGTCGCGGACGAATGAGGGCGGTGCCGAGCCTTTGCTCACGGCGTTTTTGATGGGCTTCCACCATTCCTCGAAGACATGGCGGTGGAACGAGCCCATCTCAGCCCAGAAACGCCGCCAAGGCTGTAGGAAATGAGGGAGCTTGCTCAGCAAGGGGAAGAAATCCACGTAGCTCCGGTTGATGCTCATGACAAACTCGATTGTTACCCTCTGATAATCGTCGAGCTCCGCTTTGGTCTTGTTCAGGGGGTAGCCCATAACGATCCTGTAAAGCACGGATGTGGCATAGCGATAGTTGTGAGCATACCACAGGTTGGGCTCCCGAAGATATCGGCGCAGCATGTCCACGCTCTCGAGCTCCTGCATGCCGGCGTAGACCTTGAGATGCGAGCCACTGAGCAACTGATGCATCACACGGCGTCCCTCTCGCCATTCTTCTTCTTGTCGTATCACTGTACGCTTTCCGTTGCTCACCAGACCACTCGCGACGGGCATATAGGGTCTCTCGTTGGTAATCTTCCCTCGCTTGGCGATGATTTCCGAGACGACGCGGTCCGAGTTGAGCACAACCCACGTCTTGGATCCCATGTGCAGCGTCACCATTTCACCGTACGGTATCAAGGAGGCTAGCTGCGGGATGATTAGATCAACGCGCATTCTCCTGTTGGACGAGTTTGAGACTCACCCACTTATTGAATGAAAGGGCTCCGCGACGGCGGGCTTCCATCATCTGGTGCAAGTTTCCCAAGACCGGTACGCCCGGTGGCCCCGGTGGCATTGCCCATCTCTTTGTGCCAGGCGACCATTTCAAGTCTGCAGGTTTGACGAACTGAACGAGCGCTACGCAGCTGCTGCATAGAAAGAGAAAGAGACCCAAAAAGGGGTAGAACGAACTTTCGACTGGGTACATGCTGGCCGTCAACGGTTAAGGGACAAGATGGAGTTGGTAGTTCTGGTGCTTTTCGGGGTATTGAGAAGAAAGAAATCCTAGATGTCATTCTCCCATGATATCGCTCGAGTGGGAGAGGGTCCGCCGTCGGCAAAGCAAATATTACTACCCTGTGCAGCGTGGGAGAGCACATTCGGGCAGGAACTTCCATAAGCGTATAGCCGACTTACATTATGCAGGTGAGGCCGAACAAGCAACGCAGGGCAACTAAGTATCTCAGCTCCCGGCAGCCTTGACGTAGATGGCTTGCATCCTAAGTCCAACCTTTCCAGCGGCTTCTTACGGATAATGCTAATAGTTACCTCAAATTTCCCCAGGCATACCATATGCATATTCCTTTGTACATGGGTTATCGGAGGTACCGGTACTATCTGATCCACTCATCGGCTGCATGGAGGGTCGAGACCGCTAAGACCATCTTCTCCGTGAAGCCGCATGCCATTCGAACAAAACCGAAAAAAAGATTCCGCCTCAGTTGAGTTACATTTCCTGCATATGAATTTCAATATCTGTACCATATCAAGCATTCAAGATCACTACTATATGACAAGTTAATATCGACACTATATGCCATTCGATATCCCTACTATATCATGGTTTGACATTTAGTGATTATGGATATAAGGGAATAATAGTTGGTATGAAATGTAGTTCAGAGATATATATATACGGAGCAGTGGTAACCGTTGTAACCACTTGTTTAAAAATAATTCTTTAACCACTCATCGAACTCCTGGAATACGGATTCGATATTTTAGATATAAATTAGTTTAATGATAATCACCATATATTTCATATAACAATTCTAAGGTCCTATAAGTATATTAGGCCTGAGTAATAGGCATATCATCACGTACGCCGAAGGGAACAGAAATTAAAATCTAACAGTTAGATGCGTAGCAAAAATGCAAAAACATGTTTACAAAAGATGAATTTGATGTTTTTTTTTCAGTTTTTGTTCCGATGGCCTGCTGTAGCCAACCACGTGTTCGTACCTAGGACCACAGCCGGATTAGTGGGGCTTCCCCTCCTCCTCCACTCCGTTGAAATAAGATACACTAGTAAAGTTACCGAATCACTACCCCAGTAACCTGTATGGCAAACGGACGGGAGATCCATTGAAAGTCTGACTACTCCCCTGTCTATCTTCGATATGAATGTATTCGAATCGCTTCTGTATATCAAACGAATGTAATCGAACATTCTACCAAGGGTGGCAGTGCTGAATCAAATCAGATCATATCCAAAATCGGTAACCGGTAATATAATCCAACACAGTGGCTATCTACTCCATGAGCTCGCGCATCAAGGACGAGAGCAGGGATTCATAGTTACCCTGCGATGCATGTTCCATCTCACCTGCATAAGGTTATCTCGCCTGCAGAATGTGGCATGTGTCTAGATTACCCATCAAGTACTTTGTGAGCCATTCGTGTAAACCGTCTGTATAGCGCTTGGATAGACCATTGCACACTTATCGTGCAAGTGACTAATGGTTGAAGATTACCGGAAACCACTGGATTGGGATAACGTGTGGGTAGACGTCCAATGGGTATGCCTCGAGAGACTCATGTGCGTCCTGGCTGCAGCGCACGATGTAGTAGGAATCCTACCTACCCTAGCTGCCTTAGTTGCCTGGGTACGCTCACTGACGTTGCTAAGGATGGGAGGCACTTCTGGCCGGTTGAGGTTTTTCTATAAGAACCACAAGTCTGTCTCCTCAAGTGGGAGGGTGCTTCCATCCAGACCTCTTTATTCTTTCATTTCTGACTGCGCGCCTCCTTCTGGATCAACATGGCTCCTCCAGCACGCACGTTCACAGATTTAGTCCTATCGCAGCGGTGCCATCCTTCGTCGGCCAAGGTGACGCTGCCCGTTAGCGGAAGGGACCTGACCATCGCCGACGTAGTGGCAGTCTCGAGACACCTAGCACACGTCGAGCTCACCTCAGGGTCCATCGACGCCATCGAAGCGTGCAGCAAAATCGTCCCTAAGAAGATCGCCCAGGGCGAAGTCATCTACGGCGTCAACACGGGGTTCGGCGGAAGCGCCGACGCAAGATCCAACGACGTTGAGAGGGTCCAGCAGAGCCTGATCAGTCATTTGACGTGCGGAATCGTCGCGGACGGCAAGCAGGAGCTGGTTCTGAATAGCAATGGGCATTCAGGCCAAAGCAATGGGTATGCAAGCCAACGCAATGGCCATTCAAGCCAAAGCAATGGTCATTCAAGCCAAAGCAATGGTCATTCAAGCCAAAGCAACGGCCATTCAAGCCAGAGTAACGGCGAGGCCCACCCCCTCAATGGCAAATTGAATGGACAACAAAGTCAACAACGCGTGTCGGTGCGAAGTTCCCTTCCGCTTAACGACCCGCTCGCCGCTACCTGCATGCCGGAGTCGTGGGCGAGGGCGTCCATGCTTATCCGCTTGAACACCTTAGCCTGCGGTGCGTCGGGCATCCGGGTCGAGATCGCGGAGTCTCTGATGGACCTCCTGAACAAGGACGTCGTGCCGCGTATCCCAGTCCGTGGGAGCATCTCGGCCTCGGGGGACCTCAGCGCGCTCGCGTGGATCGGCGCCCTGATGCAAGGCAAGACGTCCGCTACGGCCTTTAGCGGCCCACGAGACGTCGAGGGAGCTAGAAAAGTGACGAGGGCTGACGTCGCCCTGTCGGAAGCTGGCATAGCGCCCATCAGCCTGCACGCCAAGGAGGGCCTCGCCATCGTCAACGGCACGGCCGTGTCGGCCGGGGTGGCGGCTCTTGCGGCGCACGAGTGTCTCCATCTCGCGGCGCTGTCGCAGGTGCTCACGGCCATGAGCGTGGAGGCGCTACGGGGCAGTGACGAGAGCTTCGAACCCTTCATTGCGCGGGTCCGGCCGCACCCCGGGCAGGTGGACAGCGCGCGGAACATCAAGGCGTTCCTGACCGGGTCACGGCTGCTCAACCGGCACGACAGCCGGAACGTGGCAACGCTGCGACAAGATCGCTACTCGCTGCGCACGGCCAGCCAGTGGATCGGCCCCGTGCTGGAGGACTTTGGCTTGGCGTACGACCAGCTGACAATCGAGCTCAACTCGGTGACGGACAACCCGCTGGTCGACACCGAGACGGGCCGCGTGCTCCACGGCGGCAACTTTCAGGCGCGCGTCGTCACGTCGGCGGCCGAGAAGCTGCGCCAGGGCCTCCAGAGTATCGGCCGCATGCTCTTCACCCAGTGCACCGAGATGATCAACCCAGGTACCAGCTGGGGCCTGCCTCCCAATCTGTGCTCAGACGACGCCAACGACTCGTTCCTGTTCAAGGGACTTGATGTCGTCATTGCCGCCCTGACTTCGGAGCTGGGCTTCCTGGCCAACCCCGTCGGGTCGCACGTCCAGACCGCCGAGATGGGCAACCAGGCCCTCAACTCCCTGGCGCTCGTGTCGGCCCGATACACGCTCGAGGCCGTTGACGTGCTGTCCCAGATCGCCTCGGCGCACCTTCTGGCGGTGTGTCAAGCCCTCGACCTGCGCACCATAGAGATCGAGGGCCGAAACGATGCCCCGCCTGACGCGACGCCGTACATCGGCCAGGCCTCGCGGCGCATGTATCGCTTCATTCGGAGGGATCTCGGCATCCCGTTCCTGGGCGAGGCGCACCTGGCTTCCACCGAGGCCGCGACGCCGGACGGTGTCACTCCGAGCATGGGGCTTTACAACACGCGGGTCTACGAGTCCATCAGGTCGGGACGCTTGTACGATGTCGTTCTGGACATTCTCCAAGAAGTGCAGGCGCAACGAACTATGAATGGAAAACACATATAAAACACTCCTGGCGTAATTCGACGGGTTTATACCAGAAACACAACACCCCATATCATCATAATACCGAGGTATTGATACGTGACGAATGAGGGAGCCACATTATTTGTATTTAGACGGGGTTAGAGAAATATTTATTGTGGTTTACTAGACTTCTGATCAAGACCGCAGTGACAGCGGAGTGGCCACCTAGAGAGAACAGCGGTGACGAAGTCAAACACATCGACATAAAAGTGCAAATCTCTATTAGTAATATCCTTGTACCGAAGACCTCAGTTATTATATAAATGCATATACTATCTTACTAATAAGAGCCTCGCGTGCTGCAGTTGAAGAAGCTAATGCATGAGGGCCATATATGTATATTGCGTTCTGGGTTAAGCTTTGATACAATATCAGGTTTCACCACCTAGTAGAAACAGAGGATGCAACAGATATAACTTTCAAGGGTGCAATGGATTCAAAAAGAAAGTATACTCAATGCCTCTGAGACTCACAAAAACAGGGGTTCCATATACTTTCACTGCACTAGTTTGATCACCTCCTTTCAGAGTCCCTTGAAGTTCACCCTTCTGCCACTGGGCATAGATAGCTCTGTGATAGAATCATCATTTCCCTCAATGCCATCCATCACCTCCTGTAGATTACCAAAGGCACTATTCTCCGGTTTGTTATGGAGAAGTAGGCCACCTGCTACCAACTTTTCCTACACTGGGACATGTTCTATGTTCTAAATACACTGTTGGATTATAACATTTGGAACTATAACAAAAACAGAACGGGAGAATGATTCTCATGTCCCTTAAATACCATTGCGGGGCTCAATTCCGTTTTCATGGCTCTCAGTTAAAAACCGTTCCCACGCCTCTCTACCACTTTTGGCGGCATCATACCCCCAGAGCCACTCAAACAGTCCATAGTCCGCACCCGCACGAAGTTTTGCATCGCGCTCTTCCTGCTCCGGACCATTGGCAAGGGCAAACATGGCTTTCTGGTCCAAGGTGCGACGCCGCACTTCCGAAGCTCGCGGCTTGCGAACCTGCTCAAATACCCGAAGAGCATCGGGGATTTGGTCACGCCCCACCGACTGGCTGAATATCCCTCCCAGGACGCCTGCATCCTCAAAGGCCTGTGCGGCACCCTGTGCTCTGCAGCAGGGTTAGCTCGTTTCGGAATAAATACAAAGACTATAGGATTCAACACTCACAGGCATGGCAATATCGCGTGAGCAGCGTCCCCAATCAATACGAATCGTCCACTCTCATGGTGCCATTGGACCGGTTCATGGATCTGGAACAAAGTCCACTTGGTGCAAACAGACCCTTCCACATTGATCAGCTCATGAAGCACCGGGTCCCAGTCCGAGATCTTGCTCCTGAAATCTTCTATGTCTGCTCGTTGTGGCCCGTACATAACCTTGCCGCTTGCACCCTCAGCGTATATCAAAACTACGTTGAGCATATCATGCTGGATGGGGTACGTGACCACGTGGCCCCCCGATCCCATCCAAAAGTTGACGCTAGATCGTCTTTTTAGGTCCCAAGCTAGATGGCCTTCCGTTATGTCTTTGGTGGGGACAGAGATCCGGTATACAACATCGCCAGGACTGTAAGGAGGGTCCTCACGGCCCAACAGCCTACCTCTGCAACGGGACCTCTCCCCGTCCGCACCGAGGATCAGGTCTGCTTCATAGACCTCGCCAGTGGCGAGGCGTAGGGAGGGCTTGTTAAAATCGATCTCTTTGACTTCGCTGCCCAGTTTGATCTCTATCCCAAGGTTGCCTGTTCCCGACAGCAAGGCTCTCAGGAGGTCGGCACGATGAATCATGAGATAAGGGGCCTCGCTCACCAGGTTGGGATGAGATACAGGCGGTGACTGCGAGAGCACATCTCCTCGATAGGAGCGAAAAGTCCCGGACTCTGGTCGGTCAGCATACTTAAGGACCTCCTCCAGAACGCCCCAGTGTTGAAGCAGACGCGTCGCATTGGGGGCTAACTGTATTCCAGCACCGATCTGTTAGGCTGTGTTAGAAAAGCTTGAAACGTTATTTGCAGAAAGCATGAAGTTACTTCTTGTAGTTTAACACTGCGCTCAAAAACTGTCACACGGTGACCAGCTTGAGCAAGGGCCAGTGCAGAAGCCAGTCCACTAAGACCACAGCCCACAATGAGAACAGTGAACACGGGGTGTGAATTACATGTATCCGCCATGTTGGAAATGAAGGTGATGGTTTCTATTATTTCTTAGGGATCTTGGGAAGGCTATGGGGCGTCGGGAGTTTAAATACCTGGCTTAGCATGCAGGCCCAGCCATCCTGAGAGACGATTCGCTCGGCATATCGTTAGGTTTCAAGCAAGTCCATTCCGCGTATTCCGTGTTCAGGCTCCTGCAGACACTCCTGAACTAGAAGCCCCCCTCGCCCCGCCACCCACCAAAAGAATACACGTGAACTAGTGTCATTTAGAACCCACTGCGGTGTAAATATCTGTTCTATATCTATCCATTGGAGGTGCTGTCGTAGTAAGGTCTATATACTATACAGTGTGACGAGTTATACAAAACTAGGGACTATCAGACAATGACTCATTACCAAAGTCAGCTTATCGCGATAGCTAATGTTATTCCCATTAGCAAGGTCATCCTGGGCCCAGACAGCCTGCAATATTCTCTTACAATAGTCCAAAGATCGCGACGAGCTCATCTTCTCCGTCCTGGAGATGACATCGAGGACGACGGCCCGCTGCTCATCGGTTCGCGCCTCACAGCCCACGACGAAGATGGGAAACTGCTGTTTACAGGAGCTCAGCCGGTGGAGAATAGCGAAGGCTCTGTCGATGTGCTGCTGTGTTCTGATGGGTTGGAGGATCAGGCCTTCGAAACTTCGGTTGAGAAACAACAGTATAGCGAGCTGGTATAGTTGCATGACCAACGTCGCATCATCCGAGACAGGATCGTCATCATCCGGGACTTTTGGTATCGATAGGCGCCTGATTCTCCAATCCAGTACTTCTAGGAAGCATTTGTAATCATCCATGTTGTCGCTGGTTTCTGGTAGAATTGCGCCGCTGGATACTGCATCGCATACTTGGGACAGCAGATTCAGCATGGAGAAAATAGGCGGCGGCAGATTGGATACCTGAAACGTTTTAATGTCAGACTAACACTTCATGCAGTCATGTAGCCTTTGTCGTGTACGAACCTGTGAACAGAGGAGGTCTGTTGGAGTCGACGGGAGCTCTGGGACCCCTTCTCTTTTCCAGTGTAGTAGGGAAAAACGCGCGAGAACATCGTGGTAGTGCACCCAGTCCAGCAAGACGGCCATATCTGAGCCAAGCTGACATAGTGTTTCGGTAGAGGACGCGTTGAGAACCGTCTTGACGCCGCCGAGATAAAACAACCATTGGTCTGAAGTGTAAGACGACTGGTGGACCTCAAACGAACAAAGAAGCATCCCCGCGGCAATATGCTGCATGGTCGTTTTCGCGCACAGACTTGGCGCTGCTGAAGCTTTTGCCAAACTTCCGAGCGCAGCGATTTTCAGCTCCAGGGCTTGGGACTGTAGGCCGTATCGATGAAGCGAAGAAAAGGCTAGCAGCGCCTGCAGCACTGCCGCAGATCCCTGCAGGGCAATACGAACCAGGATGTTCCCGAGGGCGGTGGCATCGTGGCCAAAGGTAGCAAGAGACGTGGACGCTACACAGCAAACTACAGGCGGTGTACATGAAGTTGTTAGCCCTCCCTGCCCTGATTTAGCCGGTAGGTAGCCATGCTAGATTTGTACCACATACAGTACTCTAACAGGTCTCGGTCAAGAGCCTCCAGCTTAGATGGGTTCCAGAAAATGGGGACACTGAGCAAAGAAAGATTGCGCACCGGAACAGAGTTTGTCAAGCTGTGATGCAGCTCAATATCCCAATTCGACGTGTGGACAAAGCGTGCATCGGATATCTGGCCAGCGGTGGGAGGTGACGGGGACAGCCGAGCCGACTTGCAGACGACGGCACGCCGACGATTGTTGGGACGGGGCCAGGAGAGCCTGAGACCGTACCTCTTGCATCTCCGGTGGGATCGAGAGCAACTTGGAGATGCTTTTTTGGGTCTGGTGCGACCGCAGCTGATAGTACCACCTGGCTGGGTTAGGGGTGTCCTTGCATTTCTTTTAGGTCTTCTACCTACCCTGACATGTGGCACAACAGGTAGGCGTGATTGTCATCTGCAATTCCTGCATGGTCATATTGACTAGTAATATATGAATTTCTGAAATATACAGCAGTACTGTAAGGTAGATAGAAGCTGGTGGATCTTTAAGCCCATAGCAGCAATATTATATCAATAGACCTTCTTTTTCTCGGGATTTGGCATCTCATTGAATTATATGAGCTTCTGCTTACTTTTAAAGCAGGTCAGTAGGACTATGAACGGAATCGAAAGCTATCTCGTCCACCAACATTCTGCAGACAAGCCATTCGTTCTGTTAGACACGCTTTTGGCCCCCAACATGTTTGGCAGGACGCCTTTCCCGATCTCGCTTGTTATCTAGGCTGCTCTGCATGGCTCCACCTACTAGATTAGGAAAGGATTCGACGCGTAGACTACAGTAGTTCGACAATATGACCAGCAATGGATTTCAAAAGAAGATTCTAAGATTCTCCAAATCACCATGGGCACTGAAAGGAGAGATTTAATTGCCAGGAGAGTACGGAGTAACTTTCGGCAAAGAGAGCTTCTCGTATACTTAACGGTCATGGATTGCTTGAACGGTGCAAATAGCTGTCACTTTCCATGTGCAGGGCACCTACTTCCCCAGGCGCATGGTTAGGTAGCCATCCAAAAGTACCAAAGGCAATAGGCGACAGTCGAGAGCCGCACTGTAAACAGCGTTTGTTATTACTATTAGCTGGAAAAGATGTATCTTGGTTCCGTAGAACAGTGGGTCGGGTCTTGTCGATTCAGTTTAAGCCGCTGAGGTCATTGACACCACAGCCTCGCGTTGTCAAAACTGCGGAGAAGATAAGGACTCACTTGTATAGGTGTCGGTTGACTGCTTAATTGGATTGAGTATCCCTAGTACACATGTTAGTTGCACAGCATACACGATCGTCACTTCCAGAAGATTCGTTATCACTATTGTCACGAATTTATTGAGCCCAGATTACTCTGCAGACTAGGATCACGCACGCGAGTCTCGCGCTCTGGCCTGGCGCTTATGTCCCCTTCGTAGTAGGAAATCGCCAATACGCTAAGAAGGTAAGACGGTAGCAGCTGGACCCGGCCAATAGGATTTGATCATCTGAATCATTGATACGCCACAGTGTACCTAATAGGTCAGAAGCTAATATAGTGTCCCACCTAATCGTGCCAAAAGATAACTAAATACAGTCATGACTCAGGATTGTATTACAGTAGTAATGAATAGGGGGTATTGCCCTTCGCAATGGAAATTGATTGGTATGATTCAGGTGTTCTATCACCATGAGGAGGATGATGTCTTCTGTACAGTACTCCTCAGTAATATTATGTAGATTACCGCCCTCCTGAGAACATAAACTAGGCAGATGCTTAAAGAAATTTACCCTACTTCCTTGACACTTTTCTATAGTATAATGCTGAGAATTTCAACGTTGCACGGAACAAGCCGTCATCAAACTAAGCGAGGATAGGTATTAAGGACCAGTCAATGCTCAATCCCCGCTGGTGTTGGAAAGTGGGAACGTTGCCAACATATTCTGTCATTTTCGAATCAATTCGGTGCATACAGTACGGGCGTGCCAGAGTACTTATCTAACTCCCGGCTAGGGGGTTCAAGCAGTATACTAATATTGGACGGCAACCAATACGCGCAGGTTTGGAGGACAACTCTAGCCCAGCTAAAATTTTGACGAGTGGGGGCAGTGACAAGCCAGTGGACGGGTAGACAGGGATGTGGGTGCGCTTGTGTATGATTATGCAGGTAAGATTGAAAATGCACACCCAGGCAACTGTTCCCTGTACGACTTGCTGAGGAAAGGATTCGATGGATCGATGGGTGTAACAGCGTCCCCGACCGGTCTAGAACCACACACAGGACACAGAGGCACAGGAAGACATGATGAGTCGGTAGACGAGTCATAGTCACGCTTCTATTAGCCATGTTTTGAAGCCATGCTGAGCCTCGAATCACTCGGTCGGCATACTTCCTTGTATACAGACCAACGGAGCATTCCAAGCCTTCGTCATCGCCGTTTCTAACCGGCCTTCGCTGACTTCCTCAGACCTCCTCACGATCCCGTCGTGGCGTACAGAGGTGGCGTTCTGCCAGTATTGAGATCGCCCAATGCAGGTACGTACCAGCGGCAGTTATTAGTGGTCACAGACATGCAGGTGCCGTTCCAGCAGGTGCGTGAATAGGTAAATATGTACTTGCAATCATATTATGCAGGTAAGATTGAAAAAGCATTGTAAGACAAGTATCCCCTTGGCAGCTGAACTGGCTTATGATGGAGAGTATACACTATGTAGGCACCTATCTGTGCTCTAGCAATAGGTCAATGCATGCGCCAGCTGGTGGTACATGCTAGTGGATCCTTCAAATTGGATGCACGCTTATTACGTGGTTACTAAGGTTACTCCAGTCTAATGGGCCTATTCAGCAGTCAAGGCGGATAGGTACGTAGTTCACTTAAGAATTCTCTAGGCAACTTCCAGCTGGCCGGAGGGCCCCAGGGGCGGGACAGTTTTTAGCGGCAATTCAGGTCGGACGGCCGGGCAACTTCGGGGCGGACTTACTAGATATGGGCCCGTAAAGAACCATGGGACGAAGTATAAAAAAGCTGTATATAACACAGATCTCATTATGAAGGTAACCAAACATTAAGAATTATTTCCGTCATATAGCTAGCTTGTAGTCTTATCATCCGTTCTATTTGTCACCTGTTTTTGATCATTTTCGAAATGGTGTCAGCGTGGCAACAGTGGCTCTCGCCGCGACCGCAGCAACGCACCAGAAACAACTCCCAACCATCTTTCAAACACCTTGGTAATGCAGCGCTTTACGAGCCTCTCTCAAAGGCGGACGGCCTTTGGGTTGTCAGAGAGACGCATTACATAGAAAACGCACTCGTTCGTGCCGGACTGTCTGGACCCCCACTGTAAGTGAAAAGATCAGATCATGATAGTCACGGAACAAATCTGATTAGCTGGTGTGGCAGGCATATACATCGTCTACAGGACGAATACTTCAAGGTCGAGCAGGGTGTATTGGGTATAGTCAAGAACGGAGTGGAATACACCGTCACCAAGGATGATGGAGTCTTCCACATACCTGCCGGCACGCGGTAAGTTGTAACCCAGCAGACAAGATGGCCGACAGATTTGCTTCGAGAGCCATTTTGGCTGACAAAGCCGCCCTGGACTTGCAGCCATCGGTTCTGGTTTCATAAATCGTCGACGGAAACTCTCGTCTTCTCCGTCTGGCTCGATCCCTGCAAGGATAAGGACTATATTCTTGACGTGAACTTCCTGCGCAACCTTTCGGGCTACCTCGACGATTGCCTCAAGGCCGGGCTGAAGCCGTCCGTTCTCCAGATCATTCTGTTCACAGAAAACGCAACCTCCCTCCTGTGCCCGCCGTTCCTGAATTGGATGCCGGTCTGGTTGCTCATTCCAGTCCACCGCGGGCTTGCCTGGTTCGCAGAGAAAGTGTTAGGGTAAGCATCTGGTTCAACTCATGATTCTCTGGTATCTAACTTTTTTACGTGTATGCTGGGACTCGCTAACCCTCTATGAACCTCAGGTATGAGAAGTCGTATCCGGAGTACACCAGAGATGCGTGAAGCGTTCAGTCAGTTGTCATGGACATCCCCTTTGTAAATAGCATGTCGAATTGAAGCATCCTGAAATGGGTCGTACAATCTAGAGCCACATCGCTTCCCAACGTTGTGGAATATATCTGTTTCAGGTATCACTTACATGAAGAATAATATATATATTTGGACTGTGCTTCAGGATTAGCCTATATTCACTAGCGTTCACATGGGCTTAGTAGATGAAATGTGACTTAGGGCATTTTAGGTATAATTCTGTTTATATGCAGGACTTAGATGTGATGTGGTTACTAGTGGGTTTCCTGGCTTTACTGGGGGTAGAACCTTAAATACCTAAATACATTTGTACCCACCTACCTCGTATATCTATATTTAACTAATCTACCTCCTACTTCTGACACTTGCATCTCCTTCATCTGCACTTGACACACTTTCTACCCTACAGTCGGTAACCACCATGTCTCTCCCAATCGAACAACCTGTCGTTCCCAAAGGCTCGATGGTGCTCATTACGGGCGTCAATGGCTTTATTGGATCTCACATCGCAGACCAGTTTCTCAAGTTCGGGTACAAGGTACGCGGCACTACGCGTAACCTCGACAAGAATGCCTGGATCAGCACCCTATTCAACAAAAAGTATGGTCCGGGCAATTTCGAGTTGGTCGCTGTGCCGGATATGGTGGCACAGTGCGCCTTTGTCGAAGCTGTCAAGGGTGTCTCAGCTGTCGTCCATACAGCAACTATCTTCTCCCTGGACCCGAATCCTCACAACGTAATCCCAGGGACTATATCAGGAACGGTCAATGCACTGGAAGCAGCTGCCCAGGAGCCAAGCGTGAAGCGCTTTGTCCTCACGTCTTCTTCCACTGCCGCCTTGATCCCAAAACCTAACAATGCCGTGAAGGTTACCACCGATACATGGAACGACGAGGCTGTGGAATTGGCGTATCGCGACCCGCCCTACGAGCCAGCGCGCGCGTTGCCTGTTTACGCTGCCAGTAAGACCTTGTCAGAAAAGGAAGCATGGAAGTTCATGGACGAGAAGAAGCCTGGTTTCACCCTGAACGCCGTTCTACCCAACATGAACTTCGGCGCGAGCCTCGATGTCACCAACCAAGGTCACCCCTCCACCTCCGCCATCGTTGCTGAGCTCTTCAAGGGAAACACCAACTACCTAGGGGGCATTACACCGCGTAGGTCCCACTCATGTACACGGGAGAATAAAGGAACTAACCGAATCCCAGAGTACTTTGTCGACGTGCAGGATGATGCCTTACTGCATGTTGCTGCCGCCATTCACCCTGGTGTCCAGTCCGAGCGTGTCTTCGCCTTCGCCGAGCCCGTCAACGGCGATAGTGTTCTGGCCATCCTCCGTAAACTTTATCCGAGTCGTAGCTTTCCCGCCAACTTCCAGGCTGAGGAGGATTTGAGCGAGATTGTGCCTCGGAAGCGAGCCGAGGCCTTATTGCGCGACGTGGGCAGGGACGGATGGACCAGCTTGGAGGAAAGCATCAAGAGGAACACGGAAGACCTTGTGTAAGATGTGGAGCTTGTGTAAGGTGTGGAGCAAGATGGCCCGCGAGTCCAATGGGAAGGACTTGGTTGGGTCTGGACCGTCTGGTTGCCCTACTGCCCCTACCCGAACCACTATGCATGCATGGGCTCGTATTATGCCGTGTAACATCGATCTCTTGAAAGTGGGAAGTTTAAATATGATCATGTTTCTAGTAGCTTCCACCACTGGCATCTTTTTCACTCACTCTCTTAGGTTCTGGTTACCCCGCACGTAATATTGTATACGTAATTAGGTACACAGAAACTCGTGTCCCTGTATCTAGGTTCTTCGGCACCGCACCGTTCCGAACTGATCTGCGGGACGCGGCAGAGACGTGGGGCCATGGAGGCATGGGTCATGATCATGACTCATGTGGGATGGTGGCCAGGTAGTCACTCCACTTGAGGTGCTAGAGTTAACTTCAGTCGAAGCTCTTGATGTATGCCCAGCTTCATCATGATAGTGGCAGCTACTGACTGTTAGGTGCTGCCGTCTGACTATGATTGCTTCTGGGATTTGGTCTTACAGTTAGTCGCTTAATATGATGGCTTTGTACTGGTGAACCATTGCATTCTACAATACTTTCCAGCTATGTGTTTTCCATGTCCTGATATTGTATCTGTGGTTCCATGCCCAGGACAGACTCTTATAGGAATGGCTTGTGGTGTACGAAAACATCGCATTGTTCTGAGGGGGCGCTGCCATAACGTCTCAAATCAGACACATCAATGGACGTCTTGAATCAGTTGTATTGATACTTATATTGTGGAGTGTACATAGACGCACGTATTACACACACATCAATAAGTGAATCTGTCTAATTGATGGAGCGGAACCTCGAGTTTACACCCACTGCTTGTTTCCAAAATGCGAGACAAACGCACCACCAGACCCACCCTCAATGCTGGCCTTCTCCCAGACTTCCCTGACATGGCGGACGGATTCTTCCGGGGTGATTGGGCCCTTGAAGTGAGGCGCATAGGCCTGGAGCTTGCCCATGAATCCCATCAAGCCCTGCATCTCTTCCGGAGTGGCTGTGGGTGTTCATTAATAAAATGTTCAGATGTTGCAACGTAGAAGGCAGGGAGGGGATACGTACCATCCGCGTAGCGGCCCACCTCTACCAAACCTGGGCTGATACCCATGAAGAGCACACCATCTTTCTTATATTGTACATTGAACTTGGCCACAATGATGTTCATAGCGGCCTTAGAGGCAGCATACAAAGCACCAACATCAATCTCTAAATCGTTGGTCAAGTCAAGGTCGGCCACACCAGTGGAAATGGTAATGACCTTCTTGACCTTGCCCTTCAGGACGAGAGGGAGGAAGAGATGGAAAAGATGGATGTTACCAACAACATTAGTCTGCCATAGCTGTGATGAGACAGCATCAAGCTCCTCAGGCTTAGTGCTCCTGTTAAACACATAGTGTTAATCACAGACCAGCCCGACAGTAGCCAGGGGGAAGTAGACTTACAATGCACCAATAGGTACATATGCATCCAACTCAGACACCAAAGCTCCATTAGCTACTAGGTAGTCGATGCCACGCTCACCAACAATCTTATCTGTATCGGCAGCAGCTTGCTTCAGGCTAGCATACTTGGTGAGGTCTGCATGGACAATATGGACATTTGGACGATCGCCCAGCTCTGCTGCTACCTTCTTCTCAGTGCCAGCCTTATCACGGACCAGACCGACTACCAGATTATTCTGGTCTTCCGAAAGCTGCTTGAGGAACTCGAACTAGACTGGATTAGATAAAGACAGTTCGTCACACGGTAGAAGGCAGACTCACCCCAATTCCCCTGGAAACTCCGGTGATAACGTAAACAGACATGTTGAGTGAATGAGTAATGATGCCAAGTAGGTTGAATTGTGTGTGTCTGTAGGATGCGATAAGGAGCTTCTCTAGGCTTTTATAGTTCGATTGGTTCAATAGAAAGGAGATCGATAAACAATCACCATATCATATGCCAGGTGATTAATAATACTGCTTGATTAATAATAGAATAGAATGGAAGGGGACCCATGGGTCTAGATGCTGCTGGATGGAAGTTCTTTGTTTGTTTTGCTTGGTGTTTTTATCATGCATCCCCGAGTGACTTGCCTCTAATCTCCCTTGACGTAGGACATGCAGCGTATGTTACAGATATAAAAGTTACCAAGCTGTTACAATACATGGAAAAGGAAAGGGTGGAGGATATGGAACATGGTTTTGACTAGGCCAGACCCGCACCTCTAAATCAGGACGATCGGAGTAAGCGCTTGTGCTGATAACCCATGTAACAAAGAACATGAACATGCCCACCCAACAGCAGGGTTCTCAGAATTGAACTCCTCATGGCGCAGCACTATGCCAATTCCCACAGTACAATCACAAAGCAACGTAATTTGAATCTCAGCCAGTAGGAGGGTGTCTATATGCCACCTGCCTGCCTCTGCACCCTTTGGAAAAGGGCATTTCCCTACATATGCGTTTCCGCCCCCTTCCCCCGCCTTACCCACTATTGTCGTTCATTACCTACCCTGCTAAATCCCCACGGACTGCTACGGTGAGGTGAGAAGGAAGACTTGCTTTTTGAATCACCCTCAGTCAGGATGGCCCTGCACGAGATAACCTCATGTTCTCTGGAGACGAAAATAGGCCGCGCTATCAAGTACACGGCGGCCCTCCACCGCAAAGATGGTGTATCCGAGGAAGCCTTTATGCATTGGTTCACTAACCAGTTTCTGCCTCGGGCGGTTCCTATCATGAAGAAGCACAGTATCCTGAAATATGCAGTTGTGAGTGGTTGTGAGACAACTGTCTTGACAGGAAGAGCTCACTGACACCATGTGACGATTAGCAAAAGACGGATCCTAACGTCAACGCGGCCTTCCAGGCCGAAGTGCATCAGGTGCGGCCTGGCTGGAAGATGAACGATTGCGATCTCGTGTTGGAGTATTGGGTCTATGGCTTAGAAAGCATCAAGAACCTCGCGTCTGATCCAGAATGGATTCAAACGGTCCTTGGGGATGGGAATGACTGGCTTGATACGTCTAAATCTACCATCTGTATCGGTTATGATATGACATACTTTGAGTACGGGGCTATCGTGAACGTAGCAGGACGAAGAAGAAGAAGCAGAGTCAGCGCCAGCTTCGACTGACCTCTTAATTAAATATGATAGCAGTCATTGTCCCTGTTGTTTATTTGCAAGCGACCCAAGCAACCCACACACCGGAAGCAGAAGTGAATCAATCCCTTTAGTGTTGTTTACTGAAGTTTTGTGTGATTATTTGTTTTGGACAACTGCAGTTCCTCAAGCTAGAACAAACATCTTCATATGTCTAGAGATTTATATATCCATCATATATTGACAGTCATTAAGATCCATAAAGAGTCTATCGCCTGAAGGCTGGTTTATAGGTGGTATATAACTGATATTCCCACATTGCGTCGAGTGTAATTTTGATTTCTGCTGTCACCACCTATTGGGCATCCATCCATGCTATTCGATTCTCTCTCACAATGTTCCGGCCCTTGATAAGGCCCTGGGCAAGTCGTGGTGGTGAAGGGGTCTGTTATGGACGAGGCGAAGGTGACGAGTTTTTCTACCACCTCGTAGATCTAGACCTGGGATCCGGCAGGTCAATTCGGGTGCTAGGAAGTCTAGGTAAACAAATTTGTCTTGCGCTTTATCATGGTGTTGAAATTGCCAAGTGAGTAACATGGTATATAGCGCAATCTCTGTATTCAACCCCTATCTAAAACTATTTGATGTTTATCTGAACCCCCGCCTAGCCCATCTTCCAACCGATGTCAAGATGCTTGTTTCAAAGTGTCCGCCCTGTCTCTAAGTTTATATCCTACAAGTGGCCGGTCAGTTAGTAACCGTACTTCTTCGAAAAGAAGTCGGCGAAAAGCCCAGCGCAGATTGCGGTGCCCACATAACCACTTCCAGGACCAAACGCCCAAGCGCAACTGTCGCCATCTTCCAAATCAACAACCCAAATCATCCTTGCCAACAGTAGAGCCGTTACGACACACGATATAGCGTAGTATGCTGCGCCAAACCCTGCTAGTTGGCCCGTCAATACTAGAAAGTAGACCTGAATGGCACCCGCTATGTAGCAGGCGGGCTTCGTTCCCTTCCTTCCAAGGCGTACGGCGAGTCCTTTAACACCAGCTTTCAGGTCATCGAGGTAGTCCTGATGAGCGTAAATGGTGTCAAAGATGACAGTCCAGATTATCCCAGCGACGTATAGATATGCGGCTGACTGGGCCAGTGGTGCTTGGACGACCTTGGACACGCGGGCCGAGAGATCCAACGACGGGTCCAACAGAGGCGCCAACGGATCCTTCCCGACCATCGCAGTCACCAGAAAGATGGCATAAGACAGTCCAAATCCCAGCTCGACTTGGGGGTAGTTTGTGCAGCGCTTTAGGAAGGGGTAGATGAACAAGAAAACGCCGTCTACAGTAGCGTGAATCAACGTCGAACTGCCGAAGGGGTACAAGATGCAGGTTCCAACAGCGATCTGTACGGCGGTGAAGATATGTGCCTGGAGCGTCGTGACGGCTCCCCGTGGGATGGGCCTGACTCGGCAGCGAGCGACCTGGCGATCAAAGTCCTGATCTAGGTTGTCGTTCCATGTGCAGGTAATGCCGCGGAAGACGGTAGTCCATAGTGCCAAGTACGCTGCGAGGAGCACAAGATCTTCCAGATCAAGATCGCGGGAGAATGGGCGGATATTGATGGCAAAACCAAGTCCTATCAAGTAGTGCCAGTAGAAGGCCCAGAACCCTGCCTGACGGTCGAGACGCATGAGTTCAGCGTATGGAACCCATGCATCTGGTATGAAGCGAAAGAGACCATGACTTGGCTTGCTGTAGCCTTTAACTTCATCCATGGCGGCAGAAGGAATGGTACCGACCGGGCTATGATGGGTATAATTGTTGTAGTATTGCCAGTGGGCTGATGGTAGGGAGAAGTGGTATGATGATGGGTAATATGTTGCAATTCCCGAGAGAGCCAATGACCACAGGATCAAAATAGGAAGGGCTATTGTGGCAGTACTGAACCTAGAGGGGGACCTATTGTCACCTTTATCCTTTAATATAACATCCCTATCTGCTACAGAAGAACCTATAAACACTTTCGGACCAAGATATTGCCGAGAGCAACCGATCAGGGATACATCCACACAAGGATTACTACGCATAAGCATGGCCTGAGAATTTTAGTTGCCTTACAGAGCTTGATCCCCCTTACCTGCATAGAACGGCAGGAAGAATCCTGAAGGCTAAAATCATAAACACTAAAGCCCTATTAGTCTATTCCAGGTTTAATGCAACTAGCATAGCATAAAGTGGCAGTCTGGCTTTAGTTTCTTAGTTGCCTTACAGAGCTTTTTCCGTCTTACCTGCATAGAAATGTGTAGAGTTCTGAAGGCCATAATTATGGACACTAAAGAACTTCCTATTAGACTGTTCCAGGTTTAATACAACCAGAAGGATTACGTAGCATAAATGTGGCAGTCTGGCTGAGATTCTTAGTTGCCTTCCAGAGCTTGTTCCGTCTTACCTGCATAGAGACGACGGGAGGAACCCTGAAGGCCTGAATTATAACAGTCTCCGGTTCACCTGCCAAAGGACCTGCCCTTGTCCCACCCAATAGATGTCGACGATCAACAGCAAGGCGGGCAAGAGGATGCTTTTGGCGCCGGTCCCAACTTGTGGAGTGTTCTGCAGAAATGGATCCTTTGCTCTGCCCACCATGGCCAGCCCACAAAGGCTGTCCAGAGCAAAGCTGGCCCATGCACAGAAAGAAGGCAAATGGACAGCAGACCCACTGTAGGTACCCGCCAGGAACCAGACATGATTTTCTGAATGCTTGACGGGTGTACGATGATCTGGGCTAGTGGAGTCTCGACCCGCATATCACACCGCAGGTGAAGCATAATACAATATGCGAAATATAAATTACAGTAATTTATAATTACATGAATTTCAACTTCTTGCACCACCTGTATCTAGTCATTGAAGTCTACCCAACACCTGAATATTGTGAGGCAACTGCATTAGACTATAATAGAAATTGAACTAAACTGAACTGGACCTCTATACCTCCTGAATATGAAGTGTCTTGTAGCCTCCTGAATTGCCTGTCTCTAGTCATTGGAAGTTGGTCTTATAACACAAGGAACATGTTGACAAGCCCATGATGTTGCAGACTAGCCTGCTTATTGATAACTAATAATTTAAGATTTGTTCTCTGATATTCTATGGTTACAATCTTATACCACAATACCGACACACAAGAATCCTTGCCATTCAATAAAATTAAGAAGCGAACATGGTCGGCTCTGCTCTCCGCTTAATCAACAACAATGGGGTTGTAGTAGCGGAAGCGGTTGTCGGGGTCGTACTGTGTCTTGAGGCTCCGCAGCCTCTCGAGGCGCCAGCTCTCGTGGCCGTACCGCTGCTCGAGGGTCTCGAAGCCGTTGGCGTAGTTAACGTAGGCGTCCAGGAGCCGGCCCGGCTGGCCGGCGTTCCATTGGTCGCGGACCTCAGCTGCCCAGGCCCAGGCCGCCTGCTCGCGGGCAGTGTCATTGTGCGGCACGATCGCGTTGAAGAGCGTCAGGTGGCGGTCGGAGCGGAAGGGGTAGGCCGAGCTCGCGGAGGCCACGGCCTCGACCCCCTCCGTCGAGTAGCCTTCGTGCATGATGTTGGCCCCGGCCGCAAGGACGGGGTCTTGGGCCATGCGTTGCTTAAAGCCCTCGAAGATGAGGCGCTCGGCCGTCGCGTTCCAGACCCGCAGAAATACCGTCGACGTGCTATGCACGTTGCCATGCTGGCAGATGGGATCGGACATACTGGTGCCCTGCGCTTTGGGGATCTGCGGGTAAGGCACGTCGCCCATTTCCTCATAGACGGCCTCTATAGCATTGAAAGGAGCCAGATATTTCTCGGCCTCCTCGGCGGTCCCGCGGTAGGCAAACGACCAAGAGATAATGGGCTCCTCACTGGTTATGGTGGTGTTCATGAGGAAACTTCCGGCGTTGAAGGCCATGTTGACAGGAGTAGTGTCGTTGCCATGAAACACGTTGAGGGCATTGAAGACAGTCTCCAACTGTTGGCCACGCCAGACGTAGTTGTGGTAATGCCAGGTGTCAGGGCCCCGGGGAAAGATGTTCATCTCGTAGCTTGTGACGATGCCGAAATTGTGACCGGCCCCTTTCATACCCCAGAGAAGGTCGCTGTGGCTCGTTGCGTTGACGCGGATGGTGGAGCCATTGGCCAAGACAACATTGAGCTGCAGTATATTGTCGCTAATCAACCCGTACAGACCTTCAAATCGACCGTGGCCACCCCCAAGACCGGCGCCTAGCATGCCAACGCACTCACACCCGCCAGTGGTGGTGACAAAGCCCTTGTCCCAAAGATATTGGATGACTGGGAGCACGGTCAGGCCACCTTGGAACCAGGCTGACTTGCCACTGGGTTGGATGCTGATGTTGTTGAGCTGCCGCATACCGATCTGGATGCCATTAAACGTGGCAAGACTTGCAGCGAGGCCGTGGCCGCCGGTGACGGCCAGAAAGTCGATACTGTTCTCGTTGCAATATTGGACCTTGGGAATCAGTGTCAGCAGGCAGGATGGATTTCCTTTTAGGGGTGGTGGTCATAGGTCTCACAATTGTCGGGACATCGGATTCAAGTCCAGGCTCGATTACAACTTGGATGTGAGGCTTAGAAAAGTCCGTCCATCTGGAAGTGACATTGTTGAAGCGCGGATCATCCGGCCCAAAGATGAGGGTGGTGTTGGAGACCAGGCCGCCGAGCTCTTGTTGGACTTGCGTGCTGGTCAAGTCACGACGGGTGATCGCGTGTTTCTGGAAGTATCTGGGAATGCTGGCCCCAGCTACGAGGGTCCATAGGAGCCCGAAGTAACAAGATACAGAAAGCACAGAAGCCTTCATTTGTAAAATTTGTCTTGGTGATTGACTTTGCAGCAGTATCAGGACTATGGGCAACAGAGGTTATACGACCCGGTTTTCCACTGAGCACTGAGGTGTCCCTTAGACCTTAAATACATGGCCGTGCAGGGCAACCGCTGACAAGCTGCCTCAAAGGATCAAGACGAGGGTAGGAACAAAATCCTTCCCCATTGCCACGGAGTTTGTGTGCTGAAAGTGGTCCCCGAAACCCCTAGAGTAACTAGCCTTCAAGCTGATCTGTATAGCTTGCGACAGATGGGGCTGAAAACACCGAACTGTTGGAAATAGCCACGTGGGGGGATGAGGCGGGTCAGTGCTAGGCAGACAGAGAGGTGGTTCTAGATCTGTGAAGCTCGGCAAAGCGAAACCGAGAAATGGGAAATGGAACACAGAGACCATGTCCCATAACTTGTACAGTGATGTAAGGGATCGCATTACCCAACACTATTTCAAAAGACGGTATCATGGAATATGTGTATTTGGTAAGTTATGTAATTAGATCACAGAGCTATAGGAGCGAAAGGTCCAAACTCATGAGTGAGAATGTACCTTCTTCCTATTGGAGGAGCGGCGTCCGACAGACAGGGGTAATAAACTTGCCATTTCTAGAATTTCACCGTCACCCTGCATAATACAAGCCTATGTCACTCTCAGAATGATTCAAGGCGTATGCTTACTTTGTTGATAATGATCATTTTATTAGCCTTTACTAGGTGGTGGACCATGGTACTGAATCAAGGCTGAAAATGGAAAGAAAACGAACTGAATTTATCAGTCATCCGGCCTATCAGAATTACCAATTCGCTGGGACTGCGTGTATGCAGTGTAACGTCGAATTCTTAAAATTGGCAAGTTTTAAATGTCTGTTTGATCCCCTGTCTAGCTGAAATTCTGACAAACAGCGTAAGCGAGCGCCCGGACCCCTTTGATTGTTCCCACCCACGCGCTCTCAATTCCACGTATGCAAGGTTATCACACGTGGATGACCCAGCACCTCCTACTGTTGCAGAATCATGACACTGAAGAGAGAAATTGCCAGAAAGCTTGACATGGAACCCTGGCTACCATGTCATACGTAATCAGACAATCTGCCTATAGAGGGATATCAAGGTATGGTTCTTCCACGTGGCGACAAGGAAGCGTCAGGTGGTAACTGATCCATGCAACCTCCTTCGCCTGTTGTATCTCTAAGAAGCATTTTTCTCTCAGCACTGAGTGCGCCCCTGAAGACTAATTGAAAGCTGCTCAGGCTAAATCGCGCACATGAACTGTCTGTCCATCCATGCCTACTCTTAGTGCCTTACTCGCCCGTAAACTCCGTTTTGTCATGATTTCATTGCTGCGCGTCCTGCTTGGAAAATGTTGGCAATCAAAAGCCACGTGTTGCAGCCGAGGTCTGCAAGGCATCCGACCCGTCAGACTGATCTAAAGGCTCATTGGCTAACTCTGATGCAGACAACATACTGATGACAGATTCTACTGAAGCCAGCGTTCTCTTGGTGAGTAGATTGGATTCCGTTTGTAAAAAACTAACGAATCATCGTATGTCATTGGATGGAAATTAGAGGTTGGGGACAGCTTCAGATGGAGGAACAAAATTGGTTGGCCGTTGTGGGAGGTCAGGCTGGCCCTTTTTGTCGGTGGTTGCATTGCAGGGGATATCAGCCAACGATCTTGCATGTTGAATACTTCCATCAAGCTTCCCTAGTCTTCCCTGGTACTCAAATCCTTCATTCCTCACCACCGGTTCAGCGTCAACTACACCGTCTTCGTACGAATGTTCAATTGACACCGTCCAGTGCGTACATGATTTTGATTATACATCATGATCGATATCCCCTTATCTGGCAACAGCGAATTTGGTAAACAACGGGTCCTTTAGGAGCTTATCCAAGCAATTTGCCTCCCACGCCGACAAGGACCTCCATTGCACCATCTGGTAGCCTTGGAAGAACGACTTGAAGGCCATTAACAACACCGACATGCGGCGTACGAACGGCCTTAATTCTCTCTCCTAGTACGGGACCCCACTCAAGACCATATAGGTCAAAGTTCACCCATGAGCTCTGGAGGCAATTGAATCCAGGGACATCGAGGAAAGCAGTGGCAACTAGTCGGTCAACATCTTCAAGCTGCTCCTCGAGAGCTATAGTATCATCCGTCCATTCCTCATTGGCGTTCAGCATGGCCTTGCGGATCATCGCCGCCAAATCGGCAATTTTGAGGGTGCTTGAAATCTTTCTAACAGCTGCCGATACTGCAATGTATTCCATGAAACAACCTAAAGTCTTTGGGTGAACCTTTGGGTTCGTTCGTAGCCGACCGTCAATTGCGAGGTTGAAGACCGTCAATTGCGAGGTTGAAGACCGACGTAGGATCGCCTTCCAATGTTTCTAGGGGGATTTGAGCAGCCATCACGGTACGCCAGAGCAGTGCCGAGAGAGCATCGTTAGTAGATACCCATTGTTGATCATGAGACTCGGTCGCATTTGCAGGTGAAGCCTCCGCCTTCAAAGCCTTCAAGGAGTCTTTGGAGAAATAGAAAATCTGGCCTCGATGATTCGGAGACATCATCTTCGGCGGCGGTGATGTTGGTGTGAAAGGTAGAATAGTCCACTCTGGATGATTCTTGATATTGCCAGCATTGCGACCCGATGACTTTCTCACTCTTTCACGGTCTCCCCAGATCTCTTTCGGCAAGTCCAAGGACTCACCCTCGAATCCCTGAGCTCGACGACAGGCGTCTGCCCAAATTTTAGTCCAGATATACCATGAAGTCCCATCTCCACTCAAATGCAGAAGATTCCACCCCAGAATCAGTCCTCCTCGAATGAAGCTAGCCTGCACGAGAGAAGTGCGAACCTTTTCTCCAGGGATTGGCCAGATGGGCCCGGGGCAGAAAGTCTCAGCATCAAAGTATGATACGGGGAAGCCTTTGCCCTTTAGCTGCTCAAAGCTCAATGGGAACGAATCGCGCAGATCTTTGACAGCAATTCGAGCAGCATCCCCCCCCCCCCCTCTATTTTGCGATATCTCATAACGCCTTTCTTCTGAATGTAGGTATCGAGTATACACTCGCATGCGACTTCTGGAATCTCTATCGCAAGAGTTTCGTAGCCAATTTGAAGGACCCGAGAGACCTTGTCGATGTTGTAATTGTTTCTAAGTTGGAAGAGGAAAATGTAACAGACATAGCCTTTGGGCGCAATCCGTTCAAGGGGTGTGAGCTGAGGGATCTCCCTGTACTCGATTGAACCCATTGTGATCTGACGTGTTTTGAACTGTAAGATGCCAGGGAAGCGTTGATTTAATGAATAGCCGGAGGAAACTTAGCATGATAGCCTTCAGAGAAATACTTAACTTATGCCTATCAATCCCTCATTGTTACAACTAAGCAATAACATAGAACCCCTAATAAAACCAGTACAGAGTATAACCAATTTTGTTTTTCATGTTCCTATCTCTTCCGTCAATTTTCTAGCCTAATCCACATCAAAACATTTAGAGAAAAATGATAATAATGATTTGGATAATGGTATTAATAATAACAACTATGCGGCTGCAATGCACTGCTATGTATAATTGCCCAACTTCAAGTTCTGAATCTAAAGACTAGTGCTTACTCGGCGGCTTTACGTCGTGGTACTCTCTGAAGCGCAGGCTATAGATCCAACGTAAGACATTTAGACCAACAGAAGATGGAGGGAAGGAAGCATGTGCGTCAGAACGTGGTGTAGAACGTTAGTCAAGGATATTTGACAGCTGAGCGAGGAAGAAAAACAGAATTGCTCTCTTCCAACAATAATTGACCAGTCTCGGAATCGTCCTTCTATTGATTGCTACCAAGTACCTACTCTCTCCCTTACTGAGCCCACAATAACATCTCCTCAGCTTGCCTCATTCTGTGCTGGTCTACGTAGATGATGCCAAGCCGGTTGAGAGTGACAAGGGTTCAGGTATAATCAGGACCTTCCTGTTTCTTATAGGCCTGGAGCATCTGTAGAAGCATCTCCTCCGCTTCATCCAGCCTACCATGCTGGTAATATAAATCAGATAACAATTTTGCAATATGAAGCATGGAAGGATATTCAGCTGTAAGTGCATTTTTCTTCCTAGGGAATGCTTTCTCATACATACAGGCTGCTTTATAGAACTTACCTTAGGTGTGAAGCAGCATACAAATATTATAAAAGGCATCAAGAATACTTTGGTCATCAGGACTATGGATCTTCTATTTCCATTATAATACTAGTTACTACTTCTCTTCTGCTGTGTTAAACTTGCCTTAGTCCATATATAGAACCCCTAGGTTAATAATAGTCCTAAGAGCCGCTGCATGACTAATACCAAGTATACTTATTTGGCCCTAAAATACTTATTAGTATATCCCTTCCGCCATATCCAGCTTGCCCTAACTATAGTAGACAACACATAATGCGTTCACAATGTTAAGCATAAGCAGATTATCAGTTTTGAGATTCTTCTTGTATTCACTCAGTGCGCATCTTAATACCTCTCCTCCTGCATCCTGCCTCTGGTGATCCACCAGTAACGCTCCAATGTTGGCAATTGCAAGTAGGAAGAATTCTCTCTCCCCTGTTGGTAAGAATTTGCCAATGTCCGTGATGATCCGTTGTGTGCAGTGTTGAGCATGCTCGAGCATACTCCATTGGAAAGTCCAGGAGTGTTCACTTGAATTGCGGTGGCCAGCAACCATGAGTGCCAGGCATACCATCATGGTACGCTGGTCTCCTTGCTGCGTGGACAGCACCTATTAATGAATAATAGGGTGAATAGCATAGATATCTGCACCATCAGTATGCTTAAGGATCCTATAGCTTATGAGAAGCTGAATGCTCTTCATATACTCTAATTCATTAGTAGTAATATCACTAAGCCACTTTAGTAGGAAGCCTTTTAATGCCTTATGGGTAGTAGCTAGCAGACTATACTGCAGGTTATGATTATTAAGCTAAGCCCAGAGACGGAGAATATTTATAGCCTTTTTATTCTTCACTTGGATATCCTAATAGGAAACAGTCTATATAGTCTAGATACTCTGGCTGGGGTAGTCTTGCAGAGGTTCCTTATATTCTTCTTGTCGCGCCTTAATTTATCCTAATACAACCTCCATAATTTATATACATAGGAAAGTAAATTCCATTTTCTTATATATAAGCAGCAGCCTGAGCAAGTACTAGTAGATGGCTATTATGGAGTCAAAAAAGTTTTTCAGTTCTTAGAGATGTCTGTCTATAGTAGCTTAGTCTATAGTTTTTTAATAGAGGCTATTAAAGCCTGGATGATCTTACCAAAATCCTTCCCATATCGCATATAGAATATAGAATGTACTTTATCTATCATTACCTACTTCAGAACCTTCAAGATGCCCAACTATGCAAGCGGTGCAAGCCTCATCATAATAAGGATGGATCTGTGACCACCGTCAGGAAAGTACTGCCTAACATCGTACTCCTCAGGGTCAGAGTTTGGGGTGTGGCGAGACTGGCAAGAGCAGCTGCGGAGCATGTGCCACACTCCTGCCCAACGGGGAGTGTTGCTTTAACGACATTATGTACAAATATCTCATGCCTGGAAAATATAATGTCGCCTCAGCTGGAAGGGAAATGATTCACGTACTAGGATATAAATAAAGAACTAATCTAGAATAAGGATCACTAAATAAAGGCAAATTAAAATAGATGCAACCAGAAATCCCCATATTAAGGCTTCCAGTCGGGACATATATCTTCTTGGGGAATGCAGTAAAACTGGATGTTGACTGCGCTTAGAGCAGAATTCGACTGGATGACTGTCATGGGGACTCTGGTGGTATTTAACACCACCTATCTCTATCCACCTAGAGATAGGTAGCCATCTGAGATGATTTAGTGGGCGAAGCTTTAATAACAGTATAGCATACAGTACCCCCAGAAAGCCCTCTCTGCAGGCCTAATTCTGATGGGTGCATGGGGGGTTCTTAATGCTATCTATAACAGGTATAATTTAATAGAGTCTAATAAGATGAACAGAATGGTCCCCTAATAGTTCTAGTCCAAGGTTTGTAGGTGACAAGCCTGGCCAAATGCCATGGCAGGAATATAAGGGGGAGCACAAGATAGAGGTTACTAATCTAGGGCTACAGCCCCTATCTTATAGTGGTTCTAGCTTAGGGTCTAATACATCTAGCATTAATGGGCTAAGAGTATCTATTCTAACTATAACAGTGTTAATTCTAAGAATATGAAGGAAGAGATTAATAGAATAGTAGAGTCCTTCTAGACCCCAATAAGGCACTGCAGGATTCAGAGGACTGCAGAGGGGATCTGACCTGAGCTGGGGGATGCCGCCCCCAAGCATCCCTTCCCTGGTCAGTCCCTGGGGTCCATCCCTGCCAACGACGTCCTGACTACAGTAACCAGTGGTGGTTATATTTAGGTACTTCAGAAAAACCGCCCATCAGCAGACAAGCAGGGATCCTGCGTTCATTAGGCAGTATGACTAGTTAGATCATACTTGGACACGCTCACATTCCTTTCACCGCCAATATTAAGAGGCTGTGGTTTATTAGGCTTGTTAATATTATTACATGCAGTGTGGGCACTACTTCTTCAGGAGGGATATGTGAGAGATATAAGGGATTTAACTAATACAGCTTAGAAGATATAATGGCCGGCTCTCTGGTAGATGATGGGAGAATGACCTAATAATAAAATATTCGAGGGTTACTAACACCCTACTAGACAGGAATGGTGACATGATTACTTCACTACAGGGTTCTTAAACACATTATAAATCGATTTCAGGATTTAAAATACTGCCCTAAGCTTCTGGGAAAGTTTGATCCTATGTGACTGTGGTTTAGGTAAGAGAGAAAGGTTTGACACTCTATGTTACGGGCTGATAATTGTCATAATTATTGGCCGATCCCCGCCAACAAGGTCCTGATTTTTCAACCACAATATAAATCAACAAAGAATGGCTAAAAGTAAAAAGGGAAGTAGTTTTAGGTTGTTGGGAGCCCTGCTGTCAGTGGAGAGAAAAATAACTTCAGAGATTGCTAGTGTGGTCGTGGACATGTACCATGGTTTTCCCCTGTAGCATATGACAGGCGGGGATCACTACACAATACGTGGCGCCGTTATATGTTGTCTATGACACTTAGTTTAGACGCTCGACAGCTGTTTGCAGTACATCGCCCCTTTGTCCAAGAGTTCTGGGAGAATGTATTGAAAGTTTGTATTAGATTAGGTGTAGTTAATAATTGAACTGAGCAAGCTTAACCTCTTTGAGACAAACTATTTTACTATTTTGTTTAGCTTCCGGTGGAACCACAGTATATTCTATACAATCCTCTAGAATGAAGTTGTTTTTTATTAATAAAATTAACCATCTTAAATCACTCTATGGTCCAAAATTCTATACAAGTACTGACAGCTATTCCGGATATGGAAGTTACTGATAGATAAAAAACATGACACATTACATCATGAAGCTTTTCATTGAGGTCATGATTAATTACTTCTTAGAATCTCTGCACCTAAGATGCAGAGATATAAATTAAGGAGCTTTTACCAAGATATTGTAATAACTAAGACCATCCTCACCCCATTAATATTGATCTGCATTGATTGTTGATATTCACTCAAACAAATCGATGACATGAAATATTCAGTGCTCTCAATTGCGGCACTTGTCGCCCCTGCCCTGGGAAACCCAGCCTATTACTGGCGGCAATACCTCTCTCATCCAATCTATCCTGCTGATGCTGGTCCTGTTAACATTGAAAATTCTACACCACTTAACATCCAAGTGTATGCAGAACCACTGGGAGATCACTTCACTATTCCACCTTGGCAACCCGGCTCAGTTCCAGGCGCATTTTCTGAGGATGTGAAATTTAATGGACAGGTAGAAGTGAGCTATGTCTCTTCTAGTGATGGACCACCCACATTCAACTATGTCATTCAAACAATTAACGGTGGTGGGTTTCCTGGATGTGTTTCTGTTTCACCAAATGGATGTGAATCTCGGACCTGGTGTCCTGGAGATCAGCAAACATCTTCAGTGACCTGTAAGGCTGGCACTGAACTCCCTGTAACCTTATTTATGCCTCCTAGGTATGTCTCTTAGAGCTAACAATCTCAAGCCTGCGCTAATTAAGCCTGCTAGACATATGAGGAAGACTGCACATGAATCCCTGCTTTAAAAAACAAAGCAGAATACTAGGTAATAGTGTGGAGAGCTGTTTAACTAGCTGTGTTATGAGGGCTGGTGTATTCAACATATCACCATAGGTTTATCTATATGGGGCTGCAAATAATCTATCTTATATTCTTTAAGAGAAAAATAATAAAATAATATTATGATAATTATGCCCTGGATTCTATCAGTAAATTATCCTTCCTGCTAGGGTCCAACAATTTTCTGCCTCTGGTAAGCAGCCCTATATACAACAAGCCCAAGAGTGATTTACCTCTGCAATCAAGAGTTGGGCGAACCTACATAATGAAGGCCAAAGTACGAATGCATATCCAGTTTAATGTAAGCCAACACGGCGGACCTGTCCCTGGCCAAGAGAGACCTAGACATCGCTGATGCCGCGGTCACCGAGCCCCCGGACCTCACCCACTGGGCTGCGGACAATGCAGGCAAGTTCATCAACATCCGGAGCGTAGCTCCCAGCGGCAATGTGCGGGCGCTGGTGTTGGGCGTCGAGAACGGCGTGGACTCGGACGTCGAGAAGCTCGCTGCTGGGAAGGCAGCTGGTCAGAAGGCGCTGGCCGCTCCTGCTAAGGTCATGTCTATTGTGGGCACCACCCCAGCCCCTGCAGGTTCTACTCCTGCCCGCTCTGCAGATACTGGCACTAATGGTGGCACGCCGACTACCGGCGGCGACGACTTGTCAGGTGTGAAAGCCCACGTCAGCGCGATAGTCATCGGGCATGACTTTTCAGTCGACTTCAAATTCCGGCCTGAGCAGGCGAATCAGTTTATCACTGACATCATCCAGACCATCTGGCACAACCTGCATGGAGCTCTTAGTTAAGCTAAACAAAGCATGAAGGCTAAACCTATTTTCATTACCGAAGTAATCCACTCCCAGAAGGTGCTAACATGGTTTACTAATGAATGGTTAGCTTATTCTATGTGATTTGGATACAAAATGATAGGCCTTTTTACCTCTATAGCTCAACCGTGTCAGTAGGTCGAATCTACCGGTATGGAGGACTGTAGTTAAGTTTGAGTGAGAGTTTAGCTTAGAGAGATATATCACCAGTCAGCGCAGTGGTAGGATCCAACTTTTTGACTAGGCTAGAGTCATCAGGCTTATTTTATTTTGAGTTCTGCTTTTCTACAGAATTATTACCAACCTCTGGACTGAAATAAGTTAGAATTTAACGAATCAATATCATCAGGAGTATCCTTGATAGCTTCCCCCGCTGCGTCAGAGAACATTTTAATATCCATTAGGTCCTAGATAAGCGCAGATATCAAGGAGGAGGAATGCTTTCCTAAAATCATTCAGAACTGCTGGATCAGTGTGATCGTAATATGATGGCCAAGAATTTTGAGCCTCCCTAAAGCAGTCCTGAACACCTAAAGGAGGATCAAATCCCAGCTCCGAATTCCGCATCTAATTAGTCTTAGAAATTCACTTAGATACAGAGCCATCGCTAAGCTCAAATCCTGAAAGGATAAAGCGAGTCCATCATCATTTCCAGTATGAGTCCATCAGTTCTAATGTATTACGATCCCCTAATCAGTAGTTTGTGCAGTATGCTAGATACTAAGATAGGTTTCATATGACATCCCCAGCAAGCAGTGTCACTTCAAAAGATCACTATAGAAGCTAACAATACATTCAGCATTAAAACTGTCGCTAGCGGAATTTTGCAGGTTTTTTTCCGAAGCCATATAACACAGTGTCATTTTATTCTACCTAAACAAAAGGCCTGTTCTGGATCGCCATTCTGAGTTAAGCGGTCCTGGTATCCCTCTCCTGAGGAGCCCATACATCTGGACGGTTTGTCATCTTGGTGTCCCTCGCAGAAATGTACTTATTCCAGATATCTAAAACCTGCTTGTAGGTCACTGCTGGGGAATTTGTTTGCAGTTCACTCTCACAGAATTCAATATCATCCCGCACTTTCTCGAGGCTATCAGCATAGTTAAGTAATCGCATAGGCTGCCCCAGACCCTTGACCAAGGACAGCACACCGGTGATAAGTGCAGTAATAGCGCCTAGGACTGCAACAACAATATGGTGATCTCCGCTGACTGCAGAGAGGATGACCAGAGTTGAGGCAATTACTAGCTGTAGAACCAGGCATGCATATACTAGCATATCAAATGCGTATAGCTGTCGCAATGTCGACTTTTCCTCCCTGAGGATCTTTGGGTATAAGGCCATGGCATCTTGCTGTTCGCGATAGTCTCTTTGCATCCGCCATGGGAACAAGTAGTGCCATACACTTCGGGTTGTGGTGCCTCTGGCTGTACCACCATCGGTTCCTAGCAAGCATCGGACATCGTCCGGTCTAAGGACTGCGTCTTCACCTGGTACCACCTGTGGCTGTGGGGATATGATGGAATGGGGAGTGCGCTCCCTGTTGGCAGGCGAACCAGCGTCGGCAGAGCTCATATTGAAATGGATAGAGTGATTTTAGCAGCTTTGCTTAGGAAATTCTTTGTGAAATCTACATTCTATATATAGCAGTAACGGCTTCTCCCTAAATATATAGAGAAAGGATCTGGTTGAGTAGATGTAGGACTGAGCTATTGTAGATCATGAGACCTATTCTACACTTGCCACAATGTATACAATGCAACCATTATAATGTAGCATAACCTAGTTAAGGCCTTGTTAGACAGCAATGGTTCACCTGCATTCATTGATAATCTTATTATTCCCTCTTATTCCATTGTATATAGTCGCCTAGAAAGAGACATTTGGTCATTTTGCCCCCTAGGCAATAGATGTGGAACAGTAAAACCTGTCGTAGTCATGTACATAGGAGTGGAGTGATTCTGTTCCCTTCGCTCTTCTTGGCGGCCTATCCGGCCGGGCCGAGAAGGATAATTGTGAGCACTCCTAGTATGTAAAGAGTTATCACAGCTATCCGCTTGCAGTAATTACTATGTCATATACTATAAACTTATAGTTCATCTTCTGGGTGGGGGGATGCAGCCATGGTAGAAAGTCCACCCAGTGGCGCCTAATGCTGATAGAATTTAAGGCTAGACCTAGAGTATATGCTTCCATGGGAATTTTAGTATAGGGACTACTATTACTCATTTAGAGCTATGATTAGTTGATTAAACAGAACTCGCCACAAAGTCGTCATTCTGTTAAGGTTGAATTAAACGAAGCTTATTGTCAGTCTAGAATGCGGCAACCATTGTCATATGATATATAATGTATCTGCAAACGGCTTTGACTGAAATTAAGAGGACGATTTTTGGACATGTATCCGGGGTTTAAATAATAGTACTGCTATTTGTTTCTGTTTAAGTCCCATCACATTCCCTTCATCTCAGGGTTCCTTCCAAGTCATTTTCAAGTATATAGTTTTCCGACAATAGGTTGATACCCATATACTCATAATGAACCTTTTGCTACCATTCCTAATTTTTATTTACTCCCTCCAGCCAGCTGCTTGCTGGGGAGATCTCGGTCACCGCACCGTTGCCTACCTTGCCCAGAAATACTTTAGCAATGAGGCAACGCAGCTCGTAGATGATCTTCTGCCCAGCGATGATGGGCAAGATATCTCAGATGCGGCAGTTTGGGCTGATAAAATAAAATTTCACATGCCAGCCACCAAACCATGGCATTTCCTTGGTATATTGCAGCAACCCCTCCAATTCCAATACTGAAAACTAACCGTCATAGATGCTGAGGACCATCCACCCGGAACCTGTCAGGTTTCCTTCACGTCGGATTGTGGTGGCAGCGGATGTATAGTATCCGCTATTCAAAACATGGTAAATATCGACCCGACCGCTGCTTAAATCCAGGTTTGTAGAGCTAACTGGGCCACAGACAAATCAGCTTATTGATCATAGCCTAGCCAAGGATGAGCAAGCCGATGCCCTCAAGTTTCTCATTCATTTTCTGGGTGACATACATCAACCGTTACATGTGGAAGCTCTGGCGCGAGGAGGAAATGAGATCCATACATGCTTTGACCATCGTTGTCCCGAAAAAGAGAACCTCCACGGTATCTGGGACACAGACATTCCTCATAAAATGAACGGCATCAAACATAACAAAAAACATAATGATGAAAAAGAGCCGGCTGAACGGTGGGCAGCAAGTCTCTTTCGGGCAAACAGGTTCAGGCCTTATTATGCGGAGTGTTCAGACATTCAGAACCCTTTAGAATGTGCTATGCTGTGGGCAAAGGAGACAAACAGACTGAACTGCGATTTTGTCTTGAAAGATGGCGTCAACTGGATCGAAGAACATGACCTTGGTGGCAAATATTACGATGGTGCTGCCCCTATTGTGAATGAACAGATCTATAAAGCTGGGGTCCGCTTGGCTACATGGATAAACGCTTTGGCAGCTCAGAGGTCATCTTCAATGGGCTGCCTTGTTACACAGGGTGGGAAACTGGGAAGATACTTTTAGCTGTGAATCTCGGTTACGTCAAGTCTGCAGAACTGGGCACCATATATGAAATCTCTCCGGAGTCATCCGACAATTTTCTGTTCCTGATCGAAGGGAAAAGGGGGAAAGGGAAAGGCGGAGAGAGGGATGGGGAAACACAAAAGTTTGACGGTAAAGGAAATGTTCTCGGTTTAAACAGCTTTTCTCCCATTGAAAAGAAGAGTGGATTGCAGCTTATCTTTACTCAAATTATATCAAGTAGCTGATGAGAATTCTTATATGAGAATACAATTGTTCTTTGCCTTTAGATCTTTAGCGACAGTACCTAACCCAGGGCTTCCTGACTAAGTACTCGGGTAATCTCATTATAAGGGGCTGGTACAACCCAAACAAGATCAAAACGTGAGCCTGGGTATTTAATCTCACCAGACCCGCCACTACCCTCTGCAAATCCTTTTATGCCAATAGCCCTTGCGATATCAGAAAGGTTATGATGCTCCCAGCAGATAAGGATATTGCCATTGCCAGCTTCTTTATACTTATATACAGCTTCCGCAACACCTGCAGCGTCATCTCTGTCAATACTGGTGTCAGGCTTCACACCCAAATCATCAGCCAGAGGTTTTATGGTTTCATAAGGGCGTAACCTGGAATCTATATACAAAATTATTAACTTGACGCACAATCCAGGACGAGGCAAGGCTCCGCAGTAGGTAGATACTGCCTGAAAATCGAACCAAAGGTGAGTGCTCAAACCTTGCTTAGGATGCTCAGCGATAATATAGCCGATATCAAACCGGCTGTTCTTTCCGAAAACTTGACGGAGGTGCTGTGCTCTTGCTACTCCCTGACTGGAGAGATTAGCAGAGCCATCATCTGGCTTTTCAGCATGCCTAATCATGTAGATGGTTGATGCAGCCTGTATAGAGGATACAAAGCCCGTTACAAAGACTCCTTACTATAAAAATATACGATAATGAGGTGAACTGACCATCATAAGCTGACTTTCCCTGTAAAAGCTGATAGGCAGAAGAGGATGCGTCCAGCAAAGAAATATCATCAGTAGGGACGGCAGCACGTAGTAGATGCTGTTTGTTAAGGAAGATGCATGTATGATACCTGGAGGTCAAAGTAGCAAGAATCTTGGGGGTTTAGTCAAATCTATAGAATCGTCATGCTGATTGTCAGCGTCTGCTGTCCTAAAGTTTAATCTTTTACACCACCCTGCTTTCGGAAATAGGTCACCCATGCCATAATAATATCAATTATCCTAATGAATCAAATCAATTGAACTATGGGATATCCATGACGACTTAATTTCCCACAATTGGAATCAAGAGTTCAAAATCAGGTGATTTGGACCAGAACCGTGGTTGCTCCGTCAAGGAAAAGTGTATTTAAATAACCTTTAACAAACATAAAATAGGTAGTTTGTGTTAGGCAGCTTCCGTTTTAGGTAAATAATGCTTCCATGGCTGTTGAGCACTCTTATTACCCCAGCTCGCGCCTGGACCTTGTCTCGGTTTCGCCAGCACCTTATGATGAAGTAACCAAAGATAATTAACTAGTGAGGATAATCGTAAGCAACTCCTGATGATGACTAAGGTAAGTGCTAGTGTAGCCACAAGCAGAATTGCAACTTGTCATACAATCTTGGGTGCACTAGTTAATTGAAAATTGTATGGTAAAATGTATGTAACAGAATGTAAACGAACAGAATCTGATATTTTGTCTTTACTATATAAGAAACTGATCCATAATCCAATCCACATGGATATGGGTTGGTTTGGATAGGTGGTGGATCAACCATAATCCATATAGGTTGGATCAAACATCATGTGGATCAACCCATATCCAACCCACGACCAGTCTATAAGAAACTTTCCGTTCCTTAACCCTGTTGGCCCCTCAAGAACTATTCTGAGTTGGAAGAATGATTCAGCAGAAGTAGCGACGCCCGTTCACGCTTCCTGAGAAGTCGAAGGCCATGCCTGCTGGATTCTACCTTTTGAGAGAGATCCCCATTTTACCGGTCGCGAGCAACGACTTGCTCGGCTCGACCAAATGCTTTTTGGCGCCCATCAACATACTAGAAAGGTCGCTATTACAGGACTTGGAGGTGTGGGCAAGAAATAGCTAGCTTTAGAACTAGCCTACTGAATAAAAAAATGCAGATGAATATTATTCAGTAATCTAGATACCCGCCGTTAATATAGAGAGTCTTAGTCAGGCTTATAAAGATAACTATTGCTTGAGAGTTCAAAGATAACAAACTCAATATTTATAGGGCTGTATAGAATTACATGAGCAACAAAATCACAAACCTATGGCTCTTGATATTTAATAACACTGATGACCTTAACATATGGATAACTCAAAGTTCTGAGCTGGAATCCAGTTATTTAATCAACTACCTTCCTAAGAGTAAATAAGGGTCTATTATCTTTACAAGACATAAAGACTGTAGTTAAGCTGGCGCAGGTGAATGTAGTTAAAGTGCCACAGATAGTGTATCTATAGCTAGGCAGCTACTACTGAATCATCTAATCCATAAAGACCTTGTTAATAACTAGGAGGGTACTTTAGCATTTCTTATACAGCTCACAGGTCTTCTACTAGCTATTGTTCAAGCTGCAGCATACATTAATAAGAACAAAATATTACTATTAGATTATATTAATCTCCTGTCAGCTCGAGAGGAGGAGAAGGGCAACCTCCCAAGTAATAAATTTAAGGATGATAGCCGGATATCGTGCAGTTGCCAGAACATGGTTCATCTCCTTTCAGTAGATCTGCGAACGCGATCCACTGGCAGCAGACTATTTATCATTTATGGCCTGTGTAGATCTAAAGGACATACCAGAGTCTCTTCTTCAACTGGTACCATCGTGAAAGAAGCATACAGATGTGATTGGGACTCTTAATGCTTACTCCTTTATTACTAGGCAGCTAGTAGATCTTACTCTTAATGTCCATTATCTAGTGCATCTTATAATGTGAAACTAGCTTCAACAAGAAGGTTTGCTTAGTTCATGGATAGAAAAAGTAACTGCTAGGCTTCGGGAAGTGCTTGCAGATGGTGATTATAAGAATCTAAGTGTCCGCAAGTTCATAACACCTTAGAAGATATATCTACCGCATGCACAGTATGTCCTAAAATTAGATCTTGTTAACAGGGAAGAGGGGAGTAAGATCCATCTATCATTGCTGTATGGAAATTTTCTGTACTATGATGGGCGATATGGTGAGGCTGGGAAGTTATTCAAGTAACTAATAGCTATCCAGAAGAGGGTACTTGGCCCAGCACACTGAGACATATTAAAGAGCATGAACAGCTTAGTATTAACGTACTACAAGCAGGCTCAATGGCTGGATGCTAAAAAAGGGGTGAAGGAAGTGATCCAGGCCTGCATAAGGCTGCTTAGGGCAGAGCATCTAGATACACTGAACAGTAGAAATATCTTAGCATTAATTTGCTATAAGTAAGGTCAATGACCGAAAGCTAAAGAGGGTGGTGGAGGGAGTGATAGAGGCCCACACAAGGGTGCTTGGGGCACTGCATCCAGGTACACTAGGCAGCATAAATCTCTTAGCGTTAATCCGCTACAAGCAAGGTTGGCAGCTGGAAGCTGAAGAGGGGGTAGGGGGGATTGGGAGAGGCTAAGGAGCTCCGTCCATGAGCTAGGGATCTCCCAGGAAGAAAGTCAATCCTGGCTGGCCCATTTCACTGGAAAACATCGGCACCTCTATGGTCATAGTGACTTTGGCAGGGTCATCAAGCTTTAAAAGTCTGTGTGATACACGGTACTGTTGGGTTTTTCATGTGGTCCTATAACCGCATCTTGCGTCAGGAGCCAAAATGAAAGATAACCATGCGTTTGTTCTTGGAAATTCAGTGTACTATTTCAAAATTAGACAATTTTATTTAGATTTTGTTGTTATGGTGCAATTAACCTAACATGCGAACTGCTAATGAATAGGAAAATACTGTTTTTTGACAGGGTCCTGGGCGTCAATTTATAAGCCTCAACAAACGGGATCCCAGTTAGCTAGGAAGAGAGCGTGCCAACCATTTCCCTGAAACCTTATTCTTTGCTGCTCGCATATTGTTCAGAATAATTTCACTGGTGTATTTTTTACCTTGATGTCATTTGGTAAGAATTCTTTGACGATGTCAGATGAAGCCGCGCCTGCCAGGTACTCTGCTGACAGTTCCCAGCTTTCAGTAGCTACACCCAGCCTCACGTTACTGAAAATGTAGTAATGAAAGTATTTATGCAAACATAAGCTATCAGAGCTCGATTTTCGAACCATGATTTTGTAGCCTTGCCAATGAATCAATTGAAGTTTCGTAAAGCGTTGATGAGACGTGTCTTGCGCTTCATTCGCGTATCAGAGATGCTATCTGATAGTTATATCGCAAAAATCCAGCAGCACAAGCCTTGGCCCGAAAACACCACTCAGAGCTTCAGGAACCACTCGACGGAGAGTTGGAAATACCAAACCACTGACAGTTTGGTGGTCAAACATATATTGTGACGCATTTCCGCCGCCCAGGACCACCGGTGCATAGTCAAGTCTCCTCAGCATGAATTTGTTGTCATAATAAAATCGCTGGATTTTGTTGTGGGTTAGAATATCGTCAGGAAACGTCACTTCCAACACTCGCCACGTCTCACCGTTCTCGACGTGGTTTTCCAGTTCCCGAGTCAGAAAACCGGGCCATTTGAAGAGGAAGGGTGCTGTGAGATAATTCCACAGAGCGTAACCAACGAAGTACAGGAGGTGCATGTCATCCCACGTAGACTCCGAGTTCAAGTGAACAAAAGCCGCGCGTGGACTGTCCCGACTTTGAATAACTGAGCCGATAGCATTCTCAGTCCAGACCTTCTTTTGGCTGTACGCCCAGAGCTCATCAACATTATGTCCCAGTCCTCTTAAAAAGGCCATGGGAGAATGTGGATCAATAGTAATTGTGAGTCGGCGGTGGCCTGGATAACCCTTGGAGTCAAATAATAAGCCTGAAAGGTTTAAGGTGGCCTCAATAGATTTAATTTCATTGAAGCGAGCTTCTCCACCGTGAGCCTCCAGGACCGCAGACAAGAGGTCAACCCTGAACATGTCAGCAATTCTGAGCCAAAAACCAGTCATACATTAAGCTAACCCTTGGGGGATATTTTCTGCCATTTCGTATTCCGAAAGTATACGCGGAGTTAACAGACTTCTGTATTCCTGGAATGCTAAAATGATACGAGACAGCCGATGTGGAAGAAAAGCTGATGAAATATTAAATGACACTGTCGCTGCTGACAAATCGAAAATAGCTTTGAATAGTTAACTTACCAAACAAAAAGAAAAGTCATAATTCAGCAAAATGATCTAAAGTTCGGCATTGCACTAGAAACTAGATCTTCTAATCAAAGAATCTAGCTTTCCCGAGGCGGAGATCACGGCAACCCGATCCTGCCCCTTGGAACCTCGGTTCCACATTTTTAAATAAACCGTAGACTTTTTCAGTATGCGGACGGACCCTATAATTGTATTTAGGTAGTAGAATCGGTATAAAGTTCGATACAGATACCGTGGAGTATTGCTGGCCAGTGTTTATAACTTCCCAATCAGCAACAGCTGCCCAGATATGCCTCATTTCGTAAGTTCCTTTGATGGTGCAGCCTTTTTCTATATGGACTATATCCCCCTTCCTGATTTTCTTGGCGAATCAATTTCTACCTGTGTCATTGGTATTTCGCGACAGTTTGCCACCATATTATACGGTTTACAATACGGTATTTAACCCCGGATTTAAGTTATGGCGTCATCGGTTTTATAGCGTCCGAGTTTGTGTCACGGGCATAGTTCGTCCGCGGCACCCCAAGGCAATTCGGACGCCACCTTAAACTTGTCAGATATAGCCAGGCGTTGCCTGGCCACGGCCCTGTATAGGTTATTTTTTAATTCGACAATTTATCTCGTGTGCGTATACTGGCCACCAATCCTAACAGTCTAATTATCAACACTCCTTTTAACAAACACCAGCTCTTTGGGAAACCGAGGATCATGCCAGCTCGAGATTCCTACCAAGCCTTCCGATCCGGGAGATCATTCACATCACAATTCGACTTACCCGTTCTCGCTCAGGATAGACAGAAACGAATAATATCACCGCCTCAAAGCCGAGCACCTTCGGCTGCTACCATACAGCCAAGTGTATTGCTGGCGCTGTCTGCTTCAGTATACCCGACCCCAGAACCCCAGAATCAAAATCCCGGCGTTGAAGATCAAGTTCCACCGTAGGGGGGATTTTTTGTTATATACGATAAGGTTAAGAACGATGACAGCTTCTTCACTGCACAATCTCCATCGGACGCTTTGTCACCAGGGCTGCATAATGATTCCCCCAGACACTCTGGGATGAAGCCAGGAGAGCAGATAGAAAGCAAGCCCGCCAGAAAGAGAGGCAGGCCAAGAAAAATAATCAATCTTGACAATGAAGGACCCAATGAGGTAGGATTCCCACCCCCATCGATCAAGTATCTAATTTTGGTTATACCGGTCCAATTTTTCATTTCTTGTACTGTTTTTTTTCCTTCTCGAGGATAGCTTCTATATCTTGCCCGCCCCCCCCCAACCCTCTCTCCAAGTTCTAACTTGGTCACAGCACCGCCGAACCCAGCTTCGTCTCCCGCAAAGGGCGTATCGATTCCGAAAGGGAAAAAAAGTATCGACTTTAGAAAATCGCATCGCCGAACTGGAAAATAAAATTAGGAGTATGGGTGACTCACATGAGTCCTATAGCAATGATCTTTCTCGATGAGCCAATTTCAAAGTTAAACCTTCTCCAACTGCTAAATGTTGTATTTCTGGTACTCGCGTACGAGATAACAGAGCTTGGTGAAACTCTTAACGGCATTCTCCATTAAGAAAATTCTCCCATAAACCCTAATGTGGATCATGATTCCTGATCAGATCTGAATCCCACGGCCTATTTGATGCCAGCTTCTAAGTCTTGAACTTGTTTTGATTGGTTTGATAGCTGTGCAAGTATTGGCAGTGGTGCAGCTTTAAATGGAGTATACCAGTATACCTCAGCTATATTTCAAAGTTGTATCTGCGATCAACGTGAAATCATTTCACATATTATAACTATACTACGTCTTTATAATTTATAGTAAATGATTATAGCCGCGACGAGAACTCGACTCGTTGCTGCTAGTAATCGACCCTATCAATACCATCAATAGATCTCCCTTCAGGCCCAGCAGGAAGGAGATAAGGACGTACGTCGTACACGATCCTCTCATCCGGGGTCTAAACTAGCCTAGAGTTTATTCTGTTCCATTGAAATCAATATCCTTGAAACCTATGAGTCAGAGCTGAATACATCAGCTGTGTTATTCTTTTTTACTGTTGCTTAGTTTATGGTTATATAGGGTCTATTCATAGAAACTGATAAAACATACAAGAGGAAGTTCTCTCCTTGCGGCCCACAATTAGAAATCCTCTTGATGCCTACAACTCTGTAACTGGAATTCACGAGAACCCTGGTACACATATATTGATCATGTACAGAATCACCTTCTAGTCAAGTAAAACGGCGGAGTCGATTTAAATATATACTCAAATAACCCGAAACAGTTTCATCCAATTCAACAGAATTTTTACCTTGCTTCCCCATTGTTCCGTTAGATATGCTCTCTCCCTGGAAAGGAATTAAAACCAGCACACACTCGGCACCCAGCGGAAGAATAGAACAACTTCTGTGCACTCCAAGGGCCACATGCTCACTGTTAGTCAGAAACTGCCCGTTTCGCGTCCATATGGATCTTCAAGATGGGTGAAATGTTCTCCGGCTGCACCCGTTCCCACAGCGACCCTTTGCCAGCATTTCTGCCCTCTTCATCTTCTCGCCGGAAATATTCTTCGACATTTCGAATACGACTGGGGTGAATCTGATCCAAGAAAGCATAATCTCGACGGATGACTCCCTGATTATTTCCCGAGTGACGCCACATATTCCAGAAACCAGTGAAATTCTGTTTGACCGTCATCGATGCAGAGTCGTTACGATCTGCACTATATCCGGCAACCTGGTCTGCATAAGCAGACATAGGACCAGATTTCCAGTATTCCTCCAGCGGGGTGTCGACATATCGTGCACGGTGGCCTGTAACTTTCTCGAATGCCTTTGCGAGATCAGCATAGTGAACATGATCCATGGCAACCTCGAGATTAGTTCCGTTGGACTGGGCCGGATCATCGAAAATCCAGCGGGCGTAATGTGCACAGTCGTCCAGAGCGACATGGACCACCGCTCCCTCACCGAGGGGGACGCGCCAGACGGCCACCTTTTCTCCATCATCGTCCGTCATAATTGCCGGCGACATGGGGCCACCGCGAGCGATAGTCATTTCGATGTACGGACCCGTGGTGAACACGGCAACTGCCATTTTATAGGAACCTGGAAGGTTTCTCCTGTTACTTTCATGCTCCGCCAGCAGCCAATCGCCAACACGACCCTTCCCATCGTAGTGGCCCGTCCGAAAGATGGGGTTGTAGCCGGATTTCTTGTAGACAAAGTCCAGGTTCCCGTAGACGAAAAAATTAATTCCTCCATCCTCGACAGCAAGTTCGTATGCCCGCATGGCCCAGTAGGTCTCGGTTTTCTCGCCAGTATTGAAGCCATCGATATTGATATAGGCGCCATCGCAACCACGGTAGCCGCTCCGCATATCTTCTTCGCTCATAAATGAGCCTTCAACGAGTTCGACATTTCCCAATGCAAGCAGCTCTTTGGCACGAGGTGACTTGGAGTCTCGTGTCAGGATTCGGCAGAAGTACTTGCCGTCGGAGACGAGGCCGCGTACCACAGGTAGACCCTGGGCTCCGGTTCCGCCAACGACGAAAATCTTTGTGACAGAGTAAGGCGGCATCATGATCAACTTGGGATGTTGTGAATGCGTTTCTTGCAGTTCTTTCCGTTGTGTGTCTTGCTATTTTGCGGGAGTGCTGACGATACCGACCGAGGTCTTGAACCTAAGGGACGGGGGATTCCACAGACCCGGTTTATTATATGCGTGGTGGCCGTGGCCATTCCCCAACTCATTTCCATATGATTATTCGATAAAGCAATGACGTAACCATAGTCTCAGCAATTGATGGCTTCGGACATTCGGCCTCGCAAAGTGAAGTTCATTTTTAATTATGGCCCGCGCAAAATCACCGAACCGATGTGGCTTTTCAGCGTTTTCTGTGTTGAGTAAACTGAGAATGTCTCAAAGACCCAAATTTTGTTCATCAGATGGTCTCTTAAAATGTATCGATGTTGAGTAATCAAACATTGGCTGTGCCTCGGGTGCCATTCGACAAGCCTAGGGAGGTCTAAATTGGGTTTACGTCCCGTAGAGTTTAAATTCGCGAGCAAGGGTGGCGAGCCTCGGCATCGGCCAAGACCTCGCCTTATTGCTATTTTGGGCAACCCGCCTCCCACCAACGGCCGCAAAATACTTCACTTACAGACAGTGACATTTCGTAAGTTTCAACACCCTCATAGACCTCTTCTACACCGCGCACATGGCCTACAGCTTGCACGACCCTATCATCGATTTTAAGCTACTGCACACATGGCATAGGAGCGGATAAATCTAGAGCATCTAGAACACGTATCTCACGTAATGAGAAATCATGTGGAAGCGATTCGTATGGTGATGTACGTCATATAAGCCCGGGCTTATATGAAAACAAGAAGACTTTTTGGCTGGCAGAATATTAGGTAATATATGGATGTGGAGTGGGAAAGTTGAAACTTGCGATGTGTGACTGCATAATGCATGTAAATCTATTTTTCTGTTCATATTCTGTAGAATTGGCCAGCTTTTGCTCCGTTAGCAGACAGGATATCTCAGGCTAGTCCCAACGAAAGATCTACGGTACAGCAAATAACAATGCATTGGTCGAATCTCACCACTATGTAGGTTAATGCAAATGATCCGATTAATACAGCAATGAATGATATTGTTTGGCGAAGGTGTTGCTTATGTGCGCATACAATTCCCATGTCAAGAAAAGAACTAGGAGTATTTTATATACTCCACAGTGATCGCTCAGTTTTCGGAGAGGATATACAAAAGAACGCCGTCGACCTTCAAGTTAAAAGCATTGGCTGTGGCTCAAATTTTATCAGTACAACGCGCTGAGCTTAAGAGAAAACTGACCCGGACACCGGAGAAATCAGCAAAGGGGGAAGATGAGAAGATGTAATTGGCTGATGCTGAGATCGTGAAACTAAATCTGGGACTCAAAACCCTGCGACGGCAGATATGGAAAGCTCCCTGGTGGCCACCGCAGCATATGGAAGCCATCGCCAAATAATGCTCCTATGAATCCTGGACGCTAGCGGAGCATAGGATAACCTGCCGTCAAAATGACTACCATGAAACCTAGCCAATATTTCTTTGCTTATAAACTTCAGTACTAGGAGGAGGACCGCAACTACTTCAAAAAGGACCGGCGGAGAAGTGTGGTGGATCTACAGGTCATCTAGACTACCTAGATTATATGGCTAAAGAAGTGGTGTAGCCTTAGTAGAGAGTAGTATACTAGGTAAACCTTATTAGGAATTTAGGATTAGCTTATCTAATAGGGATATACTGGCTTCCTTGTCACCTAGGGGGATCTAGACCCTGTGACTAGCCTAGCTAGATGCAGTGCAGTAAGATGAATAGAATAATACCTAGATTATCCCTGCTAGACCACAGGGGCTGCGATCCGGGCCCAATATTATCGCCGGACTAGGGGGTGGTGGGACAGATACCAGGAGGCCTGACGACATCAGTTGGAGCGTGCACATGGGACAGTAAGAAAGAGAAGGGGATCGGCAATGCCATAGAGCGGAAAAGGAACATTCTCTCAAGCATAACACCCCACCAGATCGTGCAGGATGTATATACCCAATTCTTTGGCGTCTGTTCCGGGAGGATGAAGAGAATATGACAGTAAATGAGTGCACCATACATGATTTGGTTTTTTTGTTTTTTATTTTGTCGTCCTTGCTACATAATTTTATTTAGGGACTGAAATCCACCTTAATACATACACTTGAGTTTCGGTGATATCACTGGCTGCGTAGCTTGTCTTCTTACCTTTGAAACAGATGTAAATATATTTTAGGCTGGTCCATCCTCAATGACAAAGGTATGTTCAACCATTATCTCAGGATATCCAGTTGTCTTTTGCCCATTAAACTTCGCCTGCATATTTTCCGTGCGTGGAGGTTCCGCCCCAGGTCTCTTAAAAACCCTCCGTACCGGCTCCCAAAATGTGTATAAAGGAAGAATAAGCGTTAGGCAAAAAAGGACGGCGGGGACGCCAAGTGAATGTTGCTCAGAAGTAATCTTCTCTACTCCATACTGAACAGCAGGAAAGATAGCGCCACCGACCATGGATGAGATTTGGAAGGCAGAGCTTAACCGGATGCGGTGGCCCTGACCGCGCAGCGCCGTGACGAAGATGGTCGGGAAAATTGCGGACTGAAAGAAGTAGTTCAGGAAAACTAGTCCTAGAACTGACTTCGTGTTGAGAAAAGTGGAAAGAAGGCAAGTAACAGATGCACCGACTGTCGTAACACAGAGAAGCTGTTCTGGCCTAACAGGCGTGATTAAGAAGATCACCCCTGCAATCACACGGCCTAGGGCAACCAGGCCATCGAGTGCTGCGAGAAGTAAAAACGCTTGATCGCTGCTAGCATGCTCTAGCCAATGGATCAGCACAGGATATGTAACTGGAGAGACGGTCTCCTGGGCTCCCAAGGAAACACACTGGGAAATGGCTGCAACAACCATAACAGAAGTAGTGACGGATATGGACAGGCCCGAGCGCCGTTGCCTAGGAAGAGGCTCCATTGGACCCCAGGACTTGTCGAGCTCATCCACGGTGACCTCGGGTAGCGGATAATAGTAAAAAAGGCAGGCCAGAGCGATGGAGAAGATTGAGACAGCTAGGTATGTCCACTGTGCGTTAACTAGGTTACTGATGCTTGTTTGCTGGAAGAGAGCAAGATTTGCAAGTAACAGAGCTGCCACGCTGCCAACACCCCTGACCGCTTGTGCAAGGTTCACACGTCCTTCTGCACGCTGAAGTGGTCCACAGAGAGCTATGAACGGATTCGCCGAAATCTCTAGAGTGGATAATCCCAGCGCAGCAATATAATTGGAGATGACAAACCCAGCGAACGATCCCAATATGGCGGACGGCCAAAACACCAAAGAGCCGACAGCGAATATACATAATCCCGTGATGATTGTGATTTTGAACCCAAACCTTGTCAGGAGAGAATACGAGAAGGCGGGAGGGGCGGTAAAGTAAGCCGCAAAATAGACGCAATGAATTGCAACTGTTTGGCCTTTCGTGATATTAACAAGGGCCTGGAATTTTGTGTTCAGAGCGCCAAGCAGTCCGTAAGCGAAGCCCCAGAGGAAAAATAGGATGGTAACTATCAGTAGCGGTGAGAGCGATTCACGATCGGTTAAGTCAACCAAGGATTTTTGATGTTGAGTAGGACCAATATGCGGCGTTGGCACTTGTTCTGGAATTCGACTGCGGACTCGAACTTCGGTTGTGGGCAAATAGAAGCCATGTGCTGGCTGCGAAGCTGGGGGTTTCATGATCTGTAGCTCGATATTATGCTCCTCGCCTTGATATATGGATGAGTTTTGGGACGTGAGTGGTCGCAAGGAATTTGAAAGATGTCGTGAGGCAGGATTTAATCGCTGCGCCGTTGGATTACTTTCACTGTATGCCGTATGACCACCAGACGGCATGGTTCCTGCTGCCCTGGAGCCCGGGGAGCCCGGAGAACTGAAGAGTTTAGGAGTGAGACGAACAAATAGCGGTTTAAGGACAGGAATACAGGCGCAAATGATTCCAACATTCACCTCAACACTTGACCACATGAATGTGAACGCTGTGTACCAAAATATATTCGTTTGAGCAGAAGACTGCTCGCTGTTTTTCAAAGTCTCCAGGCGGGCGGTCGAGCTTTGCTGCAAATAAGCAATCCGCACCACATCAACAACAGTCACAAACCCGCCCAAAGCAAAAGTCGCTACCAGGACGATCTTCTGTTTGGACGGAAGAACAAGGCCAGTTAAAAGTGGCATAGGTAGGATTAAAATTACCAAATCCGTCAGAATATTCACAGGAGCCCCAACCAAGTATAGCGTGACGATATCAATGCACTTTTCACTGCCTGAAACCAAATCGAAGGATTTAGTTATTGGTCGGCACCGGAAAATGGACAGAAGAGTGAATATAAGGCCACCAAGGTTAACAATCACCAAGCAGGCCATTGTTGCAATGCGGAAGAAGGCCAAAGTCCGAGATAGGCGTCGGTAAAGCATGAGAATAGAAGTTTTAGTTGCCATGAGGGCAGGATTCTAGATTCAGAAAGCTCGTTAGATCACCGACATAGGACCTTCTTTCACACTGGGTTGACCGACATAGAGCACAGTGAATACATATGTCCATTGCAGAAGCCGATACTGCCAGTCGCCGGGAATTTCGCTATCATACCTCCCCAGGCCATAAGTCGTCCCAAGGATGACAGAAGCCGAAAGACCGACGGCGATAAGCTGTGTCGAACAATTAGTCGCACGCCCTTTTCCGATCGCAAAGGGATAGGGATCCGCTTACCCAGCCCAGAAGCAAGCAGTAATCTTCGCTACTAAGGTGCCGTACAATAAGACCACGAGAAATAAACCGCAAAAGTACAACCACAGTAGACAAAGTGATCACGACTGCAGTTACCACTCGGACGAGTGGTCCACGGTCTGGTGTGTCAGCACTCATTTTTCACTCATCGTACATTCAATAGCGAGGTTGCGAGGTTATGCAGTGTGAGCATTCATGATACGAAGAGGATAACAAGATGTACTCTAAATACATCCCCTAGGTTAGTGTTGCAAAGGCCTAGCCTATTCAGACCTCTAGAAATTGTACTACTCTGTTTTCCACTTATAATTCCTATTTTCACATAAAGGATTATTACAGATGAAGGGAAGGTTTGAAACAGTGGTAATTTATGTCACTTGGATGAGAACCACAATCATGGTGAGGCCTCAACCACAGCACTGCTCCAAAGAGGGCTGGCAGACTCACCTTTAGGCCAGGATTTGGATTCTCTTTGCTCTATTGGTCGAACTTATGTTAGTAAACTCAGATCTAAGACAGCGCCGAGCTAGGGCGACGTCAGTTGCTTTAACCTGCTTTCCTCAAGCCATTAAGGAAATCGCCTGTATATCAAACTTTCGCGCCATAAATCACATCTCTGGCCACGATCAAGCGAGGCTTTGATGAGCGTGGGCCCACTTTAAGGGGGCTACTCAAGAATTCACAAGCAAATTTAATAGGACTGAGAGAAGACGGGACAAAATTAGATTTCGTGGGGTGGCCTACGGAGCAGGGCAATCTTTAGTAAATATCAGGCGTCCAATCTAGTGGACCAGCGTGCTGATCTTCCAAAAAGGCAAAACTACGCGTTCCCCGTGAACGGCTTAGCGCAAAACTTTAGCAACTACACATCCAATCTCGTGGACAGGCTTTGGGCCTCAGAAAGAAACCAGATACAGCATTTCCGCTGATAAGCATATTAATTTGTAGATTTTTAACTGTTAGAGCCTTCCCAGTCCCGTTGTCCCAAACAGAACAAGTTTAAGGTCCGCCGCAGTTGCATGATTCTGCTAAGGCCTTCCGATTTCGGCCGCATAGAATGATATTCATCCTTGTTTTTCACTGTTATTAAACACTGTTTCGGTATTGGTATCCCACTAACATTGGTAATGGATTAGGCCGAACTGTTGTTAAAAACGGAAGAAAAATGCTTGTACGTAGCATCTTGTATCTTAAAGTATATGATCCTACTGAAAGTAGTATTTTTTGATACTCTAGGGGAGGGATCCGTTCTGTATTGGGGGATGAGGGGAAGGGGTAAGTATGTTGAGGTGAGAGGGAAGAAATAAGAGAGCTATACGCCTAGTAGACAGCCTGAATGAGATAAATTAGAGACTTGGGGGTTCAAAGGAACCCCTGGATGGAAGAGTGCTTTATACCTACTAATACTATGAATATGACTATCTGCCATACAAAATTCCAATATGGTATAATCCTCCAATGGGATACAGGGGGGCAGGATCATAGCGGTAGTTAAGGCTGATTCCCCAAAAGTAGTTTTGTTAGTTTTTGCAGTTAGGAAGTTAGAAATATATATTAGATTATGGGTACGTCACCACTATCTAAATTAGCCACACTAAAGTATCTTAGTAATATAATACTTTCTGCTGGAAAAGATAGTTTCTGTGAAGGGCTGTAGCAGAATTGATTCAATTATACCAGACCAACAAGTTGTTTACAATAAGCTTGAGGAGGAAGAGAGAATCTATCTCATCTAGTGAAACAGATGGGAACCTTCTACCAAATGTGGTGGATGGTTTCTGCCGAAATCCAAGGGACAATCTATCAACGCGCCCGCTCTGGATCTAACCGATCCCTAGAAATCGGTTAAATAAAGAATCTTTTCTCATATTCATTTGCAAATCATCTCTCTTCTGCCGCATCTTCTTTGGCCTTTCTAGTCGCAATTAATCCATTCGCATCCCGTGTGATTAATATACCAATATGGCTAAGCCCTTTGACCTGCTGTTATGTCTTAGATCACTGTATCTGTTCGTGTGCAGTCCTAAATCTCGTGTCAGTATCAATGCCCATTGAAAGGTATCAAGCGCCGTATAAGTATGGTGGAGATACGCTCAATGTTTTGCTGAACCTTTGGTGTAAGATGTTCTGCGTGGTTTATTAGCTTTGCCTGGCTATTTTGAAGCACTGTGGTTGATTTCGGAGGTGTGTTTTCAAGGCTAAATGATGAGAAATTAGCCGGTGGGCAGTGATGGTGTACAGGAGCTGTAGGAGCGAAGATCAGGCGCGATTAGATTAGGTATCTTATCCCACCCATTAGATAGCTGCTTAGTACCTTGCTACTACTAACTGGCTAGGTACTGCGACCTTTAAAAGCCTGATCACCTGTAGGAATTTAGCCTCCCCATCGGCTCACCCACCTAATAAGAAATCTTGTTATTCAGGCTTTGGAAATGCTTTTTGTAGCTCACAAATAGCTTGCTATCAAGTGGCTAGTAAAAATAGATTGAATGAGGTAGAAACCTGAAGGGTAAGGTATTGTGATCCTCGCAATCCTGCAAGAATTTGAGGGTGAGGTGGGCGCTGTGGCCATTGGAGATAAGGGTATACTTCTCGCCGCGCTTCGCGCCACTGTCCTGATTTGTTGTCTCATCAATCTATAATCTAGCTATTGGTTGGCTAATTGATCAATTTAGCCATTTAGTGAGGTTCCAACTATTATAACTGGTAATAAATCTTTGCTGCCGTCGAACCATGCTTCCATAAAGGCGCCGCTGCATTTGAATATGAATAGTGGACCCATCGGCTAGCTATCAATAGCAATACATTCAAGCGCAGTTATATTTTCGCATTGCTAAGTCTCAGCATGACAGACCAGATCTCTTAGTGCCCTTCCTACCAACTACATGCTGGTTTTCGCCGACGCCTGGTCGGAAGCCACACTCGAAGTTATACACTAGCTTGGTTTGGGTTGGGGGGAGACACCTTTAAGTAAGGGTTTAAGCAGATCGTATCAGCGGGCTAGCAGGCCTGCATTTTCTGTTAGATCTGCCTAGATTCTTTTGTACGCCGATTCACTGGGCCTAGCTGTAGGTTGGGTGGGAGACGCTCAATAAAGTGATACATCTACATTTTGCTAACCTTCTGTTCAGCTTACCACCGTTAGCAAGCAAAGTCATAGTGGACTGATTTTCCTACACCGCGACCCCCTTCAGTGACAAGGATGTAGATTGCTCATAGATAGCTCAGATAACCATATTTCATGCTGATTACAGGCGCGTAGTTTTAGATGAGGTGAGCGGTATTTGCGGCAGAAAAAGGATGCTAATCACGACTAGCGCTGCCAGGCAATGGGATAAAAGGAAGAATTCAGGATTACATGAAGACATGGGCCTTGAGGTACGAGATCGCCCCCTTTCTGTAATTGTCCTCCGCAATGTAGCCAAGATACTCGTAATCAGTTTCGAATACAAGGGTATTGCGGAGTCCAGGCTTATGTTTCGGCCACGCAATAGTAGCAGTTTTCAAGTTGAGGCTGGTGAACTGGATGCTCGGGGGAGGATGGTCCGGGGAAAGTAGCCTAGCGGTGGCACTTCGGGGCGGTTTAAGAGAATGATTAGGCTTAAGATTCGGCGGGAGAGATGGTCGACCCATAGTAATCCCGGCCAGGATCAGCTGGCCCCCATACTCATCCCGCGCAGGGTCTTGCTTACGTCAGAAAGTGCGCTGCGGGGTCCTTATGCGCACCCATAATTTCTTCTAGGATGCCGCGCAGGGGCGGCGAATAATTTATCTAGACTTTGGGAGCTAGTGAGTACGGTGTGGGTGAGCAGCCGAAAAAGTTATGAATTAGTGAGATACATGGGTCTAACTACCAATACAATCTCCCTACAGTACACAATCGATCTTGTATCTCGAGGTAGACAGAACCCACTTTAGGTGGGTAACACACACTGTGATAAGTGTGTTACTTAGTCTTCGCTCTTCCTTCACTGTGGAGCGACTTTGGATTCGACTCCAGGTCTTGATCACGTCATTGATAAATCTCTGATTCTGCTTCTCAAAGAGAGAAAGAATATCCTGAGACTCCAGCAGATTATTTGCACTGACTATTGGCTTGCGACCAAGCAACGTGGCAAATACCATAATGGAATTCGACGGGTTTGAAAGCTGGATGTCCTTTTCCAAGCCGCCAATGTCGTTCTGACCAACTCCCATAAGACTTATCTGGGTCTTTAAGAGGCTTATGTCTGGTGATGTAGCCATCGAATCTCCCTCAGCTAGGTAATAATACTCTGCAATGGTGAGCAGCGGCATTAGTCCGAAGGTCCGATTTCGAATCTCGAGATATTCGCCGTAGGTTTTGATGGGTAAGATGCCTTCCTTGAAGTCAAGCTCAAGAAGTTGGCTGGCAATCATATCCTTCATATCGCAAATGACTGCAACGGCAGTTTTTGGGTGAAAAAGGGCCAACATTTGCTTGTAGAATGCTGAACATATAGTTTGAGCCTTTTCTAACGAGTTGCGAGGGTTTTCCACTTCATCAATGTAATTAGTAACGATACGAAATGGTGTGGATAAGGCCTTACCAATTCGATTATCTAGAATGTCACCGTCTAGAATTGCCAAGCACCGCTTAACACACTGTTTCGCCATTTCTGGCTCCATTTCCTCAATGAAGCTATCCACATAGCACACGATTGTCAGGCACGCGGCAAGCCCAAGCGCGCAGGCCTCATCATCAACTGCTGGGAAACCTAGTTGCATCGCTTCGAGATCGGCACGCGCAATGTCTTGAAGTTTCTCGTCTGGGAGCCATGGCAAAGCTTGTCGCTTCCAGGCTAGATGTCTCGAAACATAATTGGTCCAGGGCACACCTACGGTCTGTAGCAAAGCTTCGGGAAGTATGGGGATTGCGATCTGTCGTTGCGTTAACAGGGAAGTCTTCTTTCGACGCCTGGAATTCTCGAAGATTAAATACCTTTGTTGAGCATCCCAGGTTTGCAAAAGTGATTGTCTGCTGAGTTGTATGAAGAATTTCCATAGGATTTTTTGGAACACATGTAGATGTTGCCCGATTGAGCCCGCCCCTTCCTATCCCAACTGCGTCAAAAGTGAAAGTCTCTGCTCCCTTTTGCTCAGCTTCAGACATATTCTCAAAGCGCATATATATTTTCTTGACGATTGGCAGATTGCAGCTTCCAATTGCAAGACAGACCCGGCTTCCAGGTGGAATTCTTTATACACATCCCTTGACTGGCCCTCGGGATATTTCCTAAGCACTCCGAGGCAAGGCAATTAGGCGTTCCAAGCCTTCTGTCCTAGGACTGGGCCAGAGGCCGGCTGTAAAGAGGGGTAAATAAGGCGTCCCAAGCCTCCTTGATAATGCCAGTGATAAGATAGCTAGAGGCTTGAAATAGCCTAAGATATGCAAAGTATTATGTGTTTTTGGCCTTCTTCTAGAGGCCAGGAGATTAAACAGCGAGAGATATTCTATGAAAAAGGGCAAATAAGGCGTCCCAAGCCTCCTTGATAACATCAGCGATAAGATAGCTAGAGGCTTGGAATAGCCTAGGATATGCGGAGTATTACGTGTTCGGAGCCTTCTTACTCAAGTCAGTGTAAAAGACACTTAATAATTCTCTCCTAGATTGGGGACGATCCGGGCCGTTCCTGCTGGCAGCGCTCTGAGAAATGGGCAATCAACTATTTCCTTCACCCATTAACGTGATCGTCCTTTGGTTCATGAGAGGCTGTTCAGGCCCCCTGGGGCACTACTGATCTGTAGGTTGACAGTGGTGTTACACCTGACTCACAACCAGTTTATCCCTCCATTTAAGAACCCTGTATCGATCAATGGAGATAGGTAGTTGTATATCCTTACATGTAAGGCCTCCCACCAGTAGTCTGTAGGTTGATTACCTGTTTGAAGAAAGAGTTACACCGCGTCATTTGAGGATTGAACATTATCAGAAGATAATTGATCATAAATCCTTGCAAAAGGCCTGTATTCATAAAATTTGTGATTATAAATCCAACTACCTACCCAAAGTCAGAACATTTGATCGGTGAGCTTTGTGATTCGCCATTGAAGATTGTCTACACTGTTGTAACAAGCTATAGCATCCAGCCCGCCCAAATCGGCTGTCTTCTTCACTCTCGCAAACGTACGTGATAATATGTTTATCAGCCTTGGTGGGAGCTGCATACTTGCCGCAACCTATACCTTTGGCATTGGTTTGCACCAAACAATCTTTCGATACGGGGAGTGGGACCTGCATTCGTTCAAGATACTAGTCGCCTTCAGTGTTGCCCCGGTATTCTTGGGGACGTTTCTCCAAAGTTTCCACCTTCCCCCAAGGGGGACAACGACCTGGGAAAGTCTTGAATATTCGTCTATGCTAGTCTTCATCGCAATTTGTGGTATATTTTCGAGTATTTCAGTCTACCGGGGTTGGTTTCACAGACTGGACAAATTCCCTGGTCCTTTTTTGGCTCGTTTTTCAACCTTCTACATGACATTTGTCAACATAGCAGAGGCTAGAGGCTTCAAAACTACTCAGGAACTTCACTCCAAGTATGGAGATATTGTCAGAGTCGGTCCCAGGGAGCTGTCTGTTGCAAATCCAGAAGCTTTCCGTGCGATTCACCTATCATCGTCCTGTGGAAGAGGACCGTAAGTATAGTGACGCTCTTCAAATGCGAAATTCATTATTTTGGTTATTAGCTTACTAATTGACCTTTTGAGCTATAGATGGTACAATGTGACTGCTCCTATGATTTCCTTGCAAATGGAGCGTGATGTGAAACGACACGGGGAGAGACGCAGAGCTTGGGATAAGGCATTTGATAATCGGGGTAAGCCAGATTTCCAAACTCACAAGAACAACACAAGTTAGAGCTATGCTAATTCCGATGTGTCTGTCAGCCCTAGGGGATTATACGACTCGTGTAAACGCTCACACCGAAAAGTTCTGTGCCGCAATAGAGGACAGTGTGAAGAACAACACCTCAATCAACGTGACCAAATGGATACATCTCTACAGTTTTGATATCATGGGGGACCTAGCCTTTGGAAGCAGCTTTGACATGCTTCAGAGCGGCACCTTCCATTACTTTTTCAACTTGGCGCACAAGACTCTGGAACTTATTGCTATATTTAGCCGACTCGTCTGGCTATTTCCCGTGGTCAAGGCGGTTCCATTCCTCAGTAACGACTACAAGTCGTTTCATAAGTGGGTCGGTTCTCACGTTCGAAGGCGCATTGCAGTTCCACCGCCCGTAAGGGATATTTTCTCATGGATTCTTAACGACTATCAGCGAAAGCAAAAGCCTTCATTGCAGGATACCGAGAATCTTTACGGCGACGCATCGCTCATTGTCATTGCGGGAAGTGATACTGTCGCGGGCACTTTGATCTGTCTTTTGTATCATTTGGCTTCTAGCCCGGATGTATGCAAGAAGCTAAGGGACGAATTGCAATCCTGTGCAGAGGAAAGAGCCGATACGGAATTGAGGCCCGACGAGCTTGCTAAGCTTCCTTATTTACAGGCTTGTATCGATGAAACTCTCCGTCTTTGGCCAGCTGTCGTGGATGGGCTGCAACGAGAGACGCCCCCTGAAGGTCTGACAATTGGCACCGAGAAAAAGAGCACTTGGATTCCTGGAAATGTGATTATCAAAACGCCTTCATATATTCTCTGTCGAGATCCACGAGCGTTTTCTCGTCCTGAAGAGTTTGTACCTGAGCGCTGGACGACCCAACCAGAACTCATACTTGATGCATCTGTCTACGCACCTTTCTCTCTTGGGCTTTTCTCCTGTGTTGGTAAGCGGCTAGCAATGATGATGATGAGGCGATTCATCAGTTCCATAATCCTGCGCTATGAACTGGAGAGTCTGTTCAAGTCAGCTCAATGCGCCTTCGAACGGCAGGTGAAAGAGTATTTTACTCTAACTCCTCCTGACTTGGAAATCCGTTTCATCAAGGGACAAAAGGGATGATGAGTACAATATTGAATTCCAGGGGCTAAATAAAAAAGAGGTGCATCATATAGGTTCTCTGAGGAACAGCGGGGAATAAACAACCTGATTCTGGGAGCAAGGCACAGCTGATGAGCTAGACAAGAATAGACTGAGGTGCTAAGCATCATCTGTTCTAGTGAGCTGTCTGCTGGTAATCACACGCTTAATTGTAAGGTAGAATGGATGTCCTTCACGAACCGGGGTAAGCCTTGGAATACCTGTGGGTCTGTGGATCCATTAGTAAATTTACCTATGGATACCATACGCTTAGCGACCTCATCAGTGCCTCTCCTTTGTTTGAAACTACCTGCCGCTCTCTTCCCAATGGCTGCACGGAGATTTTCATACGTGACAAGCGTAGGAAGCCTGAAAGTGTTGCTATGTAAAAAGGTGTATATGGGACATTGTTTTTCTGCCTCTTTGTCTGATCTGGCGAAGCAGGGTAAAGTAATTTGTGGCATTTAGTTCTTTTGTGGGGATCTCCGACCCAAATATATATATATTATGGAAAAAGCCCGCAGTAATTGGACAAATGTAAGTCAAGCTGGATACACAATGATTACTATAACGCTGTTATGGCACCAACACAGCCGCACTAACGCCAGGCAGATGTGACAGGCAGAATATAGAAATCAATAAATACTAATCAGTGCTAGAAACTGATGATAACTGAGTTAACCTCCTTGTATTAGCGCTTCCATATTTTAATATTTGCTGGCGACATCCTACATTAGAGCTGAGAACTGCGCCTGCCACTTGAGATGGGCACATGGCTTTGATTGACTGCCTAATCTCCTTGCATATTGCGTCGTAAAGGCCCATGGTCCCGTTGCTAAGGCTAGTCTTCATCAAATGTGCCTTGGAGTCTGTGACAGACCAAGTATATCCATCTTCTGGAGCCGGCTGCAAGCGAACCGCCTGGGGTTGAATGCTTAAGCCGGTAACTATATGGTCACTCCTACATAATTATAGGACCAGATATTGAGAACTAATGGATATAAAATTCCCCTCAAAGTCCACTTACGAGAGGAAAACGCTGAATTCAAGTATAAGAAGGATTTTCTATTATAATCTATACTATACTACTTCTATTTTAGCTATAACTCTCTTAACTATCCTTTTCTATATTCCCTACTATCATTGTTCTCAGCAACAGTTTATGAGCCCCAAGTAGGACAACAATTAATAATCTTCTATATATGTTGGTCCTCTTAATATCTGTCTATTACAGACCCAAGCCTTCCACTAGATACCGTATATTCTGGGTGCCAACATGCCTCCCCTCGAACCAAGTAACCAAGCACTTCAAGCGCCAATGGTTCAGATCAAGCGTGATTACATTGACTTCTACACCAAGTGCCTGGAGCATCGTGAAATCATTGCAACTAGAAAGTGTCCCAGTGGGCAAGTGATTGATTGGATCCGTATCGAGTCGCAGGGACAGATCGCCACACCGCCACCTCCACTGGAGCCGACCACGAGGGAGCAGGCACATGATGGCACCATGCCTACGGCTCCCAGCCGACCTCAGAACTTGAAGTCGATGAGCACCTCCAAGGGCCCCCAGGGACTGTCCCTATGTTACGCCCAAGCCTAGTTCGCATTGACTTTAATCAAACTCTTAAATGGATATTATCAAAGACTGGTCCTCCCGACGTTTGTAATCAGTTCTACTGACCAGGCAAAACATTGGTATGCCTCCTCGGCGCAAAATGTGATGAATTATGGCTGTCAAGCCAAATTCAGCATGTATAATCCGTTCGTTGAAACTAACAACGACTTCTCGCTTATTCAACTTGCTGAAATCCACAACAACGGTGCCTATGATCCGTCTCACCCGAGAGTAGATAATCGCCAAACTGTTGAAGCAGGATTAATGATTTCCAGCGAAATTTGGAGATGACCTCCTTCATTTCTTTACCTTCTTCACGACGGTAGGGTATGAAAGATATGGTGACTATACCCAAAGCTGGAATTTGGATTATAAGGGATGGGCCCAAGTAGACAGGACAATACACCCAGGGAGTGTATTTTCTACGCTCAATACCGAAAATGGGCCCCAATACGACCTTTGGTTGTCATACCGGCTTTGTAATGGTAACTGGTGGCTATGGGTTAAAGGCCGCTGGATCGGATATTACCCGGCTTCGATGTTTGGCACCGGTAACACTCTCGCGGACCATGCCGACCGGACCAGTTTCTACGGCGAGATTTTTGACTCCACTGAGGTAGTAGGTATTACCACCAGTGACATGGGCAGCGGTATTTTCCCAGAAAGAGGCTGGCAGCACTCGGGATATATCTATCTCATCGGATATCAGCCACAGCCTTCTTCCACCAGTACCGACTCTGTGGACTACGATGGCAGTCATTATGTCTATGTGTATGACCCAGCAAGGTATCGTATTGAGCCACACTTTAAGAGTGGGACAAATTGGCAAAGTTATGCCTGGCTCGGTGGTCCAGGCGCAGGCGGCGTCGTCGGCCATTAAATGGAGTATGTAGGCTATTTTGCATCAAACTAAAAGTGCCTCCCTATACGCTCTCCCTCGCTGTCAGGAAAACTGTGTTAGCCATTCCGCGATAATCTTATTTGCACTGTAAAAGCATAAACGCGGAATGTACAAATGAACGAAGGTGTGAATCTATCCATCTGGCACTAGCAATGGTATCATGCACAAAGTCCATATTGTTTCCTATACATCCAGTTGCTGGAGCTACTGCCCACCTCAGCACTTACAAAGCAAATACTACCTATAAAGGGTGAAATAGCCGAGAAAAAGAGAGGAATACCTAGCGCTGCCATAGCTTAGAGGAATATGTACACAAGCTCTTGACAGGCCTTGGCTGAACGTTTCCTCATTGTTTTTTCTGAAGTCAGCGCAACTAAAAGAAATCAAGTTCCCAACGCAGATAGGCTAGTGCATGCGGGAAGAGATAAGCTTATCGGTCAGCCCCCACTCCTATAGGTCCTCTGGGGCGGCTCACTCGGCTGTGGGTTGCCCGAACTGATTACTAAAACTGAACAACGACAGGAATGGCTCGGGCGAATAATATTGCGGAGACGTGGAACTATGGGGTGGATATGGGGGCGCTTACGTGATCTAGCGTGGTGTCTTCAGCCCGTTTTGTCAGGGTGGGTACTACATTGTTGGAATCACTATATCACTATGACGCAGGGGATACGCAGCATAGCTGTAGATTTGGAATTAAGGGTCTGTAACTCGGTGCGTCTTCCTGCAGGTGCACCGACTGATTTGTGGCATTTCTTATGCAATTGTCCACGAAACATTGTAGTGTATGACCTAAGATACATTTATGTTTAAGTATATCATGACGTTTAGTATCATTAATGCTAAAACTTAACAAGGATCCAAGAGCTCCATGAGGTCAGAGGCTAGCTTATCATACCACAAACGGCGTTAAATGTCTATCTGGTCGACCTATGGACGATTCTAGACAGGTCGGGTCACGACTCATTAAGTTTGGATTACATGCCATTTATCGACACTTGCAGAAGCCCACATACTTTGCGTAACCATGAAGATGTCCATATCTCCATTTAAGTATAGACTACAGGCCACGGTGCCAAAAAGCCACTGTTACAAACCTTAAACTTTTAACTGTAAAGCTCCTATAGGCTTGATATTAGATTACTAGCGGTCAATCTTTGTATGGCACAAATTTTCTACAAAATGGAGAAGAGGATTTCTCGGGGATGCATGTGGGGTATAAATGATGGTACTTATTGCCACTTGCTACGCTACGTTCAAGTTCATACCATTTTCTTAATCCCAGGGTGTCTGTGATCAGTCACGATATGAAGTCTAGCATGAACTCCGTGAGGTGGCCCTACTACATATCCCAGCTTATGAGTACGCCGAGAGTTCAAGTGAAGCAAACAAGTACGGCTGGCACAGCGCGGTCAATTACTTCTCGATCGGCCAGAATAATCTGCAGTGGGAGCTGAAATGCCTTCGAAACCCTGCGGTTCGGATGAAAGTGGAAAAAAAAATGCTGGCTCACTTTATTCCATTGCCAGAATTCTAGAGCTGGGTACTAGACGTCAGCTAATTACCACGCTTAGTTAGTCGCTTAGCTGGCGGTCTATTCACTATTCTCTTACAATGGCCAGCTCAAATCTTGCATGAGCATCAAGATACGTTAAAACCTTGCTGTAGCCCTGAAACCTCATGACAATAATTGTGTAACGGGCCAATATGAGATGAAAGATTGAATCATTACACGGGCGACCTGGTAACAGTAACAAATGACGAGATCTTTCACAACCTGACGACCACTCAATCAACTTGATGTACATAGTTTTCACTTAATTATCGTAGGAGACCATACTTCTCGAGGGATAATATGGAGCTTTTAATCATGCTAAAAGCAAAAATGAGTTATAGAGGCTTTTGGAGAACGCTTATTTTAGGTTAATAGAGATCTCCTGATCTCCCACTTATGAGTCACTGGGGTTGGGGTTCGCTTCTTAACCTAGATGTCATCGCGCCCCACACTATAGCTTAGCTCCCAGCCACCTATGGATCAACCATATGTGGCAGTCCAGAATAGTTATATGTCCTCATTCCCCATACGCGTATGTATGCATTTAGCAAGCTAATATTTCTATAAATTTGCCGCAGGAGTGCAGCTGTCTGGCGTTTGGCCGTTTGCAGTAAATCTAGTAATTACTTTACATCCTTAAAGTTTCTCTAGTAAGTGCTTTATCCTTACCCAATATGAATACAGAGTTTAGAAGATCTGAACATGTCTGCATGACCAAGGTGAATACGTCATGCGATGTAGCGTGATCTATTCCCCAACCCCAAGTGACAGCGGATAACTCTTTATCTAGCGCCACTGATTAGACGTTGTAATTAAGAGACCGACTTTACAGTAATGGTTGTTTATTTCGGCTTGACACTTCTGGGCCACCAGGTTTTGTGTGTAGAGTCGAAATTTAGGAATCTGCTCTATTTTATATGCAATGAGACGGAGCTGCACAGGTCCAGGGCCTACTAGACTCCCCAAGAAAACCATGGGGGAGAACTCCGTCCTGTACCGGCCAAAGCCAATTTCAAATGGCCGAGTGAGGGAACCTTCATAATAGATCGGGCAAAGTTCTATACGTAATTGAATGTATTGATATCATGATATCTACTACGGCAGCTTCTATACGGTCGTCCGGAGTATGCTGCAGCCGAGCTTAGAGGGAGTGGTGATTGCAGTCGTGCTCCGCCATGGTCCTGAAAAGTGGCCAATGCTACTTACTTGTGGACGGGACCTAGAATCTTTGACGTCTAGATTGAATGCCGAATCAGAGTTCGTTAAGCTTCAGTCTATTTAATTTCACGGCTTGTTTCACATTTAGACTGTCGAATTCCCATAATGCACTTGGTCTGGGCAACTGAGAGTTTTCGAACGCTCTCGGCTGTTATCCATCAAGAGGCAGCTTTAATCGACTTGCTTGGATAGTAACTTAACTCATTTCTTGTTTGGACAATGGTTTGAACTCTATTGAAATGGTGGACTGATCTTTTCTATGTTAGAGAAGCATAGTCCAGTTAAGACGACAATGGAATGTATATGTTGAATTCTGAGCATCCAAGGAAACCCATAGAACTTCTGCTGCACTAAACCATTGAAGATAGGGTATGACAGTGAAGTCGGCCGTTCTAGACCCCACAGCTTGTAATAATGAGGTGATTTGAGAAAAGCTGACATGTAAGTGTGCAGAGATGACCATCTCTTTGAAGTACTCTGCCTTAATGCTGGTCGCACATATAAAAGCTCATCCAATTCCTGTCCTGAATCCTACATCTCCTCGTATGAGATTAAACACCGGGACTGATTAAGATCTAAACCACCTTTATCACCGTCGCTTTTGCAGGACCAGAATGCCCGTCAACGACTACGGCGTTTGGAAGGGGATGCCCGTTCATTATGAGTATGAAGACCGTTACGAAGACCCAAAGTCCCCACATCTATCGCTCTACTACCATGATAACCAAGAGATGGAGCCACAATTTGACCGCCACTATCGTCAGAAACACAAACACAAACCTCCAAATAAGTCTAGGCCGAAGGAAATTCCTGGGCTCTTCCGCGCTGCGATCAATATCAAATCTATTGATCGGGACTCTCGACTTGCTTACTGGGTGAATTATAACATCGTTGATCACCAAATTGTTCAAAAGCTAGCCAACCTGGATTTCGGCTTTCACTCTCTCGAGGAGCTTGATGGCCAAGGACTAGACTATATCCGATCTGGCCTGTTTGATACTAAGAGTGGTCGTGTGCTTCCCCATGACCTTCCCGGCCCAAACAATGATATTATTGATGTCTTGGTCCCTGAAATCCAGCAATCAATTGAGAAACAGGCAGATATTTACATTTTTGGCTCCTGTTTCAATACAAAGAATGGAATGCACAATGTGCACATGAACCAGGGCAACATAGGGAAATTCCGTCATGATGATGGAATTTTCCAGGATGGAGGCCTTCTCATCCATTATAAGGACACCGGTCTATGGACTGGGCTTTTTATCGCTTTTGCATCACAAGCTGTGCACACTGACAACGTTAGCGGTCATGCTATATCGCCATTGACATGGGGTGAATTCCTACCCAAAGAACTCTCTGAGAATTCAGTGGCTATCAAGGAAGCATTTGTCAAAAAGCGGAAATCAGTCACTCTTGCGAACCTTACAAGCCACAAGGTATCCCTGGCATCGTGGCAACTGCATAACTCAGCTGGTCAAGTTCAAGGGCTTCCTGGTGATGCAGCTTTGAACTCCATGGCTACCAGAAGCTTTGAAGTACCAAATCTTCCTCTCTCAGACGACGGTGACACTATTACTCTTCTTAATGAACATGGGTTGAAGGTTGACGGCGTGAGTTATAACTCTCAGCAGGGAAAGATAGAAGGCCGACCGATCGTTTTTGCGCACTAGTCTTAGCCAACCCGAAAAGTTTTGGCTGCCAGTGTCATTTCTCGTGGAATCACAGAAGCTGGGATACACCAAAAATAAAGTCAAAAACTAGCAGGACAAAGGAGAAATGCAGCCGTCAAGAGAGATCAACAAAACTAAACCAAGATAAAACCATTATTTTGTTGACTTGCTTTATCATTCTGTATCTAATATGTCCGATTTCTGTGGTAGCTAATGGCGTGTTGAGCTGCGCGAACACTAAAAATTGAAGGGAAATCACTGCCCTGAATTATTGATGCTTGCTCTAGTAGACTACAAGCGGCGCAAACTCCAGTCTCAAAGTCGTCAAAGGCGATACTGGCATGTCGATTCTCCATAAAGCTACGGATCCATCGTCTGGCTTGCGTCGAAGCAGAAAAAGCTGAACGAGGATGACCGGCAAGATATGGCAGCCCCTTCTTACGGCTGCTTCTCCAGTTCCGTATAATTCTTCAATAAGATTTTGTCATCTTTAGTAAACAGTTTCCGTTGCATCCTATTTGGAATGAGCCGAATTTTCCACGAGAGATTATGAGGCGTTTGCTATGGAGGTCAAGCAATCTGTGCTGGATTTGGAAGAGCCTGAAGAGGTCTGACTCTCGCAGGCCCTGCCAGCCCTAGCTGAGCGCCTAAACTACGCACAACAGGATCTTTACAAGGACTGGGCCACGCCATCAATAACAAATAAATCAGATCATATTAGGTAGGATGTTAGATTAGCCCTGCACACATAAGGTTTCTTCTCTAATAAGTAATTGATGGTTCTATTCCACAAGGCCTTTTTTGGAGCCCTATAATAGGCTTTCCATTGCATTCGAGGCCTCTTAACAGATCATACAATACGTACAAACTTTTCAGGTGGGTGACAAGTTCTTGGGTGAGATGCCTTCTTGTGATTCTGTTTCTACAAATCCGGAAAATAAGTGTTGATGACGCTCGTACATATTAGAGCGTGGGTATCCGATTGCTGGATTCTTTTCCTGTGAACTTTGCTTGTTCAGCTAGCTTCTAGAGTGGACATATAATGTAGTTAATAGGATACGCGTGATACTGGTGATGATGAGAACAAAGTACACTGAACTTTTTTAGCTGAACCAGAATACGATTCGAATATCCGGATTTGGATATATGAATGCGTTTCCATCATGATATGATCTAGAGTCCTTCAGCACAGGCCTTAAGCGACACCGCATCAAGCCTAAAACTCGTGACGTATATCAACGAAGAGCTGGCATGCCTAGTAACGGTGTTGTGCGTGGAGTCCACAGGCCCCATACTAATTAGGGCTGACCAGAAGGTCTCCAGACCACAGAAAGTGCAGAGTCCATGGTCGCACCCTGGAGTCTACATCTAGCCTTAGTAGAGTCCATGTCCACTCTAGGAGTCTATAGATATCCTCCTTCTTTACTATAATTTCAATCATCACTGGTTACCTACTGACCCTGGAGTCCATCCATAGTAATCATCTATATTAGCTAGTTATATACCACTCCCCCACAATAATAGATTGTTAATTGAGTGTTAAGTAAGTAGGATTAAATATTTTAATTAATAGTAGGAGTAAAGGGCACAGAGTAGTAACTAGCAGATAGAGGCTAAAAGGAGGTTGAGGTTTCAGTGCATACTTCCCCCTTATTACTATTAAATAGGTATTATTAGATCCTCCACTTATTAATCATAAGTGTATACTTAAATTAATAATAACTAGTCTATCCTATTATAAAAATCTAATAAAGTGCATGGTAAGGTTCACTCTCTTCTCTAAATTAAGGATAAATCTCTATAGTATTCCTCTGGCTCCCCGCCCCACTATCTTTACAGTCAGGTCTTGCCCCTATATAAAGGGATTAATTTCATCAAGTTTAATATTAATAATTCCCACCCTTCAGGGATAGATGGCATGGGTGATGGAGATTATAACTAAATAACTATTATAATTACTCTTACTAGTGCTCCAGAGGAAGAAGACTACCTCTTCTTAGGAGAGCCTTCTAACTATAATGCTAGTAACTTAATTAGGTATAAAGCAGGGGGGAAGGTCTTTCTTTATACTAGTAAAGTAGTTAGTTTAACCTACTAGTAATACTCTACTACCTATATACAGAAATATATTTCAGAAGATAAATACTATCAGGGACTCTATTTTCTCCTATTTATACTAATAATTTTTAAGGGCTATATGTAAACAACGCCCTGCATATAAAATATAACCTAAGATCAATCTATATATGAATAAGGAATAACAAACCAGGGCATCCATGCTATGCTATAAAAACCACTACCCACCTACCTATCTAAATAATAATTATCCCCATGCTAGTTAATTACAGAAAAGCCCAGAGGCTAATAGTACTAAGAAGAAGAGAGGGAAAAAAAAGGCTAGTACTCTCTGCAAAGCCTTATAAATATCTGAAGAAATCTATAAAAAGCTTACCCTGCCTAATAATAGGTGACTATAGTAGAATAAATAAGGTAGTAATGAAAAGGCTGTGTATCTGCATGCATGCTTAAATTCTAGGAGGAGAATAGGGATATAGTAAATACTTAAGCATAGCATATGTAATGGATAGTAGATAAACCTGTAGAAAGATTATAACTATAGAAGGAGAGTATAGGAGAATAAATATAATAGTGACAAGCAATATATCTGCATGCTTAATTAGGTAGAGGCTAGAGAGGATGCAGTGAACAATAAGTATGATATATGCAGTTAGTAATAAAATAGTAAACTATAGTTATAGCTGATCAAGGGTAGCAAGAATTAAGAAAAAGCTAGAGATGAGTGATTTTGGCCCCAGCCTAAAGTAGAGGCTAGGAAATAGATCAGAACTTATACTAAACAGCTTTTTACTAGTGCTTAGGCTAGTCTATCACTGCTGTTACCTCTGAAGTATTATTAATATAGGTAAGGAATAGCAGTGTATAGAGGGGAGTAGGAGAGAAGACTTACCCACTGGCTGCTGCTGTTTACATTTCTGGGCTATAGGCTGCCCTGGGGGCATCTAAGCCAGAGGTAGGAGGAAGAGTAACTAGAAGTTAAAAGGTAATCTATATAAAGAATTAGACTTTAGAGACTGTAGTGCTGTAGGTAGTGCTAAGCTAAGTAGAGAGCTCTCTAGAGAGACCTTAACTACTCCTATAGTACTTGCTTAGATCACTCCCTACTAGCTAGGAGGTAGGGTAGTTAGATTACTACCCCTGGTAATACTCTACAGCCATGCCAGCTACTATATATAAGTCTGAAGCCTGGGTTAGCTTAAGATCCATGTTAAGGGGAAGTATAAGGTATGAATATAGGGGGCTTACTGGGTCTGACTGCTGTAGCTCAGCAATAGCTATGTCTTAAGTATTCCTATATACCTCTAACAGGCACACCTATGCTGCCTTAGATTCCTCTAGGGTCAGTGCTGCCCAGTGACTGGGGTTATACCTGTTATTATTATTATCATTATTATAGCAGGCAGGGTTATTACAGTTACTATTATAAGGCTTACAATCACTATTACCATAGTCATCATCATTATTGTTGTCATTATCATCATTATTATTATTATTATTATCACTATGGTTGCTATAGCCATCATCAGTGCCTAGCCTATGGCCCCTGCTACTGGGGCTATGGCAACAACCACTATTACTATAGTCATCCAAGCTGTGGCCATTGTTGCTATCACTATCATCATCCTAAGTGCCAGACCCATGACCCCTACCACTAGGGCTGGGGCTGTCCCCACTATCAGTGCCCAGGCTGCTGCCATCAGACTAGCCATCAGACTTACTCCCACTACCTTCCTTATTATTAATACCAGACCTAACCTCTGAGTCTGAGATTACATACTCAGCAGATTTATACTACACCACCTATTAGCTATAAGCTTATAATCCTAGTCTTTTTAGCCAGAGCTAAAGCACTAGCTAATATTAGCTCCAGCTGAAAGGTGGAGGGGTAAGGTTAGGTAGGTAGCACTTTACCTTATTAGTAGCTATAGCCTGGGCACACTTACATCTCTTCTAGCCCTTACTTAGTGAAGCCTACTAGGCTCACTCTTACTTACACCCCTTAGGCATCATCCAGTCCTTTATATAATCCACATCCTGCTGGGGCAGGCCCAGGTCATCCAGGGCCTGCACCCCCATCTAACTTAAGGCCTGCCCCAGCATCTACTGCAGACATGCTTCAGCATGTGTCTATATTAGCTCCGCCTGTGCATCCTTATCTATAGAGTCTACTATATCACCTATTACTACTACCACAAGGGGTTTTAGAAGGTTATAGAGAGATACTACCAGCTATGGCAGTGCTTTAATAATATTATTATACTTAATCTAATGGGATATGCTATACTCCTGAAAGAGGATCTATACCTTCTGCTTAACACCCTATCCCAGGCAGTGTACCCACCCTACTACCTAGAACAGGGTATTTATATTAAGTAGTGGCTCTATCAGCACCACCTAGCTGCACTAGCTATAGAGGTTCAAGCTATATACACTATACTAGTATAATGTCAGCAGCATATCACACTTACTATTAACAGAAATAAACTATTCAGCCACCTCCTGCTAGGCACTATCTGTCATTATTACCTAAATAGTAATATAGTTAATACTAATTAAATTAAGGAATATCTTAATAAGCTATATCACCATAGGCCAGTGAATAAAGATAAGGAACCATGGCCGCAGCCCCTTGCCTGTTAAAAACAGCCCCTCCTGATAGAAAATCCTTATAAGGTAGCGCAGCTTTATAGCATCTATTATAAGATAGTAGGCCTATCTAAGGCGGGTAGTTAGCATCATATGTTATGCCCCTTCACAGGTCTACTACTAGAAGTTAGTGAATCCATAGTCACCCCATTTAATACTCCTGCTAATAGCAGCAGCTATTATATTACTCTTATCATCAGTGTGGTGGTAATAATCATCCAGCATTAAACTAAAGAAGAGGTGGCACAGTAGTCACATGACACACCAGTCCAGGTGCCCCTGGCTGTCACCACCAGGGGCACCCGCGTCATGCGCCTTGGTGCTAGCACTGCCATACCCCTTCTTTATTTCACTTAGGAGCTTAATAAAATAGGTGTTATGGTCCTTATATATCCTTAGTGGGTTTTACAGGTTAATAGTCATTATCTATAGCAGAGGGATGTCATCTCTAATTAGTCCACTCTTAGGATTAGCTGCTTTAATAGGGTCACCTATATTATATTAGAGGTATAACATGCGCATGATGCCTAGTAGCACCTAATATACTTCCTTTAGTGCTAGATGCCTGAAGCAGAACAAGCTTATAAATACTTTAGGCTATAGGAGGTAGTAGGGGGGTAGGCTAGAGAGTATAGCCTAATCTGCAAGTTCTTTGTAGTGTAGGAACTAGTTAACCTTACTATTATTATTACCTCTCTCTTGCAGGACACCAGCGCGCTATAGGCCTAAGTAAAAGATAGCTAAATACCTATAAAGATCAAAGGCTTAGTTATACAAGGGGGTTGCTGTCAAGAACCAGACATACTCTACCTCAAGTTATATAATAAACTAGTGGACTCATATCCAGATAGTCTTAGCTATATAGCCTTCATCACAGACCATGCAGCCAAACCATCTGGACAGGTAGGTATTAAACCACTTCACCTGCCGGCCCTTTCAGCCGGAGCCGAAATCAACATGCCCAGCTGTGTTATCATCCTCCATAGTCTATGCTTGCATCTCTGCTAGCTGCTTAATAGCCAGGTTATTTTTATCATTATTACCAACCCCATCACCTACTCTATCTACCTGGTTAGTCCCTATATCTACTTCCTGCATAATGCGCATTAACCAGGTTATATATAAAGAAAGGATAATTATGCAGGTGGTCCCAATGTTAGTAGGGTCTAAGGCTTATAGGGCCATCTCTAAATCTAAGAGTATATCAACTATCAAGGACTTGCAGAGATAATCAGAGGTATATAAAGAGCTCCCCTAGAATAAGAGGATCCTGAATACATCACCTAGACACACACACAGTTCCCCTAGCCAGGTGTTAATTAGTGCACTGGGGCAAAGGACCAAAGTAGGCTAATAGATATAGGTGGGATCTTTGGCCGCAGCAACTAACAAATATCAAAGTGTTATAATGAGCATCATGATTTTTCCCATCCTATAAGCGTTAGCTAGTATACCACCTCTGATAGGGCTCTTCTCTTATTCTAGCATCCAGGCAGCTCCTATAACTTATCATTACTTTAGCTACATCCCTGCCTGGTTTAGATTGCTCAGGACAAACAAGAGTAGGGTAACTAGATCTAGGGCCAGGGTCTGGCAGGCATCATTATAGGTAGGGGGAACCACCAACAGTGTCATGTGTCCCTGAACCTGGAGTCCTGTCCTGGTAGCCTTAGTAGTAGCTTTATCTAGCTTAGTGTTGTTTCCTTCCACAGTGGTAACCCTGATTAACTCACTCACCTGGCTAGTGGCTGCCAGGCAGTTCAAGAACACCTATATCTATGACCCTCCTACTAAGGTATCAGTAGGCTTATGCAAGATGAGCTTGCTTTCAAAGTTATCCATCTCCATCATGTGCTTATAGAGGAGGTCTTACTCTACTACTATTATAGCAGGGTGGCTGATGGTCACCTTGGTGCTGCTCAGGTCAGATTAAAAGACTTTCTTAAGGGTCTCCTGAACAGTGTTATAGTAAAGTAGGGCAGAGTTTCCTAACTAGTCAGCACACTGTTTCATAGCTATATAGGAATTTGCCTGAGCATAGTCTGCCCTGAATAGGGCGTCAGCTGTGACAGAAACTAGCACTGCCACTGTGCCAGGGTCGCCTGCTAATATAATATTTAGGCTAGAGCCTAAAACTACATTAGGATTAGTAGGGGTATAGAAGACTGGGGGTATAGCAATATTCTTCTATAGCTTACCCTTTACCTTCTTCCCTCCTTAGATTTATTTCTAGAAAAAGGATAATAACTTCTAACTATGCAAGACATCATACAGGTTTAGATAGATTAGGTTAGTAGTAATATTTATATAAGGGAATAATAATAGCTTTACCCTTATAAGTTAAATAATATACCACAGGACTGTCAGCTCTGGGAGCAACTTATCCTTGACTTTAAGAATACTAACCCTCAGGGTGGTAGGGGCCATGAAAGCAGGGAAAATATTGGCATCCTATAACCACTGGATAACCTTATTGCACATAGGTCACTTACCATAATCCTCCACATGGCTGTAATTATTCACATAGTAGGTAATATACACATTAATAACATCCTTTATATCCTTATCCTTATTAATAAGCTTCCAGACAGCCACAGAGTTAGGGAGTCTAAAACATCCAGCAAGGGCAGGGGCATTTAACTTAAGGTTCTACACAAAGGTCTTATTATAGTTAACACTAGGGATGCTATAAGGGTTAGTAGTAATAGCAGAACTAGAAGCTATAGTTTCCTAAAAATAAGTCAGCCATCCCAGTCATATTGATACTTACACAGTCCTTTTTAGTCCTAGCTAAAATCCAGACCATACATACACCTAGTAGGCAATGATTTTGGTCCTGGCCAAAAGCTCAGCCTATCACCCATGAAAGCTGTGCTAAGAAGATCAGCCTGGCTAATTTCAGCCCTAGCTAATCTAGCCTTAGGCCCCAGGCACTGCACTCTATGTGTTAGCTCTAGCTAAAATTAACTAGAAGTAACCAGATTAATTATTAATTTCAGCCCTGGCTAAAACTAGCCTCAGGCACCACCTCCATATATTAGCTCTAGCTAAAATTAGCTAACCAGGCAATACTGATCTAATGCACAGGACTTAGGCTTTAGGTAATTACTTACTAAAAGGAAATAAGAAGTATTAGTAATTATAATTAAAAAGATGAGTAGGTTTAAATAAGAATTAGTAGTAATTAAAAGGAGAATTTTATAGTTAGAGTATAAGGTTTAGGTTTAAACTATTCTAAAGCTAGCAAACAATAGTATCTTACTTAATCTAGGAGTTAAGAGAGATTGATAGTAGGAGAATAAACTTTTAAAAGTCCTTAATCCAGGATTATTAATTATAGCTAGAGCTAAAAAGCCAGGTTATTAAAGCTAGTAAATAAAGAAGGATAGACAAAGAAGAAGATAAAAGAATTCTTAGTAGAAACTCACTAAGTAATTACCAACAATTCAGATTAGTAAATAAAGTAAGATTTCACTAATATTAAAGAGAACTAAGAGATAGCTTACTAAAAGATCACTAGGACTGGTAGGAACTGCGCTGCATATCAGAGTTCACTATTAGTATAGTATATAAAGGCAGACATAACTAGAATCCTTACTACTAGATACTATCAGTACACTAAGGTAAAGAAAAATATAGCTAAGCATATCTTTATCTTAGGAATAAAGAACAAGTTAAACACTAAGGCAGTAGGAAATAGAAATAAGGAAATAAGCAGCAGAAAATAGAAATAAGGAGATATTAGAATGCTCTAGGTTCTGCAGGTGAAAGGGTATAAGTAATAAGATAGATGCTAAATCTACAAAGCCCAACCTATAGCTCTAGTTAAAATTACAGGCTTATAGTGTTAGTCTGTTACAGAAGACTAAGGAATAACAGGAATTCTTAGGGGACTTAAGAGGAAGTATAATAACTTAGCCCTAGAACAGTAATACAGGAAAGTAAGAAAGAGATATATTTAAATTAACCCTAGTGCAGCAGAAGCATTTACAAGATGAGGCTAAAGCTAGACCTGTGCCTATTTCCACTAGCCCTAGTTAAAATCCATAGTTTATATTACAGAGAAGGGAACAGTGGGAGAAAGGCAGGCAGACAGAGTAAGATAAATATAGAGATAAGGGTTTTAAGGTAGGAATTAATAATAAAGATATTAGAAGTAGATACTCACCTAGAACATTGTTAGTAAAGAGATGTATAGTTAGTTAAAGAGATATTATTAGTAATAGTATTAAGGAAGAAGAAAGTAGAAGGAGGTGAAATAGATATAGATGAACAGAATCATATATTATATAGCCTGGGGTTGCTGCCCTAAGTAAAATAATTTTATAGAAAGGTAAATATATTTATAAATACATATTACAGTGAATGTTGAAGCTATATAGAATGAACTAGCTAGTAATCTAATTAGCTGGGGCAGAGCACCCCAAACAGATTATCTTAGCCACTAACATCATTATATAATCACCAGCCCAGACTAAAATCAGGCACCATAGGCCACAACCACACGGGGACATTTAGCTCTAGCTAAAATCAGGGGCTACCGGCTGGGAGCAGAGGGGATGTTTAGCTCTGGCTAAAATCAGGGGCTGCTGGCTAGGAGCACATGGGACATTTAGCTCTAGCTGAAATCAGGGGCTGCCAGCTGCCAGCACATAGGATGTTTAGCTCTAGCTAAAATTAGAGGCTGCTAGCTGTAAGTATGGGATATTTAGCTCTAGCTAAAATCAGGCAACTCTGCTATTTTTCTAATACTATGCTATTATGCTGCAGAGATTATCTTAGTTAAAAATAGTTAATAAGTTAGATATATCTTTGCTAGAGCTTGTAGGAATTATATATAAAAGGGAAGTAGAGCTATATATATGTAAAGAATGGATAGGTTAGATAGACTAGATTAAATTAGATAGAATTTCTTTAGTCTTTATTAACTTATAATAAAGAAAATAATATCAACCTCTAGACAGAACTTATCTAGCAGGTCAGCATGCAAGTTCTCTAAAACTGATTTAATAGATATAACCCTTACATCTAGTCAGCCTGTTAGGTAATACAAACACCATAGCAGCATCCTGCACCTACTACTGGCAGCTGGCACAGTCCAGATATTACAGATGTAGCCATCACACTAGCAGAGGTGGTTCAGGGAGTTATTACCCTTACTATAGGCATGGATGAAGCTGCAGAGAGTATAACTAGTTCTTACCAGTGCAGCAATCACTGTCAACCTTACTAATAGAGATCTGGATAGAGGTGTGGTTGTTAGCCTTAATAATGTAGTTAGTAGTGCTATACTTACAGGGGGTATAACTACAGAAAAGGAAGTTTTAAACTAGATCAGGTGTAAATAGCAAAGGAACTCAGTACCTATATACTAATTAATAATCTCTCCCTCTTTATTCTCTATTTTAGCCATTTAGCAGGGTGTATAAGGTTAATAACTATAAGGAAGGTAGAGAAAAGGGAGAGATTATTAACTATGAAGATAGTTAAATAATAAGGGGACCATGGAGTATTATAAAATATACCTAGATAGGTAAGTAAGCATATAATACCTAGCTATAACTAAAACCAGTAGCTTTAAGCATGTAATAATTAGCTCTAGCTAAAATCAGTAACAGCCTGGCTGCAAGCACATGATAATTAGCTCTTTCAGGGAGTTATTACTCTTACCATTAGTATAAATAAAGCTATAGAGAGTATAGCTCTGGTTTACTAGTACAATTAACTATTATCATTAACCTTGCTAATAGAGATCTAGATAGAGGTGTAACTATTAGCCTTAATAAGGATATGGTTAGTAGTACTCCACCTGTAATAGTAGAAAAGGGTTAAAACCAGACCTAGTATAAACAGTAAAGGAAATTAGTATTTATAAATAGATTAATAATCTCTCCTTTTTCATTCTCCAGTTTGGCAGTTTAGTAGAGTTGAGGTCAATAACAGTAAGGAAGATGGAGAATAAAAAGGGAGAGATTGTTAACTATAAAGATGGTTAAATAATAAGGGGATAGCAGAGTATTATAAAATATACCTAGACAGGGGAGTAAGCATGTAATACCTGGCCCTAACTGAAATCAGTACTTATATACAGATTAATGATCTCTCCCTTTTCATTCTCTATTTTAGTAGTTTGGTAGAGTTAAGGTTAATAATAGTAAGGAAGATGGAGAATAAAAAGGGAGAGATTATTAACTAAGGAGGGATGGTGAGGGGATGGCCTAAAGAAGACTTGATACTAGTGAAATACCCCAGATTGATTATGAGCACACGGCATCCAGCCCTGACTGAAATCAGGGCAGCGCTGCCTAGTTAATGACCCCAGGGGTCAGGGTAGGAGAATTAGCGCAATAGCCTATAGGTATAGGAGAAGATCTAGTAAGCATAGTATAGGATAATAGATTCCCCTCTGCTAATAATGGAGCTTATTCCTATACCTTAGTATTAGGGATATACACCTCCACTAGGTAACTTCCTTGGTACATTAATGCCTGTACTCTTATAATTTAATGAGCCTTTTCTTTATGCACCTTGGCCCTATACAATAGCTATCTTCTTTAAGAGCTAGTAATAAATCAACAGCCAGGCCAGTGATACCTATATCTATCCTTTAGTTCCAGAAATGGAAAAGGGCATAGATTTAGTTATTTATATAGTTTATCCTAAACATCCTAATATTATAAGGAACCTATGCCTGGGGAGGTACTCCTATAAATCCTAGGGTTAGTAAAGAGGTAGTACACAGGGTAACTCAGTACTACCCCCTAACCTAGTCAAATCTTAATATTTTTGAATGATTTAAAATAATCTATGATTCTAACTAGCTAGTCTATTAGATTCTAATATTAAATACTAGATTATTCACTAGGAAGGTGGTCAAACTAGGTAGGCAGGGGTCAGGTCGAAATTTTTTGTTGGGGTCTGCCAAGATCACTATCTACGGGAAGCCTATACCCTTTTAGGCCACCATCTAGTATAGATTAGTGCCTGAGGCATCTAGTAGGCTAGTAGGGCCTGAGAAATCAGGCAGAAAGTAGAAGAAAAATTAATTCTTAATATTTACTAGGTGTCTAGTACTAGATAACTAATTATAATTATTTTTGGTAAATAGTAGATACCTTTAGCTATAGAATAATAATAGTCTAATTAGGTAAGCATTATATCTAATTTTTTAAAAATTCTAAAAAGATAGTTTAAAATTTATTACCTGCTGACTAATTAAAGATATTTTTAGTAGATAGATCTAATTTCTACTAGTCTAGTGGTATATAGCTTGCTTAATAATATTAAGTCTAGAATTTTAAAAATTCTTAGAAGTGAATATTTTATAAATTTTAGATAGTAGAGATATATATTAGAGAGGGCTTAGACTAGGGGCCTAGCTAGCTAGATAGTAATTAGATCTAGTTAGTACTACTAATCTAGTAGGGGTAGTAGATATATATATAATTTAGTCTACTAGAGAGAGGTAAGATATAAGAGAAATATATATATTTAGAAAGTCAGAGAGAGGTAAGAGAAATCTAGAGAGTAGGCCTAGGCTAAGTGATTCAGCTTTGAGAGGTCCCTAACCAGGGTGACTAGGCTTGGTGATTCGGCATGGGTAGGCTAGTTGATTCAGCATGGGTAGGCCAGGTGATTCGGCATGGCTAGGCTAGGTGATTCGGCTTGACTAGGCTAGGTGATTTGATATGGGTAGGCTAGGTGATTCGATATGGGTAGGCCAGGTGATTTGATTCGACTAGGCCAGGTGATTCGATATGGCTAGGCTAGGTGATTCGATATGGGTAGGCCAGGTGATTTGATTCGACTAGGCCAGGTGATTTGATATGACTAGGCTTGGTGATTCGGCATGGGTAGGCTAGTTGATTCAGCATGGGTAGGCTAGGTGATTCGGCATGGCTAGGCTAGGTGATTCGATATGGGTAGGCTAGTCGATTTGATATGGGTAGGCTAGTTGATTTGATATGGGTAGGCTAGTCGATTCGATATGGCTAGGCTAGGTGATTCGGCATGGCTAGGCTAGGTGATTCGGCATGGCTAGGCTTGGTGATTCGGCATGGCTAGGCTAGTTGATTCGGCTGTGAGAGGTCCCTAACCAGGGTGACTAGGCTTAGTGATTCGGCATGGCTAGGCTAGGTGATTCGGCATGGCTAGGCTAGGTGATTCGATATGGCTAGGCTAGTTGATTTGATATGGGTAGGCTAGTCAATTTGATATGGGTAGGCTAGGTGATTCGGCTTGGAGAGGTCCCTAACCAGGGTGACTAGGCTTAGTGATTCGGCCTGGCTAGGCTAGTTAATTCACCTAGTGAATCTAGTATGACTAGGCCTAGTGAATATATATATCAATATTATCTAGATCTAGGGTGGCCTTCTACTAGTAGATATATATATATATAAGAAAGATAAAAATATATATATTCAACTTAGGCTAGTCTAGTAATTCTAGAATCTTCTAGAATGATCTAGGCTTAGTAACCATAGCTAGCTGAATGAGAAATAGTAAATCTATAGAATAAAACAGCCCCTAGCACCATCTCTGTATCTAGCTCCCATCTCTTTAATATAATATTCATCCTATTAGCTGCCTGAGGCAGCAAGCTAGGGTCTAGGCAGGCAAGGGGGTCATTCACTAGAACCTCCCTATATTCACTAACTAGGAGCCAGAATACCCTAATTAGATTAGAGGAGAAGCAGTCCTTACCATCTAGGGTTAGGAGAGGCCCCCTGCAAACCCTAGTAGGTAATAGATATCTAAAACAGCAAGAATCTGCCTTAGGCTGCCCATAGAGATGCCTTAGCTTGCCTGCTAGATCTAGATATTCCTTCCAGTAAGAGCATTCACTAGTGCCATGGGCACATGACCTCATTCTTGCTGCCTAACATTATAAGGAACCTATGCCTGGGGAGGTACTCCTATAAATCCTAGGGTTAGTAAAGAGGTAGTACACAGGGTAACTCAGTACTACCCCCTAACCTAGTCAAATCTTAATATTTTTGAATGATTTAAAATAATCTATGATTCTAACTAGCTAGTCTATTAGATTCTAATATTAAATACTAGATTATTCACTAGGAAGGTGGTCAAACTAGGTAGGCAGGGGTCAGGTCGAAATTTTTTGTTGGGGTCTGCCAAGATCACTATCTACAGGAAGCCTATACCCTTTTAGGCCACCATCTAGTATAGATTAGTGCCTGAGGCATCTAGTAGGCTAGTAGGGCCTGAGAAATCAGGCAGAAAGTAGAAGAAAAATTAATTCTTAATATTTACTAGGTGTCTAGTACTAGATAACTAATTATAATTATTTTTGGTAAATAGTAGATACCTTTAGCTATAGAATAATAATAGTCTAATTAGGTAAGCATTATATCTAATTTTTTAAAAATTCTAAAAAGATAGTTTAAAATTTATTACCTGCTGACTAATTATAGATATTTTTAGTAGATAGATCTAATTTCTACTAGTCTAGTGGTATATAGCTTGCTTAATAATATTAAGTCTAGAATTTTTAAAAATTCTTAGAAGTAAATATTTTATAAATTTTAGATAGTAGAGATATATATTAGAGAGGGCTTAGACTAGGGGCCTAGCTAGCTAGATAGTAATTAGATCTAGTTAGTACTACTAATCTAGTAGGGGTAGTAGATATATATATAATTTAGTCTACTAGAGAGAGGTAAGATATAAGAGAAATATATATATTTAGAAAGTCAGAGAGAGGTAAGAGAAATCTAGAGAGTGTTATAACACCAACACAGCCGCATTAGCGCAAGGCGGATGTGGTGGGCAGAATCTGAAGGATTATCGATTGCTAATCAATCATAAAAGACAATCACTGAGCAATCCAGGAAAATGCTTAATCCGGACGGATTCCTGCAGGAAAACAGTTTAATAGTTGCTTACTGAAGTGCTCTGCTTACAGAAACATACATATAACATAGTATACAAATGGTATGCTAGGACTATGATATTAGGGTATGTAATATACCACTTCTATATCAAGAATATACCACCAAATATACTAACTAAAGGAACTCTGGATATATAAGGACACTTATTATCATTATATCTAGCACTCTTAGTTTAGTTCCTTATATTTAATATTAATATCTTACTTGAGTACAAGATTACTAGTCTAATTCATTAGTTACTCTCTTACTATTAAGTATACATACTCAATAGGCCTTGCTTCTATCTCTACTGTTATTATTCTTGTATTACCTTTGGATTGTCCTTGACCCAGGGAGGTCATTATATTATTACACCTTTAGGCTACCTGGTCAGTAGGCCTCAGGCAAGTATTGGATATAGTCCAGGGACTATATCACCCTGTTCCCAAAGTAGTTGACTAGCAGAGAACAGCAGAGACAGATCCCAGGGTGTGACAGCACCCAGGCAGCTTATAGTAATATTGAATAGATTATGGTTATACCTAGATTAGTAGCTAGATGACATCATAGCTAGGGCTGCTACCTAGTAGAATAGTCTAGAATCTTGATTTTGAATTCATAGATGAGATATCTAGTGATCTGATTAGCTAGAGATATGGTTTAGGCAGCTAGATTCCATAGTTATAAGTTATAAGATTAGATTAGGTTGAAATCAGGCTTCACCGGCCTAGATCTAGTGATCTAATTGGCTAATGATTAGGTGTCAGGCAGCCAGATTCCATGGTAGTGAGTCATAAGATTAGATTAGGTTGAAATCAGGCTTCACCGGCCTAGATCTAGTGATCTAATTGACTAATAGTTAGATATCAGGTAGAAATAGGTGGTTGGGTAGTAGGTGGCTGGGTAACTAGGTAGTATGTGGGGTTAGGCAGCAAGATGGCGGGGTAACACCACTATGAGTCATTTAATGATTTTGATTTGAAATCAATCATTCACCAGCCTAATGACATCATTATGAGTTATTTAATGATTTTGATTTCAAATCAATCATTCACATGGCTAGATCTAGTGATCTGATTGGTCAAAGGTAAGATATTCAATAGATAAGGTACCTAGGTCAGGCCATTCGATAGATTTTATTAAGATAAAGGCCTGAGGCAGAACTAAATAGTGGCCTGAATCTAATAATATATATCCATTCTAGATTCCCTTCTCTAGATCTAAGAGAATATTCACTTTCATCTTATCTTTATCTTTTAAATATATATATATATATTTACTATTCATCTTATGTTTCTCTTTTAAATATATATATATTTACTTTTGATTTTAACCACCCCCCTTACATATATATATATATGGATTGACTAGTGGATCTAGTCTATAGATCTAGTTAATAGATCTAGGTGAGTATTCTATTAGTTCTTTCTTATTCTTAAGGTGAATATTAATTTACTAACTATTAATTCTAATTAGATACCTTAGTATTAAGGCGTCTAGCTAGGCATCACTCCTTAGGTTAGTACTGTATCTATTTTTATATTTCATCTAATCTAACATACTAATATCTAACTAGGATGGGATGCCTTAGGCATGGTGTCGTGGTGATATTATAGGTCAGGTTAAGAGGGTTAGGTTTTAGGGCTACTAGCTCTAGAACTAGTAAGTAAATATCTAAGTCTACTATTTAATTTATGTTACTAATGTTAGACTAGGTGATAGGGCTGACAGGGTGCCTTAATGCTAAGGTTTTAGGTATAGATTCCCTTCTTCTACTAATAGCTAATATTCTAGGGCTAGGGCTAGCTAGATAATCAATCTGGGGGTTTAAATGATCTAGTAGGGAGATCAAATAGTGGTGGATGGTGGTAGGCTTAGGCCTAGAACCTAGTAAGTAAATATTCTATTCTTTCCCTACCTAACTAGCTAGTGACTGACTAGGCCTATAGATTCTATGAGTAGCTAGATGCCTGAGAAACTAGGTATCTATAGGCAGGTAGGGGGGGGGGGCCTAGTAGAAGATAAGGCCCCTAACCTCTATAGGGTTAGATTCCCGCCAGGGAGAATAGGGAGGGGGAGGGAGGTAGGAGAGAGGTAGATTAGACAGTTAGGGGGGTAGGTAGTATGAGCGCGCAGCGCAACCGCGATGGGATAGAACAGCGCGAAGCGCAACCGCTATCGGGTATGTCATTAGGGTTAGGGTTAGGGTTAGGGTTAGGGTTAGGGTTAGGGTTAGGGTTAGGGTTAGGGTTAGGGTTAGGGTTAGGGTTAGGGTT